>MU227946.1:3269916-3321821 GCA_018584345.1 Thuja plicata | reverse complement strand
ATATATACATATATATATATATATGTATATGTGTATATATACATACATACATATATATATGTATGTATATATATACAAACATACATATATATATATATATGTATGTATATACATACATACATACATATATATATATATATATATACACACACACACACACACACACATATACACACACACAGTGCAATTAATCTCTACTCACCTTTTCAAAAGCGATGTTGGCTATAAATGTAATGGAATCAGTTCTATGATTTTCCACAACCTAATGAATGGACCACCTACCTCACACCAAATAGTCATTTTATGTCTGTGATATTTCACTTTTTTTTTTAAATATTGCATTGAACATAAGTGATGAGAATGATGAAATATGATTAAAAGGTTACCAATTTTGTTTCAAATTCTTGAAATCATTTTCAGATCAAGTTGAATTTGTTGATGACTTTTACACATAGTGTCTCCTTATAATTACCCAGTCAAAACATGACATTTGAGTTAGATTAATGCTTGCTCGTCAAGTTATAATCCACTATAAAAGGCATATATGTAATCTTGTCATTTCCGTTACCATCCCACAAATTATCACATTTAATTTATCAACGGTAATATATACTTTCTTTAGTTATCTTATTGTTATTGACGAAAATTCATCTTTGATTGTTGAATTGAATGACCTTTAAGAATGAGCATGCTATTTATAGTGACACCTTAAAAATTGAAGTGTCACACATTAATATTACAAATTACAAGTAGAAGTCAAGTGTAAAATTAATTCACAAATATATTTTCATTCATCCTATTTCAAATCCTATTTTTATAACTAAAAGTGGTTTCTTTTACACTACCTAATCTCTTGATAGTTTCTATGAAAGGAAAAAACAGTAATGTGTCTATTATGTTTTATTAGTTGGTAAAAAATGAACCAATATAAAGCATAATTAGTATAGTACGGTCAAGTTTTTTAATATACATGATTTCTCAAATTTAGTTCAACATATCAAAATTATAGTAATAGACTATATTGATGGATTTTTTCAATTATAGCTCAATCCAGAGAATTCAGCTCCTTTTTAGACCTGAGTTGTGGTGCCTATTGTCTACACCATGTCATGATAAATTTCTTACAGGATTGCAAATGGCCAAACAATCAAAAAATTTGAAGCTTCCCTCTCAAATCTGTGTACTAACAACTCCTTCTTTCCACGCCCTTAGCCTACTGACTCAATCTCAAGCGACATTACTGGTCCAGGAGCACCCACTGAGAAATGGAGTCTTCAAGGTGCTCGAAGTTGATTTTTTATTTTATTTTAGCATTTTTCATGTAATGAGGTCTATGAAGACCCTTTCGTGGGTGTTGGAGTCTAGGTTAGGGAATTAGATGAGTGGAAGTTTCTAGTTGCAAAAACAATGTCAATGTTGCAAATGTTGTCAAAATGCACAATGTGGAATATGAAAGGTCAATGTTGCACGGAGTGGGAAATTAAAAGGTTGTAATTTGAAAGGTAGTTAGTGACTGTTGGGGATCTCTTGAAATGGGTTGGTCAAAAACAAGGCGGGGGGGTTGATGTTTTGTAAAAATTGGAAGCAATTAAATTCTATTTTCTTACATTTTTTTAACACTTCTTTAGTGTTTTCTTGATTGGTATGGATATATACAAAATTTGTATGACCTGCACGTAGTATGGTTAGAAAGATAAATGAGTTATCTTTCATTTAGTTTAGTTTTGGTTGAATTTCATTAAGTTTGGATAAAGTTATGGCAATTTTAGTGCAGGCTACTTGGAACTCCACCTAGGGTTACCAGTTCTAGGAAAAACAATATAACTCACTTGTCCACCATTGGAGATTGATGTAAATTAGAGGAAATTAGTGTCTTAGGTTTATATACAATCTCACAAAAGATATTTCCTTATTTTTTTGTTTTGCAAAAGTTATGAATGACTATTTGTCTGATATCTTCATGTACTAGGTCAAGAAACCATGAAAGGAGTAGAAAATTGTGCAAAAGGAGTTTGGAAATGCATTATTGGAAAGTTAAACATGTCATTAGATGTATAAAGACCCTATCAGGACCAGGGGTAGTTGGAAGATCTCTGGAGGCCTATTTATGGTGATGTCCTAGAGCACTAGGTCCCAAATTAGCCCTTTTAGGCCTAATTGGTAGAAGGATAGTCAATTTTTGGAGCATTCTGTACAAATTAACCTATGGGTATCTGAATAAATCCCAAATGGGTATCTGAAATTTTTTTACCTTCTTATATATTAGGTCTTCTCCACAAGTTATGTCCAAAAAGTCATGTTTGAAAGGCTACTACCAAGAATGATGGTTTGGGAAGAATTCCCCACTATTGGTTTTTGTAGGATTGAAGTATTGATCATTTGTGATTTTTTGTCTACCCTTTCTCTACACCATATTTGTGTCAGAGCCCAGAGATATGGGGAAGTAAGGTTTTGAATTTTTGTGTTGTCTTTGTTTGTAACAGGTTGAAGGGAAGAGTCTGGATACCAAAAGACTAGGCCAAGGGAAAAGAAGGAGGCCTAAGGTGAGGTATCAAAAATATAAGAATAAGAAGAAAGGTGAAAGAGACTTTCTTGAAAAGGTAGATTGGATGTGTGGAAGACAATAGTCCATAGAGACTTGCAGAGTAAGGATTTAACATGCAAGAAACAAGAGAGAAAAATAGAGGAAGGGGAGATAAAGAAGGAAAATGAGAAGGTAAAAAAAAAACAAATTGAGTAAGAGATAGAAGAGATAAGGAAATACCCAGAGAAAATGGAAGAATTAATGAATCTTGAGATGCAACAGCTTCTTGAGAAAGAAGAATAAGAAATCAGTTAACATTTACCAATAACAAAGAGGGCAACATTGCCTATTAGGAAGATTATGAAGAAGCAAAGGAAGAAAAAAAGGGCAGTAGAACCAGACTTTGGAAGGTCTTTGATGATGAAGAATACATCAAGAAAGATTCTTATGAAGGAAGTACCAATATAAATACTCAGTTGGAAGGATATAGTCCATGGTGATGAGTTGTAGTCTGAAGATTCTCAATTAAAGGTCATCATTTTGACAAAGGAAGAGGAAAAATCTGAAGCAAATGGCTCCATAGTGACTTGAAATTTTATTTCTAACAATATTTGTGAGTGTGTTTTTATAGGTGCAACATATGAAAGTGAATATGGACAAGGATATAAATAAAAATGAGAAGTGCATACAATGTATGAAGATGATTATAAAAATGTAGCACATTATGGTGAAGAATATGTTATAAAAGCAATATGATTTATTTATTTTAGTATAGAGCATTAAAACTGATCAAGAACATATGTTTAAAGTCCTAATGGTTAGAGATAAAAAGAGAAGCCTAAACTCTCTTGTTGAGATTGCAAGCTTGAGGGGTGAGAAACCTAAGGTGAAAATGAAACAAGACATTAAAGGTGAGTAAGGTAATATTATCATACATGACACCCATCAAGGAAAAATGGATTATTTATAACGTAGTGGTGAAGATGGCGAACATGCTTATATTGACAAGTTCAACTACATTTGCCAAGTGTTCAAGGAACCCAAAGTGGAGATGAAGAAAACATGGAACTGTTCTAAATAAGACAATGTGCATAGACTAAAAGACATTAGGTAAGATATTTAAAACATGGTTTCATGTTTCTACCCTCCATTCAAGTGGAACTTGAATCTTTTCTTCCCCAGGAGTATGGTACAAGAGCACCCACTAAGCAATGCAATTTTTAAGGTGGTCAAAGTTGATATTTTGTTTTGTTTTAGTTTTTTTATGTAATAAGGTATAAGAAGACCCTTTCATGGGTTTTATATTCTAAGTTAGGGTATTATGTGAGTGTAAGTGTCTTGTTGTAAAAACAATGTCAATGTTGCAAATGTTGTCAAATTACACAATGTGGAATATGAAGGGTCAATGTTGCACAAAGTGGGAAATTGAACAATTGTAATTTGGAAGATAGTTAGTGACTATTGAGGATCTATTGAAAAAGGTTTAAAATTCATTGCATGGTCAAAAAAAAGGGGGGTTTGATTTTTTGTAAAAATTGAAAGCAATAAAATTCTATTTTTCTAAATGCATCTTTGTTGTTTTATTGATTGGTATGGATCTTTACAAAATTTTTACGACCTGAACGTAGTTGTTGATGACAATTATTCAATTGTGTAATGTCATTGATGTTTACACAAATATAGTTATGTTACACAAATGTCTATACCCAAACTGAGCACAGTCAGTGTACAACATGATCTCTTTGTAATTGAAGAAGACCAAAGTGATTTTCAGTTCTAACTGAGTTCACTCGGGCATTACAGTAATGGTCAGGTATTGAAGGATTATAGTGTTAACCTAGTTATGCTTTTAGTGTCAGCCGACTAACAGAAATTTACATTTTATGGTTAATTGGTTATATGCAGGCAATAGACTTAATTTTTATTATTTATTTGGAACGTTATTCAAGCCCAATTTACATTGCCTATCATATATATACAAGGTCAAGTTTGGATTGAATGTGTAAGGTGTGAGATGTGTGTGTGTTAGTGATATGAAGAGTGAAGGCAAAATCAGATGGGATTTTGATTAAGGATAGAACATACAAAGATTCAATAGAATATTTGATGAGTAAGGATCAATTTCTATGCCAGACACAGAGATCTGAATCAACAAACATAGTTTCTTCGACAAATAGGTCAATCCATTGTTACTCTAACAATTGTAGAAGTGATCTAAAATCTCTTTATAGAATAGACTTAATAGTCTTTTGTAAATCCTCTCAGAAGGTGACATTTCTACATTGAAGTGTTTGAAGACCTCTAACAAGGCCACTCGTTATAGGGTGATTAAATCCTCTAACAGGGTCACACTTAAAAATGTGTATTGTAACCTTTAATAGGGTTGGCTCCTAACATGGCTCACTTCAGAAGAGTGAAAAATAGTAACTAGTTGCAATTGGTGGGTTTTTTCCCATATTGGGTTTCCACGTTAAATCTTGGTGTCATATGTGTACATGTTATTTTCTTTATTCTTTATGTTTCTACACTTAATCACTAAAGGATAATCACAGTTAATATCTCAAAGGTTTTCTTTGTTAACCGAGTGACAACAAAATATCTATGGTAACCGAGTAATAGTGATAAGTTTAATTAAGACATCTAAGGGACTTGGATTTATTTTTGTGGTAACTGACTCAAATCTCCCCTCTCAGTTACTCAACGCATTTCCAATAATTGGTATCAGAGCTATTGGTGCTTTCAGGGAAGGTTTCAAGGCCTAAGCTAAAGATTAGAGATGTCTTATAGAAGGGAGATCCCCAAGCTTAACAAAGACAACTTTGATGAATGGAAAGATTTGATGAGGCTACATATATCTACTATTGGAGACACTCACTTGCAATTCCTAGATCACAAGTATGTGGAACCATCAAGACTTATGTCTATGTATCAGATGATGGACATGAATAATCATAACATAATGAAGATTGATATAGCTTCCTCACTCAGCTTTTCCAAATTTGATGATGTCAAGGACTGCCCTACTGCCTATGATATGTGGAAGAAACTACATGATATACATGGAGGAGATGAAAATTTAAAGAGAGACAAAGCATAAAGTCTCAAAGGTTAGTTTGATCAGATGAAAATGAAAGAAGGAGAAGACATTAAAAAATACAGTGAAAGAATCAAGAAAAGTGTCAGTGCCATCATAGCTGTCGGTGGAACAATTGAAGACAAAAAAGTGGTTGGTAAGGTATTGAGAACTTTACTTCCTATCTATGTTATTAGAGTTTCAACTATTTAAGAGATGAGGTACAGTAATGATATAACTCTAGATGCATTGGTTGGAAGGCTTACAACTTTTGAGTTGTACAATTTTGACAATTATTCTCCTAATCCTCACAATCTTGAGTTTGCATTCAAAGCTAAATTAAAACTTGGTAAGATGAAAGGAAAATAGAGTGATAGTGATAGTGATGACTATTCTGATGATGAAGATCTGGAAATCATTGAAGCATTACTTGTAAAGAGAGTTGTCAAAGGAAAGTACAAAGGAAGAATACCATTGATTTGATTTTCATGTAATGAGGTTGGTCATATTGTTGCTAGGTGTCCCAACAAAGAATACAAAGATGAGAGAAAGTTCAACAAGTACAAAGGAAAGAAATATTTCAAGAGCTACAAAAGCTACAAGGACAAAGGTAATAAATCTTGTTATATTGAAAAAGATTTTGATAGTGATGAAGATGAATATGAAATGGTTTACATTGCTATTAAGGATGAGTTAGACAATGAAGATAATGAAAATACTGTACTTTACTCTCATATTAGCAAAAATGACATTTGGATAATTGATAGTGATTATTTTCACCACATGACTAGTGATAAAACCAAATTTGAACATATTGAGCACTATGATGGTGGGAGTGTCATTTTTGGGAATGACGAACCTTTCTATGTGAAAGGTAAAGGTTGTATTTCTCTAACTGAAAGAATCAAATGTGATAATTCTTATTGGATTGAAGGACTAAGGTGTAATCTACTAAGTGTGGCACAGCTAAATAACATTGGTTTCAAGGTAGAATTCATGAATTGTAAGGCCAAGCTCATGGATGGTAAAGGAAACCTAGTTGAAACTATGATGTGGGAGAATCTTGGGTCATTGGAAATCCTCCTCAACCAAAAAGATGTTTTTTTTGTTCTTTAGTTTGTTTGGAGGCTGCTTGGAATTTCTCTGCTGCTCAGGTCTTTCGCTCAGTTATGCTTGTTTTTTTTGCTCGGGTTCTATCCCTCAGGCATACTTGTTCATTTTCTGTTGCTCAGGTTTCTCTTCTATCACTCAGGTTTTGTTTCCTATTTCTCAGGGTGTTCCTTGCCTGAGTCACTCTGTTGCTTGGTCATCCTTTGCTCGAGTTATTTATTTTGGAGTTGGATCTGGTGGCTGACTTCTTCAGTTAATTTACATGGATTAATTAATTTGGGATCTCTCATTGGGATATGTGTGGACCTAAATCTGGGTCTCTCTTATGGATTTGAGTGCTGACCTCTTTGTTGGACTCTTGTATATATTTATTTCTATGCTCTTAGTTTTAGGCAGCAGTTCAGAAGGATGTTTTTGATATCAGATTGTAATAGAAGATAAGGTATTGAAATAAATAGAAGGTGGGTCTGTGACTTCGCATGTATGAAGATCAATTTGTAACTCATTGACTGTATATGGACCAAAATGGGAAGGCCTTACAGACTGGCATGTTATTAATTTGATCAATTAATGAAAAGGATCCCTGTGGTTTCTTCTCTCACTATGTTGTTGTTGTTTCTGTATTGTTTTTGCAAGTTGGTTTGGTAGTTGGGAGTGCCTTAGTCCCCATCTGTCTACCCTCCTTGTGTCAGGTGGTATCAGAGAATTAGTGAGATCTAAGTTCCTTCTTGTCAACCCTAACCCTAGTTGGTAATATTGTTCTGGGGTATTAGATTATGATCTGACCTACAATTTCAGAGGGATTCAAGATGGTTCATGGGAGAGGAAATGCATATCTAGGTCTAGATGATATTCTTAGATAGATGGATGCTATATTGGAAGCTATTGAGATAGCCCAGTGTAGAGGAAGACATCTTGAGGATGTTAGTGATGATGAATTGGAAGAGGTTCAAGGTGAAGATGCACCTGCACCTATGATGGACCAGGAAGAAGAGAGATTATTGAGAGCCTTGACAAGTTTGAAATCCATACATCAGTTTAATCCTCCTGAGTATAGTGGAAAGTTGGATTTTGATGAATTTATTGAGTGGGTAATTGAGATGGAAAAGTACTTTGAATATGAGAATGTATCAGAGGATAAGAAGGTGAATATTGAAAGCACAAAGCTAAAAGGTCAGGCATCCTTATGGTGGGTATATCTGCAATTGGATCAAAAGAAGAAAGGTAAAGACAAAATAAAGGTATGGGATAAGATGGTAAACAAATTGAAAGGAAAGTTTCTACCTTGTGATTTCCAGATTAACCTGATTAGGAGAATGCAAAGTTTGAAGTAGGATAAATATGTGAAATACTATACTGAATAATTCTACATATTGAACATCAGATCTGGACATGTTTAAGATGAAGTGGAAAGAGTAGCAAGATACCTGAATGGTTTGAGAAGTTATATACAAGATGAGATTAGTTTGGTCAAGATGGAAATCATTGAAGAGACATATTAGTTTGCCCTGAAAGATGAGGAGAAGCTGAACAAAAGATATGAGCAAAGACAAAGAGGCAGAGGTGGTAGATTCCCTATAGGAAGAGGTAGATCTCATGGTGAAAACAATAGATCTGAGCCAGACAATTAAAATCCAGAAACATCTCAAGACAAGGGCTTGACTGAATGGAAAGGTGGAAGTTCATACCAAGGAAGAGGCAATTACTCTAGATGTGGTTATAGAAGAAGAGGGTTCCAAGTAACTTGTTACAATTGTGAAGAGGAAGGACACAAATATTTTGAGTGTACACATGGAAGAAAGAAGATTGGCAGTAGTAGAAATGCCTTGGTGCAAGAGGAGTCACCGAATGAAGCTGAGAAGGAAGGAAATCTCATTATCCAAAGGATACTATGGAGTGAGAAGGATAAGCAAGATCTTATTAGGAAAAAATTTTCAAAGACCAGATGTAGAGTTGCAGACAAGGTTTGGAAGGTGATTGTTGACAGTGGAAGCTCGAAGAATCTAGCATCTGAATAAATGGTCACAAAATTGCAATTGGAAAGGATGAAGCATTCGAAGCCCTATCAGATCTCATGGATCAAGGATGAGAATACATTAATGGTGAGTGAACAATATTTTTTGAATCTAAAAATTGGAAAGTATTATGATAAGGTTTTGTGTGATATTATGCCAATGGACTGTTGTCATATTTTGTTGGGTAGACCTTGGCAATATGATAGACATTCTATACATGATAGAATATTGAATAGATATTCTATTTGGGTTGATGGTAAGAAACAAGTTTTATTACCTTTGGTTGAAAAATCTATTAGTGAAATATGTACATCTGTGAAATTTTGTTTGATGGAAGGTAGACAGTTTATCAAAGATTTGAAAAGAAATGATATCTGCTATGCTTTATTTCCTAAATAACCGAGTAAGAATACAAAAGATGACATTCCTACAGAAGTTGAGAAGTTACTCATTGAGTACAAGGAGATAATTTCAGATAATGTACCTGATGGTTTTCCACCAATGAGAGATATCAGTCATTGTATGGATATGATTCTTGGAGCTAATTTACCAAACAAAGCACCGCATCAACTACCATCGACCAAGAATGAAGAGCTTAACTGACAAGTTCATGAATTATTGAAAGGTATGATCCGATAAAGTTTGAGTCCATGTGCAATACCTTCTATTTTGGAACCTAAGAAGAATGGAGAATGGCGAATGTGTACAGATTCCAGAGAAATCAACAAGATCACAGTGAAGTATAGGTTTCCTATACCAAGAATGGATGACATAATGGATTGTTTGAGTGGAGCAAGATATTTTACCAAAATTGATTTAAAGAGAGGATATCATCATATCAGAATCAAAGAAGGTGATGAATGGAAGGCTTCTTTCAAGACAAAGGAAGGTTTGTATGAGTGGTTGGTTATGCCTTTTGGTTTAACTAATGTACCAAGTACTTTTATGAGGTTAATGAATGAAGTTTTGAAGAAATTCTTGAAAAAATGTGTGATTGTATACTTGGATGACATCCTGATTTTCAGTAAGACTAGAGAAGAGAATTTGATGCATATAAGACAAGTATTACAGAGATTGAAAGAGGAAAAGTTGCTAATAAATATGAAGAAGTGTTCCTTCATGAAAGAAGAACTTGTGTATTTGGGTTTTATGATTTCAACTGATGGTTTGAAGATGGATCCTGAGAAGGTCGAAGCTATACTTAGTTGGCCTACACTTGAGAATGTCATTGAGGTAAGATCATTTCATGGATTGGCAAGTTTTTACAGGAAGTTTATCAGAAATTTCAGTTCTATTTGTAATGCTATGACTGAAACAATGAGAGGTGACAAAAGAGAATTCAAATGGACACATGGAGTTGATAAGAGTTTTGAGACATTGAAGCTGAAGGTTGTTGTATTGCCTATGTTAGTTTTACCTAATTTCAATAAGTTATTTCAAGTTGAATGTGATGCAAGTGGAAGTGAAATTGGAGCTGTGTTGACTTAAGAAGGTAAACCTGTTGATTTATTTAGTGAAAAGTTGAATGATGCTAAAAGAAATTTTTTTGTCTATGTTCAAGATTTTTATGCTACTGTTCAAGCTATGAAAAAGTGGAGACATTACTTGATGCTAAATGAATTTGTGTTGTATACTGGTCATAAGGATTTAAAATATTTGGGTAGTCAAAATAAGTTGAATCAGAGACATACAAAATGGGTAGAGTATTTGCAGAGTTTCACATTTGTGATCAAGCATAAGAGTGGAGTTTCTAATAGATTTGTTGATGCATCGAGTAGAAGAAGATCTTTATTGACTGAAATGAGAATTGAAGCTCTTGGTTTTGATGACATGAAGAGTTTGTATGAAAGTGATCCTGATTTTTATGAGTAGCGGAGAGTGTGCAGAGAACCTAATTCAAATAAATCAAGTAAGTATGAAGATTATTTCATTCGGGAAGATATGTTGTTCAAAGGTATTCAGTTGTGTATACCGAGAGGATCAATGAGAACTAATTTGATTAAGGAGAAACATAGTAGTGGTTTCGCTGGACATTTTGGTATTGATAAGAAATTAAGTTTTCTAAAGGAAAGATATTGTTGGCCTTAGTTGTATAAGGATGTTCATAAAATTGTGAAAAGTTGTGGATTTTGTCAAGTTGCAAAAGGAGTGAGTCATAATACTAGTTTGTATACATCGATTATTGTTCCTGAGAAACCTTGGACTGATATCAGCATGGATTTTGTTCTTGGCTTACCTAGGACAACAAGAGGTAATGAACCAAAGTTGTGGATAAATTTTCTAAGATGACACATTTCATACCATGTAGAAAAACATTAGATGCATTACATATAGAAGATATTTTCTTTAAGGAGATTGTCAGCATAGATTACTGAGGAGTATCATCCCTAATCGAGATAGTAAATTTGTAAGTTATTTTTGGAGAACACTCTGGAAAAAGTTGGACACTGAGTTGAATTTTAGTTCTACATTTCATCCATAGACTAATGGACAAACAGAGGTTGTAAACCAAAGTTTGGGTAATTTTTTGAGATGCCTAGTTGGAGACACACCAAGTAACTAGGATTTGATGTTGGCACAAGCTGAGTTTGCATACAACAGTACCGCAAATAGAAGTACTGGAAAGACACCTTTTGAGATTGTTCATGGCACACAACCGAGAGGTATATCAGACTTGAGAGATATTGTTGGAGAAGAGAAAAGAAGTGTTGAAGCAGAAGAATTTGCTGATTTCACAAAGACATTGCATGAAGATGTAAAATAGAAGCTAGAGAAAAGTAATGAGAAATACAAGGACACCATAGACAGATCAAGAAGATATAAAACATTTGAATTTGGTGATGCAGTAATGGTTCATTTGAAGAAATGGATATTTCCTATTGGCACATATGGTAAATTGAAGATGAATAAATTTGGTCCTTGCAGAATACTGAGAAGATTTGATAGTGGAAATGCTTATAAAGTTGAATTACCTGATGACATGGATATATCACCTATACTCAATATTTTAGACTTGTATGAATATCATGAACTTGATGAAGAAGTGACAATACCAAGTGATTATTGTAAGAAGTAGATAGAGGAAGTTGAGGAGATTTTGAAATAGAGAACTGGCAGAAGTACAAGAGGAAAGGAATACATGGAGTATCTGGTGAAGTGGAAGAACTGAATGATGGAGGACTCATCTTGGATTTGTCAATCTAAGTTGGATTCATTTTAGGTTGGACCTGATACATGATTCGGGGAATGATTTCTATTAACCCCAAGTGTCTGATGCAGGGGCATCTTGGATCATTGGCAATCCTACTCAACCAAAAAGATCTATGTTTTGTTCTTTAGTTTGTTTGGAGGCTACTCAGGAATTTATCTATTGCTTGGGTTTGTCGCTCGATTATGCTTGTTTTTGTTGCTTGGGTTCTATCACTTTTTCATGCTTGTGCATTTTATATTTCTCAGGTTTCTCTTTTGTCGCTCAGGTTTTGTTTCTTGTTGCTTAGGGTGTTCATTTCCCAAGTCGGTCTGTTTCTCAGTCATCCTTTGCCCGAGTTATTTATTTTGGATTTGGATTTGGTGGACGACTTCTTTAGTTAATTTCCTTAGCTTAATTAATTTGGGATCTCTCATTGGGATCTATGTAGACCTAAATATGGGTCTCTCTTATGTATTTGAGCACCGAACTCTCTGTTGGACTCTTGTATATATTTATTTCTATGTTCTTAGTTTTAGGCAGCAGTTCAAAAGGAGATTTTTGATATCAGATTGTAATAGAAGATAAGGTATTGAAATATCTGGAAGGAAATTCTATGACATCGCATGTATGAAGATCAATTTGGAACTCATTGAATGTATATGGCCCAAACCAAGAAGGCCTTATAGCATGCCATGTAATGAATTTGATCAATTAATGAAAAGGATCCCTGTTGTTTCTTCTCTCACTATGTTGTTGTTTCTTTTGCATTGTTTCTACAAGTTGGTTTGGTAGTTGGGAGTGCCTTAGGCCCTATCTACCTACCCTCCTTGCATCAAACTAGCAGGAAAACAAAAGGTAATCTATTCTATCTTGATCTCACTAAAAGTTCATGTTTTATTACACAAGTAGAAGAAAGTTGGTTATGGCATAAGAGATTGTGTCATGTGAATTTTGATAACCTAGTCAACACAAGCAATAAAAAAAGAGTAAGAGGTATTCCTATCCTGAAGAAACCTGAATTAGAAATATGCAAACAATGTCAAGTTGGGAAGATGGGCAAAACTAGTTTCAAGAGAAAGAATTAGAATACATAAGAAGTCTTGGAGTTAGTGCATATTGATTTGTGTGAACCAATTGGAATAACAAGTTACATAGGTGAGAAGTATTTCATTATATTTGTTGATGACCATTCCATAATGATGACTGATATGTTTCTCAAAGAAAAATCAAAAGCTTTTCATAAATTTAAGTGGTACCTTGCTAGAGTTGAGAAAGAAACTTAAATGCCTAAGATTTGACAAAGGAGGTGAATTAATTTCTAATGAGTTCAATGAATTTTGCAATGAAAAATAAATCAAGAGACAAGTATCTGCCCTAGGTAAACCACAACAAAATGGTATTACAGAAAGAAGAAACATATCTATTATGGATTGTGCAAGAACATTGATGATTGAAAAGAACATTGCAACCAAATGCTGGAAGGAAGCCATCAGCACTGCAATTCACACCTTGAACAAAGTTAAATTGAAGAAAGGTACTAAGAAGACACCTTTTGAATTATGGTATGGATATAAACCCAATGTTCGTTATTTCAAATTATTTGGAAGTAAATGTTACACCTTGAAGGAAGTAAGAAATGGAAAATTTGATGTAAAAGGTGATGAAGGTATATTCCTAGGTTACTCTTGTAAAAGAAAAGTGTATAAATGTTTGAATCATACTACTCATAAAGTCATAGAAAGTGTACATGTAAATATTGATGAGTTTGCAGAGAAAAGTGAAGAACAAAGGAGTAAAGAGCCTGAAGACTATAGAAACTTTGTGTATTATGAACTTGATACTATACCTAAGACACAGGCAATGGTGATTGGACAACAATAATGTCAACCACTGAATTCATCAGCACAAACCTTTTTGCAACCTGAACTGCTAACTGTTGAAACTAAGTCACAGATAGAGGGAACCAAGTCTTAGACTGAAGAAATTGAGTCACAGAAAAAGGGAACCGAGTCGCAGACAGAGGCACCCGAGTCAAATACAGAAGCACTCGATTCTCAGACAGTGGAACCCGAGTATCAGACAGAAGAACAAAACATAATGTTTGAACATGGTGGAACAAGCCCAGAATCAAAGAGGAAGGAACCTATACTTGCAAAATATGTTAGAAGGCATCATGCACCTAAGAAAATAATTAGAGATCAGATAGAAGTTGTAATGACTAGGAACAAAATTAAAGGTACATGTTTTCTTAGTGAAATTGAACCTAGATCTATTAAAGATGCATTGAATGATGAAAGATGGATAGAAGCCATGAATTAAGATATTGAGCAGATAGAAAAGAATAAAACCTGGACTCTTGTACCTAGACCAAAAGACAAGAATGTGATTGGTACTAAGTGAGTTTTCAGAAATAAGATGAATGAAAAAGGTGAAGTTTCTAGAAAAAAAGAAAGATTAGTGTGTAAAGGATATGCTCAAGAAGAGGGTATTGATTATGGAGAAATTTTTTCTCCTCTTGCAAGACTTGAAGGAGTCATAACTCTTCTGGAATATGCTGCACATAAATGATACAAGCTATACCAAATGGATGTAAAATTTGCATTCTTGAATGGAATCCTAGAAAAGGAAGTCTATATTGAGAAACCTGAAGGTTTTGTAGATCCTAACAAAAGAAATATGGTTTGCAAACTGCACAAAGCCTTGTATGGAATGAAACAAGCTCCTAGAGCATGGTATGAAAGATTGAATGGTTACTTGATAAGTATTGGATTTAAGAGAACTAATGACAATAATAGATTGTATATCAAAGAAGAACCTCAGAACAAGATACTATTAGTAGCGATATTTGTTGATGATATATTGTTTACTAGATATGATGATTTATGCAAAGCATTCTCCGAAGCTATGAGTAAGGAATTTAAGATGTCTATGTTTGGTGAAATCAAATTATTTGTTGGTTTACAAGTTTATCAGATGAAGGATGGTATCTACATTACTCAGTCTAAATACATCAAAGAGATATTGAAGAAATTTGGAATGGAAGATTCCAAACCATTTGGGAAACCTATGTCTACTGGACATAAGTTGTCTAAGGATGATGACTCAAAGGAGGTAAATCAGACTATCTACAAATCCATGATTGGTAAACTTCAATATGTTGTTCACACTAGACCTTATATTGCATTAGCAGTTGGTATTGTTGCAAGGTTTTTAGCTAATACTAAAGAAATCACTTGATGGCTATCAAAAGGATTCTGAGATATCTTAAGGGTACTGAAGAGTATGGATTATAGTATAAGAAAGGAGGAAACTTTGATTTGAAGACTTTTACTGATGCTGATTAGGTAGGAAGTGTTGATAACAGAAAGAGCACAAGTGGTGGAGCATTATTTCTTGGTAAGAGGCTAGTCCCATGTACAAGAAAGAAACATAATTGAATTTCTGAGTCTATAGCAAAGGCAGAGTATGTTGTTGTATCACTAAATTTTTCAAATATCATATGGTTCAATCAGATGTTGTCAAGTATGAAGGAGGAAATCATAGAACTAGTTATTATCTACTATGACAACACTAGTGCTATTAACATTTCAAAGAACCATGTGATGCATACTAAGACTAAACATATTGCAATAAAGTATCTTTTCTTGAGAGAATTGGTTCAGGACAAGGAAGTGAGAAAAAATTGCAGAAATATTTACAAAAGCGTTACCTAAGGATGCATTCTTGTATCTTAGAGGAAATCTTGGGGTGATTCCCCTAAGTGAGGCTCATTAATGGCCAAATTAGTGATGCATCAACCGAGCTACAAAATAGATTTAACATGTTGATGCAGATTGTCAGAGCTCATTGCATATGAATCAGTAAAAATAGGTACATTGCAACTTCATTGGATGTATTGGATAGTGTCTTTGGCATTGGTTGTCAAACAGGGAGATTATTTATGTCATGCCAAAGAAATTATTAAAGGAGAGATTATTGATGACAGAGGGAGAAATTTTATCAGAAGCAAAGATTAATGTAAGATGGAGAAATCTATATTTTATCAGGATCAAAATGAAGCTAAGGACATTAGTACAATTTTATTCTTGTGTCTGTTGCTCTTTAATTCTTTGTATTATGACATGTTGTGTTGCCATCAATGCCAAAGAGGGAGATTGTTGATGACAATTATTCAATTGTGTATTTTCATTGATGTTTACACAAATATAGTGATGTTACACAAATGCCTATACCCAAACCAAGCACAGTCAGTGTATGCCATGATCTCTTAGGAATTGAAGAAGATCAAAGTGATTTCTAGTTCTAACGGAGTTCACTCAGGCATTACAACAATGGTCGGGCATTGAAGGATTATAGTGTTGATCGAGTTATGCTTTTAGTGTCAGCCGACTAATATCAGTTTACATTTTATGGTTAATTGCTTATATGAAGCCAACAAACTTAAGTTTTATTATTTATTTGGAAGGTTATTCAAGCCGACTTGACATAGCCTATCATATATATACAAGGTCAAGTTTGGATTGAATGTGTGTAAGGTGTGAGATGTGTGTGTTAGTGATATGAAGAGTGAAGGTGAAACCAGATGGGATTATGATTAAGGATAGACCATATAGAGCTGCAATACAATATTTTGATTAGTAAGGATCCATTTCTAATATAGACACAGATCTGAATCAAAAAATGTTTCTTCGACAAACAGGTTAATCTATTGTTACTCTCTAACAATTGTAGCAGTAATCTAAAATCTCTTTACAGAGTAGACTTAATAGTCTTTTGTAAGTCCTCTCACAAGGTGACATTTCTACATTGAAGTGTTTGAAGACCTCTGAAAAGGCCACTCCTTACAGGGTGATTAAATCCTCTAACGGGGTCACACCTAACAGTGTGTATTGTAACCTTTATCAGGGTTGGCTCCTAACAGGGCTCACTTCAGAAGAGTGAAAAATAGTAACTAGTTGCAATTGGTGGTTTTTCCCATATTGGGTTTCCACGTTAAATCTTGGTGTCATCTGTGTATATGTTATTTTCTTTATGCTTTATGTTTCTAAACTTAATCACTAAAGGGTAATCATAGTTAATATCTCAAAGGTTTGCTTTGTTAACCGAGTGACAACAAAATATCTATGTTAACCGAGTAGCAGTGATAAGTTTAATTAAGACATCTAAGGGACATGGATTTTTTTTTGTGGTAAGTGATTCACCCCTCCCCTCTTAGTTAATCAACTCATTTCCAATAGCAGTATGGTTGGAAAGATAAATGAGTTAAATTTTATTTAGTTTTGTTTTGGTTTAATTTCATTAAGTTTGGAGAAAGTTATGGCAATTTTAGTGCAGGATGCCTGGAACTCTACCTATGGTTACCTTTTTTGGGAAAAATAACATAACTCACTTGTAGATTGTTGGATCTTGATGTAAATTGGAGGAAATTTATATCTTATATTTATATACAATCTCACTATATATATTTCCTTATCTAATTATTTTGCAAAATTTATGAATAAATGTTTGTCTGATATATTTATGTACTAGGCCAAGAATCCATGAAAGGAGTAGAAAAATGTAAAAAGGGAGTTTGAAAATATATTATTGGCAAGTGAAACATGTCATTGGATGTGTAAATACCCTTTTAGGACAAGGAGGTGGTTGGAAGATCTTTGGATACCTATTTGTGGTGATTCTCGAGAGCACTAAGTCCCAAATTAGCCTTTTAAGCCTAATTGGTAGAAGGATAGTCAATTTTTTAAGCACGTTGTCTTTATTTTGAGATATGTTTAATAAATAAAAATGGGTATCTAAAAATAGTTTCCTTTCCTATAGATCAAGTCTTCTCCACATGTTATGTCTGAAAAGTCATGTTTGAAAGACTACTATCAAGAATGAGGGTTTGTGAAGGAAAACCCACTATTGGTTGTTTGTGGGATTGAAGTATTGATTATTTGTGAATGTTTTTTTTTTTCTACCCTTTCTCTAGATCAATTAAAATCTTACTATACCAAGACAGAACAAGTTAATCTCCCTCATCTGGAAGTCAAAAGCTGATGCTCAAGCCCAATTGCTAGCATGGATAATTCTCCATGTTAAAATTCATTTTGGGGACATGATTTTATTTATCGTTCCCCCCACCATCATGCCACTTTTACTATAAAAAAGGGACCATTGAAAAATGCCTTTTGGTTCTTATCCCATGCTCAACATCTCTGGATTTGACTCTTCTCCACCTTTCCTGCATTATTCCGCTAGACTTGGTATTGGAAAAATGCCTTACTTGGTCTCCCTTTATCACACAATATCATCACACAATCTGTCAGACACATAATTATAAAGAACATTTGGAGATTTAGATGCATTTATTCCCTTTCAAGTGCTTTCGACTCCCTTCAAATCAATTCATTAATCACCTGTGAAAATTTTTGTCCACTGATCCTTACTCTTCAAGGTGCTTTCTTGCCTAATGTTGGGCTTAGAAGGAATCTTCAAGACCTAAATGCTCAAGTGGATTATTTTGGGGAAAAATATAAAGTATAATTTATCCACAATCACAATAGGAATGCTTATAACTAAGATCTTCCTTGAGATATCCAAGTACACAACTAAAATAGTGGGCTTCACCAATGTGTTATAAAAAACCTTCAAGTGTCTATACAGGTTGTGAAGAGTAATGAAATTTTCAAAGTCTTAGGTTTGGTTTTGTTAGTGTACAAGGGGATATGTAGGAACAAGTTGATGAAATTGATATCGTGTAATATGATGATGGAGGAGCGATAATGCATGATTTTGTTTGGAATCTTACGATCAAGTCTATGATGCTCAATGAAGATGGTGATAAGATTGTAATTTATTCCTCCAATGATGATTTTGAAAAAAGAATCCCTTATACCATATAGATTTGGATATAAGGCTCTTATTGTGTGTGTGGTAAAATGTGATATTCAATTTGCAACACCAAACACTTCAATAAACCATTAAATCAAGGGGTTAGTATCAAATCATAATCAAAATTATTACACAAGTACCCTCAAGGGAGGCTTATTGCTTCCTAATTGAAGCGAGTTTGATTCCATAAAAAAAATCTCATGAGATTGGCATCAGGAATCAGTGACTAGAAGACTCCAAAATGAAAGATAATATGAAATAAGAAAGATGCCTAAACTTTCATACTTTGATCTCAAGAAACTTGAAAATGAAATGCATACATAAGAAAACTAAGTGCATATTAATCATAAAATGTAGTTAAGAAAGTCATTACCGACTATTAAATGAAGCTAAGAATGAAGCTACCATTAAACTAGAAAGGTAAACTAGAGTCTAAATGCAAGTAAACTAAGCTATTATGGAGATGGAGGAAAGAAAAATCCTCAAAATCTAGAGAAAAACTAACATTATATCCTTAGTTCTCAAATTTTCCTCATGATTGAACCAAGAGAAATATTCCTTTTATATGAATTTTGGTGAAATGAATAGTCAAGACTGAACTAAGAAGAGAAGTAGAGATGCAATTTCTCTCAATCCATATGTGTTTGATCCAAGTGGAGTGATTTTTATTGGTAAACTTTGTGCTTTTTCGGGGGAGAATGAGACAAATTTGGCAATTTCCCCATTTAATTTATTTTATTTGAATTTTTTATGCTCACACATGTGTGAGGATGTGTGAATGGGTTGATTAATTAAAAGGTGTTTAGGAATTTTAATTAAATTCAATAGTTCAAGCAATTAGGTGATTTGAGCTTTGATTAATACTTTGGTTCAACAAGTTGTGTTTAATTATGCAAGCAAGTTTGATTAAATGCTTTCATAATTAGGGTCTGGTGATGAATGCCTTTGATTTAGGGTTTCTTAAGGCCAATTAATAGAAATAGGGTCTATAGGTTTACTAGACCAATTTTAGGTGATTACATTTTCCCCTCTTTGAATTTATGTGTGAGTAGCACGTTGATTCAAAGAACTTTTGATGAAAGATCGGGAAATGGCTTGATGTGAAGTGATGAAAGTTTCTCACAGATCATAATCGATTCCAAACTTGATCGAACAAAGATAGATTGAAGATTGATGATATCAGATCTGGACTTGATTGAGTGTTGATCGATAGAGATATCTGAAGATACTAGCTTTGAACTTGATTGAGTGAAGACTAACAAAAAGGTTCAAATATCCAACTTCATGTGAGGAGATGAAATTGAACATCCATCCTTATAGTAGATTTCTCAATTTTGGATTGGTTTGGATGATGAATCAACCTAATGTGGTGCGATGATATTGACTACCATTAGATTGATGTCTTGGGGTAATTGACTTGATATGCATCTTGATAAAGCCAATTACCTGATTTAGAGGTATTATCAGATTGATGTGGTGTGATGAACATGATATGCCCCTAGAGATTAAAGTGACTTGATTTGAAGTGATGAAATCACTTGGGAGAATCCTATTTTGATGCGGAGCTTTGATGACCCTAGAGATTGAACATGTTGATGTGAATCAAATTATTGATGTAATGGTGATTCCCCCTCGGGATCAAAATTAAAATGAGGTGAGGGCGACAAGCTTGAAAAGCATCAAATATGATGAATAGATGCAAAAGGATGAGATTCAAGCTTGGATGAAGAGCTAGTTGACCAATTTTGACTGAGAATTTACTTGTATGAGATTTCGAGCTTGGATGAAGAGCTAGTTGACCAAGGTTGAATTTTTTTTGGAGTAAAGTGGAGAATGTTTGATTTCATCAGTTGGGAATGATTTCGAAGAGGAATCCTATGAGGCAAGCTTCAATAATGGACTACATTTGAGTAACAAGTTAAACTGCATTTTTGAGCATCAAAATATTGTTGGATTTCAATTTCATTCTTGAAAATGGATTTAGAGCTGTCCAATTAGCCAAGGGTGCAATTTGCACGTCCATTGGAGAAATTTTGTAAATTAGGTCAAAACCTATATAAGGCCCAAAATGGTCATTTCAAATCATTTTCATTTTTTGAGTTTAGAATTCAAAAACCTTCTTTGTGTCCAAAATGGTGGTTCCAATCGGAGATCATCTATTTGAGTGCATGCAAAGGCACAGTCAGCTAGATATTTATCCACCTCTAGTGATTAAGTGAAAAAATTACTCTTTAGATTCCATTTTTGCAAGTTTTTGATATATTTTTCAATGTTTTGCACATTTTTCCAATGTAGGGCTCAGTTTTTCATATGGGCCGGTGAGAGGGCTCGTACGAAAAACTACCAAAATTTCTTTTATCATATTAGCCAATAGGATTTTTCGTATGGGAAGGACCCATTGCTTGTACAAGGGCCTTCATAGAAACCCCTTGTGTCATATTACTTTACATGTTTTGTCATTTCAGATTCTTTTTTCGTACTGTGTTGAATCCTGACTCGTACAAGCCTTCATGCCAATGAGCAGTTCTGTAATTTTTTGTATGGAAGGAAGTGAGAATTTTTGAGGTCTTTTTCAGGAAATTTCACTTTGGTCCATGGAATATTTAGATTACTTATACTTTTTTTTAGTTTTTCAATGCGTTAAGCGATGATTTTTCTCTTTTACTAATGGTTGTTCATTGATTCTCTATTGCAGTCACAGTTACCAAATATTTAGTTCCAGTCTATCTATCCTCCAACCATGCAGTTAGTGAGGAACCTTTCTAATGCTCAAAGATATCACTTGAGTGAGTGTGTGTTTCATTGGTTGTTGCAGATTCATAATATCCGTGTGAACCATAGATTGCTCACAACACTAGTTGAGCATTTCCATAGTGAGCATAATACATTTCACTTACCGACCGGGGAGATGACCATCACTCCTGAGGATGTATATAGGATTATTCAGATCCCTTTTGCTGGAGAGTGAATAGAGTATGACACAACACCATGACTTGGTATCCAGACTCTCATCCGAGTATTTCATGATCATACCATTTTGGACAGGGTGATCTCTTGGGATGATATGGTGATTCAGTATGGTGCACAATATCCTCTTGCTTGTGTCATAGCGGGATTCATAGGTTTCTTTATTATGGTGGACAGGATTCAGCATGGATTCCTACATGGTTGGGTTGGGTTCTAGAGAGACTCATGACCAGGCCAAAGTAGTTAGGCTAGGATCAATGCCTCCTAGCACATATGTACCATGAGATGCATGAGGTAGTCTTCTGAGGTGCTAGAGGTATGGATATAGGTGTACTTTTTTATAGGTATGGGCATGGGAGCACCTTCCCATTACTAGAACAATGATAGATTATCCACGATGGTGTGGTCAACCTTTTGTTTACAGGTACTTAGGTTTATTGGTGTATCCCCACATGGGGAAGACTAACTATTGGAGATGTTAGCTTGATGATCACATCTTGGTTGTTGGGAGGCCTTGCAGAGGCACTGAGGCTTGGGCTGACTAGAGAGCTTAGAGGAGAGACTTATTTTTATCTTGTCCTTTTCTTGGGATGACTTCTACTATTGTTAGGCACTTTATAGTGTCTCAAGTACTTTGGCAGTATGGTCATCTATAGAGAATACTGAAGGAGTTCATGACCTATGCTCATTTTTTTGATGAGGAGCGCCTAGGGTGGTCTTCGAGACTATCTCTAACTCTCTGTTTATAGGAGATCATAGGGTTACAACATCCATCCTAAGATTATCTAGAAGGCATATAAGATGCATGAGTCACACCCTAGTACATGGATTATTTTGCATACCATCCCTTTCTGAGATTCACTGATCTGGCTGAGAGAGCACCTTAGATAGAGGAGGTAGATGTCCCATAAAGGGCTCTAGGGGGAGGACAGAGGGTCCCTACACACATAGGAGCAGCAAGAGACCCAAGTTCCAGCTCTAGAAGGGCACCTACAATAGGGAAGTAGTGACAATGTGGTGAAGGAGGGACCTCAGGCTCTGTTGGTGTCAGTGTTGCATATACAAGTGCAACAAATGAGGAGATGGATAAGGCTCAGTAGGATCCTATTTTTTATGATGCAGCCTGACAGGTTTTCCAATGGAAGGATGGATAGGTGGGAGAGGAGGAGGGTGTGCCGAGGGAGAAGACCTCATAGGATGTGATCCATACCTTGAGAGGATGGGTCAGGGCATTATAGACATAGCTAGTGGTGACCCAGACATAGATCTCAGAGTGAGACCACGCTATCATCGAGCATGATGAGAGGATCCAAGGATTGAATCAAGGGTTTTCCACTGAGCAATTTTCCCTCTAGCATGAGGTTACTTAGCAGATGAGAAGAGAATCCTATTATGTGTCTACCTATATTGTGGTTGTTCCTATAGCATAATCGGTGCTACCATATTCCTAGTATTTGGCTACATCCAAGGGAGAAGGCCCTCTACCTAGAGAATATGCACCTCCACCTCCCCTTGTGACAACGGTGAGGAAGGGAGTGAGTCTTGATATTCCCTCTTCTTTCTTATCCCATTCTAATAAATTTTTGCGAGATTCATTGATTGTATACATGATTCATTTGCATCGAGGATGCTCATTTCGCTCAAGATTATGTGGGCACTCATTTGTAGAAACTTGTTACTTTTGAGATATATATATATATATATATATATGAGATCAATTTCGTGCCCCATTTGATATCATGTGCTGTCATATTTTTCTTATTCATATGTTGCTTCTGAGTAGATTAGTCCCTTGTATCATTTCTTGAGTAGCTCTTGTGTGTATCCTATATGGAAACATGTCTCATTATCCTTTTAGCTTAGTGTGTAATATGATCTTATCTGATATTCTATTTTCTGATGTTTAGATTCTTGTCTGGTTGACACTAACTTTCTGTGTGTAGATAGGTAACCTTAGGAAGATTTAATGTAGTTGATCGCTTCAGCAAAGGATTCGATGTTAGAAGGAATAGCTTGTTGTGTTTTTATAATGCTATTATGCAAGCCTAGGAATGAAATGCAGCCTACGGCCTGAGTCTAGTCACTGAATCCTTTAGCCATTGTTTTCATCATCAATCATTTGGGATATCAGATCTAATACAACCCTTACTGTGTCATTACAACCATAAGGATGTGAGTATGAATTTCATCAGATAAAATTTGGGAAAATAATGTGAGCCTCTAGGCATAAGAACCAGGATGACCTAAAAATTATTTCCATTTTATATCGCAAGGATACACTAGATCGAGTCATTTTGAGCCAAGATAACCATGAGTGCATTCTTACATAAACAGACAAATTTAACAGTCAAGGAGATAGTTCCAACCTCACCTTAGTGTGTAAGTAAATAGGATCGAGTGATGTGAGGCTTTTCCACCTTAATGCAGAAGCTCTTATCACATACACCTTGTTTACTTGATGTTACTGGATCATTGGAGCCACACCAACAAGCAAAAATTGAAGAAAATAGTATGAAATTTATTGATAACATAAAACATTCAAGAAAAAAGATCACCACTCTTTCGACATGTTTTGATAGTTGTATGTTTGCCTGTGGAGGATGTTGAAAAATGTCATTATGCTTGTGGGTGTTAGTGTTGAAAAACAATGGTGCATTCTTGAGTGTTAATAATACAATATTTTAAGTTCTTTATCCAACGTGTGTTGAAAAACACAAATGTGTCCAAATAGGTACTATTGAGAAACACTGTTTGATTAAGGTGTTGAATAACATGAGTGATGTTAGTGGAAAACTATCCGGTGGCTAGAAGACCAAGGTAGCTAAATTTGATTATCAAGATGACTGACAAGGTGCTGACTTGATAACTAGAAGATGACCCTGAAAACTTGTGAGACTATGATTTTGATCGGTTCCAAGCTAGGATGCCAACTTCATTTTTTGCACAAGGTCATGAAAGGTTTGGTAAGTGAAATCAAAGAAAGTTGAGATTTTTGTAGGTGAGATAGTCAAGCTACACATTGATAGATGGAGCACATGTTACAAGTGACGCATGTTTTCCAAGTTTTCACCACTCGACATAATTTTTATTTTTGCTACCAAGGTGCCTGTTTACTAGGTTTTCACCAAGGCACTTTTTCTCTTTTCAATTTTTTTTTTTTTTAAATTTTTTTTTTGGTTAATCCATCAAGGCACTTGTTTTCTAGGTTTTCACCAGGATGATCATTTTTTCAGAACTTTTTCCAAATGTTTTTGTCTTTTCTTCTTTTTATTGTTTTTGGTATTTTTTCAAGACTTTTTCTCTATATAGGTACTGCTCAGAATGTCTACCTGCAGAAATTTTTTAGGTGGATTTTGTTAATGGGATCAAGAAATGTCTCCCCTTCTAGAGTTGATAGTTGATAGGCTCTAGAGCTAAATGTTGCACTAATCATGAAGGGACCCATCCAATTGGGTTCAAATTTTCCCTTTTGTTCGCGATGTTGTTGATTCTTTGGATTTTCTCTAATTACAAGATATCCAACCTAATATTATCTATATCTTACCTTCTTGTTGTAAAATCTAGACATCCTTTTCTGATAAAACCTTAGGTGGTTGAATTATTCTTTTCTTCATTCATCAAGTAGTTCTAATTCCTAAATTTTGGAAATCTAGTAATCTTCATAAGTGATGAGTCCTTGCAGTGAGATTTTGAGTGATGGTATCTCTACCTTAATAGGCAATACTACTTTTGTGCCATATACCATCACAAATGACATTACCCCTATAGGTGTTCTGATGTTGGTTTGATAGGTCCACAAAGTTGGGGTTTAATTGATGATGTTAGTCTTTTCCTGACTTACTCACTGTCCTATGCAAGATTTTCAATATGTTCTTGTTAGATGATTCGGCCTATCCATTCCCTTGAGGATAGTAGATAGAGGAACAATGCTAGGTGATTTTGAATTTCTCACATAATTCATCCATATATCTATCTTTGAATTGTCCTCTATTATCTGTTATAAAAGAGGAAGGTATCCCATACTTGCTGATGATGTGGTTTAGGATACACATGGATACTTGTTCCCTAGTTTCTTTCATGAGTGGGACTACTTTAACCCACTTAGTGAAGTACTTAGTGGCCATAATAATGAATTTGTATCCACTGAATGAAGAGGGGTATATTTTTTCTGTCAAGTTGAAGGCACATTGATGGAATGTCCAGTGAGTGATGAATGGTAATAGATCTCAAGTAGGAGTGTGGATTAGGTTACCATGTAATTGAATTTTATTGCCGGATTTAGAAAAGTGAATAACATCTTTCTCAATAGAAGACCTATAGTACCCCACCCTTAGGAGTTTCTGAGCCAATGAAAGAACATTCGAGTGAGACCCACAAATACCTTCGTGGACTTCCTTTAGCACATGTTTAGACTCTTCATGTTCTAGACACCTAAGGAGTATCATCTAGACCTCACCTATACAGATTGTTAGCGATGATCAAATAATGTGTGACCTTTATGATAAGGTTTCTCTTCTCATTTTTGGCTAGGTCATCAAGCATTATTTGGTTGTACCTAGAGGATTCAATGCTTACAATTGAGTATACAATTTGGGATTCTAAGGAATCATAGGCTGGAAAAGGGAGTTCTTCCATGAGGAAGTCATAGAAAAATTGGTGCTCTTCCAATTTTAACATCGAGGCCAATGTAGTCATGGCACCAACAACTTTATTCGCTTCCCTTAGTATTTGTTGGAAGGTGATGAATACAAAACACTTCTTTAGGCTGTCAACCATGTTCTAATATGGCATAAACTTCTCATCCTTAGTTTGATATTAGTTGTTCACTTGATTGATCACTAATTGAGAATCCTCATAGATGTGTAACTTTGTGATCTTCCACTCAATGACCAACTTTAGTCCATTTGCTAGAGCTTCATACTCAGCTATGTTATTCGTGCATGGAAAGATCATTTTATATGCTTTTATAATTTTGTATCCTCATGGTATTATGAAGAGAAAACCGGCTCTAGACCCTTGCTGTGTGAACAAGCCATCAAAGAAGATTTTCCAGGAGTGTTCTGTCAGATGTAGAATAGCTTCATCAGGAAATTCTATTCTTAGCGGTTTAGTGTCTTGAAAGAGGAGAATCTGCCCGATGATTGGCAATGACATATCCTTTGATGGCCTTTCTATCTATGTATTCAATGTAAAATTCAATGAGTATCATTACACATTTTGTGAGTGTTCCAGTCAAATTGTCTTTGTTTAATAAGTACTTTAAGGGATCAATTTTTGCAATTAATTTGATAGAATGTGCAAGAATATAGTGTCAAAATTTTTGAGAAGAAAATACCACCACTAAGAAAGATTTTTCAATGATGGTGTAGTTATGTTCATAGGAAACTATTGTCCTTCTTATATAGTAGATTTCTTGTTCCTTTCCCGTTTCATCATGTTGTGCCAACAGAGATCCAAGTGACATTTCTGTAGCTGAAATATAGAGCAGAAGATGTTTTCCTCGTATCAATGCCATTAATACAGGAGGATTTGTTAAATATTCATTGATCTATTGAAAATTTTTCTCACATCCTTCATTCCACTTAAATTTTATGCCCTTGTGTAATCTTTTTGTGAAAGATTGTTCCTATCTGCTAGCTGTGAGATAAACCTCCTAATTGACTATAGCTTGCCTTGTACCATTCTAATTTGACTGATGTTCCTTGGTGGTTGCATTTTCGTAATCACAGATACTTTCCCTTGATCAACCTCAATTCCTTTTGATGAGGCAATGTATCTGAGGAGTTTACCTGATGTCACGCCAAAGGAACATTTTTTTGGATTGAGCCTTAGTTTGAATTTCTCCATTCTACTAAAAATATATTCTAAATCAACCAAGAGTGTAGCTCTTTTTACTGATTTTTCCAGAGTATCATCAACATAGTCCTCCATATTCTTGCGCATCATGTTATGGAATATGGTTGTCATAGCCTGCTAGTATGTTGCTCCTACATTTTTTAGGCCAAAAGGCATAAAATTATAGCAAAAAGTTCCCCAAGAACATGTGAAAGTTATCTTCTCCTGGTCTTTGGGTGCTATTTTTATATGGTTTTATCCTGAGAAGCCAGCCATAAGAGAATTCATTTCATATTTGTTTGTAAGATCCATAATAATGTCAATGTTGGGAAGTGTAAAATCATCCTTCGGACAAGATTTGTTCAAATCCCAAAAATTTGTATAGACTTAGATTGATTTATTAGTTTTGGAAATAGGCACAATGTTAGAGATCCAGTTAGCATATGGAATAGCTTGAATGAATTCTTATTTCAGTAACTTCTCTAGTTCAACTTTAACCAATAGTGCCACATGATGGTGCATCTTTCTGAGCTTCTGTTTGACTAGTTTGACACTGGGAGCAATTGAAAATTGGTGCATTATAAAGTTTGTATTGAGCCCTAGCATGTCTGAGTAAGACCAAGTGAAGTTGATCTTCTTGTTCAAGAAAAATTGGGTAAACTATTGTTTCTCCTCTTCAAACAAGGATTCTGCTAGATATATCAATTAAGGCACCTCTATTGTTCCTAGGTTGACTGATTGTGTAGGTTCTATCATCACTAAAGATCATTCCTTAAAGTGATTGGGTAAGGTATCAAGTTTCCCATCCTCTAGCGCATGTGGGAGGTTTTCACCATTGGATAAACCTTTCATTTTTACTATTTTTGGTTCTGACACTGTCACAAAGTGATTTTCACATCCATACCTTTTTTATTTTTATTTCTCTTTTTTAGACTGAAAAACTTGATATCCCCCTCTGTCATATTTATGCTTGTTGCACTGGTAGAAGAAGTGAGGTGCTTAATAAAATTTAGGTAATAGGTCAAAGTGTAGTCATTTGGAGAAGAGATTAGGTTCAACGGCTCATCTAAGTTCCACTTAATAAGTTTAGGATGAACTAAGGATAATGGTTCGGTAGGCTCTAAGGATAGGATCGCATTATCATGATCAACAATTTTTATGGGTAAGAGAAGATATATCACATTACTCTTAGAAGGACCCCTAGGCTGCAAAGCATCCTAACATCATTATTAGAGTCATTGTTAGTATTTTGTGGATTTAACCTATTTGATCTAACACTAGTGTGTCAATTTTCCTCTTGCCTAGCCATTTTCTCAAGCAATATTCTCATAGGGACCATCTCAATTCTGGACATGGGTCTGATTCCCATATTGGGCATTCCAACATCTAACACAAAATTCTAATTTATGTTTTGAGTAAGGATAGTTGTTTGGGAAACATTTGAATTCTCTCCTTGTTCAAATTGAGGTCCATAATTGTGGATAACATAGACTTCAATATATATTGTATTATCTGAGAGATAATCCCATTCATATTCATTGGAACTTGTTCCCACAGAATGAGGTATGTCTAAGATATGAGTAGGAGAAACTAGTTTCCCCCAATTTGGATGCCTTCCTTCTAGATCATTCTCTATACCGTGACCAAATTCATATTCATGAGAGTCATTCTGACTATCATTAAACCTTCCTAGGTATCGTTCTAGGGTCATGAAGACTCCTTCATCTCCACTAGAACTGCCTTCTTCTAGGTCATCTTAATCTTCTTGAATTGTTGCTTGTTCTTCACCTTCTTGTATGGATGTAGAGCATGATGGAGATGCCTCAATGGTGTGTACACTTGTATCCATGAAGTGTGGTATATCTAATATGTAAAAAATAGTGACCACTTACCCCCTGTTCGGGTGACTCTCATCATGTTCACCCTCGGGTTATAATTATGGCTCATCTTGTGAGTTTACTACCTCTTCCTTGGTCACTTGATTTGCACTAGGAAATGGTTGGGATGTTGAGATGTTTGGTTCAAAGGGGGCTCTGAATTGAGGTGAGATATACAATTCCCCTTGGTAGTGAGGATTTTCTATTTGTATATGTAATATCCTTTCAAATGATAACCTTGTAACCTCTTCTTCTTCTTCAGTCTCATCATCATAAGATTTTTATTGGTTACTTATAGGGCTATTGTGAGAGGAGGGATGGAAATGTTGTTCACGATATCCTATCCCTTCTTTGTCTATTGGATTCCTGAATTCCATGTGTATAGGTTTTGTTAACCCTTTATCTTTACCTAGGGTTCCTTTTCCTTTATACCCCATTCATTGCATGAGTTGATATCCTTTACCATATTTGTTTGGGGATATTTAAACATGTTTAACTTCTTGATCATGCTCTTCTCCTTTATAAATCTAGGCAAGTGTTAGTAATAACTGAGAGGAGGGGGGGGGGGGTGAATTAGTGGCCTCAAAAATTAATCCTTAAATCAACTCTTAAAACTTATAGCCACAAATTATGTCTCTAGTTATCTTCTGTCCTACAAGATGAATGCCTTGAAATAATTTTATCAATTTTCTACTTGTCGTATTACTTTGTTAATCTCTCTTCTGTATGATTACCGATAAGAAGTTAACTATTTACCGAAACACAGTAAATATGCAGAGTATACCGATCAATCCATAAATCAATATGTGAAATGTAAAACAATAAAGTAATAAAACATAAACACATAACACATGGATTTTTAACATGAAAACCCTGTTAAGGGAAAAACCACTGGGATCGGTACCCCAAATTTTCACTCTTCTGAAGTGAGCCCTGTTAAGAGCCAGCCCTATTAAATGTTACAAACACACTATTAGGTGTGACTTTGTTAGAGGATTTAAAAATAGTTTTTCACCTAGTATCTGGCATCTAATGCTACCATCCTTGATCAAACACTCACTTGGCCTGTGAATAGGTATCAAGCATATCCAATGCTACTAGTATGATCAAAATTTTTGATAATCCTTGGGATGTATCTCAATTGTAAAAGACTTTTAAGTCCTGCTCAGTTAAGAGGCTTTATGCTTCAATGGTTAAACTAAAACACTAATGATATGTTCATACATACAACTCAATTGCAGATTTTTAGATCTATTGTAATTCCATTACCTCTCTGATCAATAAAATCACTTATACCTTTTCTCCACACTGTTATGCTCTGTGATGCTTGTCTCACTATTCGTCAGTGTCTACAGAATATATCTCTTTCCTCAACTTGTTCATCAGGACTGAAAGAAGACATTCTTCTCCTTCATATTTTCTTTAGTATCTTTCCTCTATTCTCTTGTTCACCCCACACACCACCTTGTAATGAATTGGGTTTGTCCCTATATAGACATGATTTCCCCTTTTCTTGGCTTTCTTGATTCTTGGCGTGTTCCACAATTCTCGCCAATAGATTTAAAGAAAACTCTAGTTTTACCTCAAAGAGATCTTCTTGCCAACTGTACAAATCAGCTTTAAATCAATTACTTATCTCCGGCTTTATCTGGATGATTAAAACAATGATAAGTATCCATTAATTCTATCTTTAGCTTCTTGACATCTAAGCATTTTGTCATTTTCTGAACTCTTTGTTCTGTCAGTCAACACTTCAGTTAGTCATCGGTGATAACTAAGTGTTCCGTCAGTGTGACTTCAATTGTCATCAGGATCTTCATCCTTGTCTTCTCCATCGGGAAATACTAAAATTATTTTTGTTGGGTTACTCTGTGCTTTTCTCGTCGGTCAATAGTGTAACTCTACTCGTCAGTAATATTTCACATTAGCTCATCAGATAATACTGTGACTTTTATCTTTTACTCTGACCATTGGTGTGCACTCTGTCGGTGTATGTATTCCCTTAGTGAATACTTGACCTGTATGCATTACTGATAGCATAGCCTTGATTCATCGGTTCTTTGAAGTCTTTGGCAGTGTTTCCATGACCATACAGATTATATCAAGTTGACATCAATGACAATACAATATATTAACTAATTTAATGCCTTGCATGAACATCAACTTAATATCTTCAAACATTCAATCAGTTACATGTCATCAATCTCTCCCTTTGGCATTGATGACAACATACTACATTATCATACTATACTATCACTAATACAATATGAAATATACAGTTTCATCAAACTTTTCTAATGTAATTATTACAAATGTCTGAATTTTGGTAAGCTCAAATATCTTTGATTTGATTCTTGCAGCTTTCTTTCTGTCTTCAATCCCTTCACTGGATAGATGTAGAATCTTTATTTCTTTGATGTGATCTGTTCTCCTTCTATGTCAAACTATCTCCCTTTGAATATTCTCCTTTCTTGTGATGTCTTTTGTCAGTAATTCTCTCCCTTTGTGTTTACTCTCCCTTTCTTGTTACATTCTCCCTTTGGATACTTCAATGGATATGATCTCTCTTTGAGTTGATAATGGATATAATCTCTATATGATAATGATATATATCTCTCCCTTTGAAAACAATTCCAAACAAGCATATTTTCAAGTAAATATTTGACAATAGTGTCAAGTGGATCTTTTCTTTCCATAATATATTCCTTGAATTTTCCAATCCATCAATAATAACTCTAGTGCTCGGAGTAGATAAATACCTTGCTGTATATAGATGTGTCTTTGATTTTTATTTCTCTGCTTACATCAACATGAATGATATTTTGATAATATTTAGGTTGATGCATCCTTCTAGTCATTTTACTAACCAGTAGACAAGGGCCTGACCCCTAGTCTTTTTCTCAAGTATTCAAATGCATCCTTGGGAAGTGGCTTGGTGAAGATATCGGCCAATTGTTCCTTTGATTGCACATACTCAAGTATCACCTCCTTTGCCTGAACTTGTTCTCTCAAATAATGATACTTGACGGCAATATGCTTTGTTTTAGCATGCATGATTGGATTCTTGGAAATGTTTATTGCACTTGTATTATCACAATAGATAATTATGTTAGGAATAGTCCCAAGAGATAACTGAGAGGGGGGGGGGGTGAATTAGTTATCTACAAGATTCAATTATTTTTGCAATTAAGTACAAAATAAATTTAGACATAAACTCAACAAGATAACACAGAATTGAACAACACAATTTTGGTGATGGGAAAAACCAAATTAGGTAAAAACCCCGATGGGAATTAGCACCCACAAATAACTATACTAGTTTATAATGATCCTTATTAGAATATCTTACAACCCTATTAGGATTTTATCTTTACAATGAAATAAGTACAGAGACCTGGTCAAAGGTCAGACCCTATTAGGATTCTTTTACAAATAACCCAATTAGGGGTGAGGACACACTTTCCAAGAGCTCACTACTCAAATGATGAAGGCTACAACCTTCTATAAGGAAAATATACACTATATCTAATAATGAACTATTTGAGTAGACCTTTTGTCTTGATCAGTTCCAATGAATTATAATCTTCTTCTACTTCTTCACATAGATCTTCAACTTTTACTGCCTAACTTTCTGCTCTGCTCTATCTTTTCTTTTTCACTTCATTTTCACACTTAGCGATCACATTTGAACTGCTATATGTATCTTCCCCAAGGATAAGGTCATGATGGCTATAGGAAACACTTTAGAAACTTCCTTGTCAGCTTAACTAAGCATGCAATCAAAGTTAGGACCACGCAACTCAAGATGAGTGAACGCGTCGCTTCACATAGTCGGCTCTACCAAATTAACTCAAACATCATGCTTCTACTAAAACATGTTTAGCACCTTTGGATAATCATCATTAACTCATAACTAAACATGAATACAAATATGCATATCCCAAAGATAGGTGCAACTCAAGAAACAATGTAAATACATTGGCTCTTAACATATAATCTGCAAAAACTGTAATTGCCAAAATAGATTAACATAACTTCATTAAAACTGCATATCTGAATCTAAATGTATGAACATTGCATCCAGAACATGTCTACAACATAGATGTAAATGTGCAGGGCTCCCGAATATCTAAATTGATAATTGCTTACAGGACACTGTTGTATATTATATGTTGTCATCAATGACAAACATACAATCAACTATTTGCACAGAAGCAAATCTCCAATAAATTACTGGTTCTAAAATTTTCATATGCATACCTTCCAGTAATTTTTTGATCCATGCAATATTTGAGTAGTTTGTAGTAGAATAAACATACTCTGCCTCTACAGTAGATTGAGAGATGCATCCTTTCTTTTTTCTGATCCATGTGATAAGTATGTCACCCATAAAGAATGCTCCTCCAGTTGTGCTCTTTTGGTCATCAATATTTCTAGGTCAATTAGCATCGATAAAGACCTTTAGTTAAAATTTTCTTCTCTCTTATACCATAAGCCATATTCCTTGGTATTCTTTAGATATCTTAGGATTCTTTCATAGAATTCATATGTGATTCCCTGGGATTAGTAGAAAATCTTGCAACTATTCCTACTCCATGCGCAATATCTGGTCTAGTGTGTACAACATACATGAGTTTTCCAATCATTGATCTGTACAAAGTCTGATTTACCTCTGATGACTTGTCTTCCTTTGTCAGCTTACATCCAGTTGCCATCGGTGTTCCAACTAGTTTGGATTCTTCCATCTTGAATATTTTTAGTACTTCTTTGATGTACTTGGATTGTGTAATGAAAATACCTTCATCTTGTTGCATGATGTGCAGACCAAGAAATAACTTGATCTTTCCAAACATAGACATCTCAAAATCTTTTCTCATTTCATTTGTAGATGATCTGCATAGCATATCATTGCCTCCAAATATGATGTCATCAACAAATATCTCAGCAATCAAAATGTTAGCATCAGTATCTTCCTTTAAATAAACATTATTGTTTTCACTAGTCCTTACAAATCAAATACTTATAATATAGGAATGAATTCTTTCATACCAGGCTCTGGGTGCTTGTTTCAATCTATATAGGGCTTTGTGTAGTCTGCATACCATGTCCCTCTTGTCTGGATCAACAAACCCTTTTGGTTCTTCAATGTACACCTCTTCTTCAAGTATTCCATTTAGGAATGCAGACTTGACGTCCATTTGATATACCTTGAATCCTTTACATGCAGCATAAGAAAGTAATATTCTTACTCCTTCTAGCCTAGAAATGGGTGCAAAGGTCTCTCCATAGTCAATTCCTTCTTCTTGTGCATACCCCTTGCATACTAGTCTTTCTTTATTCTGGTGACTTCTCCATTCTCATTCAACTTATTACTGAATATCCATTTTGTACCGATGAAGTTCTTTTCATCTGGTCTCGGTACAAGTGTCCATGTCTTTTTTTTCTCTATCTGCTCAATCTCTTCATTCATAGCACTTATCCATTGATCATTATCTAGTGCAACATTGACAGATTTGGGCTCATAATCACAAATAAGACATCTTGTATTTAGAGACTTACTTCTAGTTTTCATACCAACCTTTTTATCTCCTATGATCTAGTTTTGTGGATGGTTCCTTCTGAAATATCTTGCAAGTACATGTTCAAATCTTTGTCTATCATCTTGATCATCATTTTTTTCTTCATTTTGTTCTTCATTTTGTTCTCCATCACTTTGTGCATCATCTTGAGCAATATTCTGATCGTTTGTATTTGTAGCTTGATGCTCGGGTGCCATGATCTGTTGCTCGGGAGCTCTACATTGTTGGTCGGGTAGAGTGTCAGGTTCCTCATTATAAGAAAACCTATTGTAGTCCTCTGGTTCTTTAGTGCTTTCCTTTTCATTCTTCTCTACAAATTCATCTATCTTTACATTTGCACTTTCAATAATTTTTTTAGAGGCTTTGTTTAGACATTTATAAGCCTTGCTCTTGGTAGAATACCCTAGAAAGATTCCCTCATCACTCTTGGAGTCAATTTTTCCATTTCTACCATCTTTTAAGATATAACACTAACTACCAAAATTTTTGAAATAACTTACATTGGGTGTGTATCCATACCATAGCTCATAAGGTGTCTTTTTGGTGTCTTTCTTCAATTATACTCTATTCAATGTGTAAACAGCAGTGCTGACAGCTTCTCTCCAAAAGATTTGGGTGATCCCTTTCTCTATTATCAGTGTCCTTGCACAATCAACTATGGATATGCTCCTTCTTTCATCAATTGCATTTTGCTGTGGTGTTCTCGGTGCAGAGACCTGTCTTCTGATTCCATGCTCATTAAAAAAGTTAGTGAATTTATCTGAAATAAATTACCCTCCTCTATCTGACCTTAAGTATTTTAATTCTTTACTACTTTTTTTCTCAACCATTGCCTTATACCATTTAAACATCTTAAATGCTTCTGATTTATCTTTTAGAAACATGACTGTCATCATTCTAGAGTAATCATCAACAAAGAGAATAAAATATCTATCTCCATAATAACTCTTTGTCCTCATAGGTCCACATAAATCAGTATGGAATAATTCTAGAATGGCATCATATGTATGGGTTTTTCTTTTGAAACTAGACATTGTCATCTTACCTTTTTGACAATTCTTACACATGATGTTGTCAGGCTTGGTCATCGTTGGTAAGCCTCTTGCTAATCTTTATCATGTTGTCAAAGTTCACATGACACAATCTTTTGTGCCACAACCACATGTCTTTGTTTGTAGCAATCAAACAAGTGGTGTTAGTATCATTTAGATAGAATAAGTCACCTTTTGTCTGCTCACCGATACCAATCAGATTTCTTGATTTATTGAAGATCTTTTCCTTCTTATTTTCAAATGCTACTTTGTGACTTGAGTTATTCAACTGAGAAACACTCAATAGATTATAATTTAATCCATTTACCCAATAAACATTTTCACATTTTATCTGGTTATTCAACATTATAGTTCCTTTACCTTCAACTAGACAAGGTGTGTCATTACCCATTCTTACTGAACCACCTTTATAGTACTCAAAAGTCTCAAAATTTTGCTTATCACTGGTCATATGGTGAGTGCAACCACTATCTATGATCCAGACATCATTTTTACTTACTTTAGATATGAGTGCAGTTTCTACATACCTTTCTTCATCATCATATGAATCATCTTTTACTGCCACAAACACTATCTTGATGTCTTCATCATATTCGGTGTCAGTATCATCATCTTTGCATTTTTCTAGGTAACTGGCCTTCTTTCCTTTGTCCTTGTAGTCTCGGGAATCTCTTCTTTCTAATTGTCGGTAGCTTCTGTAATCACATCTGTCAGACTTATTTTCAAATGTTTTTTCATTACTTCTGCCATATTTTCTTATGTTAGGACATCTTGTAGCAAAGTGTCCAATCTATTTACTATTAAAACAAACAAGTGGTAATTTACCTTTGTATTTACCTTTGACTCTCTGCATTCTTCTGGCCATAAGCACTTCAATTTCAACAAGATCATCCTCTTAATTTCACTATCACTATCTTTTCTCATAGTGTTTTTATGAATTGATCTACTTATTCTCATAGAAGTTTCGAATGCAAACCCTATGTTTGGTAAGACACTACTATCAAAATTGTTCATCTCAAATGAAATCAGTCTTCCAATCAAACTATCTAGAGTAACATTGCTATTTGCTACTGCTCTCATTTCTTGAATGGAAAATACTCTAATAGCATAAGTAGGCAGTAAGGTTCTTAGAATTGTACTTACCATTGTATCTTCTTCTAGTACACCTCCAACTCCTCGAATAGCATTGACTACCTCTTTGATTCTTATGATGTACTGAGTGTTTTTTCACCTTCTTTCATTTTGAGATCATCAAAATTTCCTCTAAGGCTTTCTGCCTTTGCTCTCAAAACATTTTTGTCACCACCATGTACAAGCATCAATTTGTCCCACATTTACTTTGCAGTCTTGCAGGTTTTGACATCTTCAAATTCAACATCGGAGAGTGAGGAAGCAAGTTCTATCATCATGCAATTGTGCTCATTCTTCTCTCTCAATTGTTCAACTATTGGTGCTCCTGTGGGAAACACATATTCAGCATCTAAGTATTGAGTAAAATCATTACCAATATCTGATAAGTGGAGTCTTATTCTTCTTTGCCATGAAGTAAAATTATCTTTGTTCATATTGAGCACATCTCATTTGTTCATCTTGTGATCTTTAGCTTAGGTCTCGAAACCTCCCTTTTAAGCACACATGCTCTGATACCAATTTTTATTAATAACTAAGAGGGAGGGGGGGTGGGTGAATCAGTGGCCTCAAAAATTAATCCTTAAATCAACTCTTAAAACTTATAGCCACATATTATGTCTCTAGTTATCTTTTGTCCTACAAGATGAATGCCTTGAAATAATTTTATCAAATTTCTACTTGTTGGATTGCTTTGTTAATCTCTCTTCTGTATGATTACCGATAAGCAGTTAACTATTTACCAAAACACAACAAATATGCAGGGTATACCGATCAATCCAAAAATCAATATGTGAAATATAAAACAGTAAAGTAATAAAACATAAACACATAACACATGGATTTTTAACGTGGAAACCTTGTTAAGGGAAAAACCACGGGGACCGGTACCCCAAATTTTCACTCTTTTGGAGTGAACCCTATTAAGAGCCAACCTTGTTAAAGGTTACAAACACACTGTTAGATGTGACTTTGTTAGAGGATTTAAAAATAGTTTGTCACCTAGTATCTGGCATCTAATGCTACCATCCTTGATCAAACACTCACTTGGCCTGTCAATAGGTATCGGGCATATCCAATGCTACTTTTATGATCAAAATTTTTGATACTCCTTGGGATGTATCTCAATTATAAAAGACTTTTAAGTCCTACTCAGTTAAGAGGCTTTAAGCTTCAATGGTTAAACTAAAACACTAATGATATGTTCATACATACAACTCAATTGCAGATTTTCAGATCTATTGTAAGTCCATTACCTCTCTGATCAATATAATCAATTATACCTTTGCTCCACACTGTTCTTCTCTGTGACGCTTGTATCACTATTCATCGGTGTTTGTAGAATCTAGCTCTTTCCTCAACTTGTTCATCATGATTGAAAGAAGAATTTCTTCTCCTTTAGATTTTAATTAGTATCTTTCCTCTATTCTCTTGTTCACCCCACACACCACCTTGTAATGAATTGGCTTTGTCTCTATATAGACATGATTTCCCCTTTTCTTGGCTTTCTTGATTCTTGGTGTGTTCCACAATTCTTGCTAATAGATTTAAAGCAAAATCCTATTTTATCTCAAAGAGATCTTCTTGCCAACTAGAAAAATAAGCTTTAAATCAATTACTTATCTCTGGATTTATCTGGTTGATTAAAACAATGATAAGTATCTGTTAATTCTATGTTTAGATTCTTTCCAGCTAAGCATTTTTTTGTTTCTGAACTCTCTATTCTGTCAGTCAACACTTCAGTTAGTCATCGGTGATAACTAACTATTCTGTCAATGTGACTTTAGTTGTCATCAGGATCTCCATCCTTGTCTTCTCCGTCGAGAAACACTGAAATTATTTCCATCGGATTACTCTGTGCTTTGCTCGTTGGTAAATACTATAACTTTTCTCATTGGTAATGTTGTGCATTAGCTTGTCAGGTAATACTGTGACTCTACTCTTTTACTCTGACTGTCAGTGTGCACTCCGTTAGTGTATGCAATCACTTAGTGAATACTTGACTTGTATGCATTATTGATAGCATAGCCTTGATTCATCAATTCTTTGAACTCTTTGGCAGTGTTTCCATGACCATAAAGATTATATCAAGTTGACATTAACTGATTTAATGCCTTGCATGATCATCAACTTAATATCTTCAAACATTCAATCAGTTACATGTCATCAACAAGAACAACCTTCTCTTCATTTTTTTCTTAGAGAGGCACATGAGCTTTTAGCATACCAATCCCTTCATGTATTTCCAATTTTTGAATGCTAGTAGGAGTTAATGATGATGAGGGCATTCCATAAGATCTAGGGGATAAACGAAGATTAGCCACTGAGGGTGAAGAGTGCATTTTATACTCTCCCATATGTGTTGGTAATTGTCAATTTCTCCTCAAAAAATTTCATGAGTTTCATCCGGGAACTTTGAAATCCTTACTCATTTGGTGTTTCCTTATTATGCGTAAACATGCTATCTTCTTGTTTCAAAGTGTTACAGAAGTATGTTTTATCCACTGGAATAGAAACCTCCACTCCATTGTGTGGAAACTTTACACATTGATGATATGTTGAGGGGACCGCCTACATATCATGATTCCATGGCCTCTCTAATAAAATTTTATATGCTAATGGTAAATCCAACACTTGGAAAATCACATCTCTCTCAATGGGTCCAACCCTGATATGTAACACAACCAATCCTTTTGATGACCTTTCTTCTTTCTAATAAGTTTTTATGGCGATCTTTCTTCTAGGATATATAGCATTCTATAAAAAACCTAATATTGTCATGAGATTAATAGTACGAATTTTCAAATCGGCACCTCCATCTATCAATATGTATTTGACTTTGTGTTTATGGATCAAGACCTCTATGTGTAGGGGTTGGTTATGCGAATCATTCAAAAATTTATCATCTTCTTCTAGAAAAGATAGATAGTGAGGTGAAGTTAGATGGCCTACCATAGTTTGGAACCAATCAACACCATGTTCATTTGCTATAGTTTTCTCTAAAATATCCATATCAAGGATCTCCTTATGTGATGGTGAAATCTTAAGTAATTCCAAGATGAAAATTTGGGCTAGAGTTCTCTGCAGTTGATCAACCAAGCTGTAGTTTGCAGCGGAGACTGATGTGACTATTTTTTTTTATGTCATTGTCTATTTTGATGATGAAGATACTCCCTTAAGAGTAAATTTATCTTGATTCCTCATTAGCGCATTAGCGGATTCAGGCTCCTTTTTGTCTTTAATGATAATCACATTAATTGATTGATTAGATGGTTCAAGCATGTGAATCACATTGTCATCATTAGGGCAAGTGTAATTCATTTTAGCTCCTTGGTTCTTCAAGGAATCCCCTTGTTCATATGAGGGTAAGGGTTTCTTAAAGGCTTTGTGATCACTATTTGACTAATGCCCATCAAACATGATGGTCTCATTATCAATAAGGTCTTAAATGACATGCTTTTGTTTCATGCATTCATTTGTTAACTTCCCTTTGTTTTTATTATATTCATAGAAGTGATTATTGTTCCACCATTTAGGCTTAACCGTCGGTTCCCAAGGCTTTGAATCTAGTATCGTGATAATATTATGAGCCACCATATTTTTTAATACGATTTCAAGAGGTTCTCCAAGAGGAGCGAAATTTTTCTTGGGGTTGGGTATCCATGGTGCCTTGTATTTCTGCACATCTAGATTATTTTTGAGTGGTGCTAAAATATTCATGTTGTTCTTAGAATCTTGAATACAACTAGATAGATTGAATAGTGTCTCTTTGGGTTTGAACCTAGATGAGTCAACCACTCTATCATTTACCACATTCTTGTTTTTCTTCCAATACTTGCTTTTGTCTTTGCCATTATTATTATTAGGATTGTTGGAGGATTTATTGTCTTTATATAAGGTGATTTCACCTTTCTTTACAAGAATCTCCTTGATGTGTATAGCACTTTCCACCAATTCACTAAAGGTAGTATGCTTTTTCATTTGAATCACGTAATTCATTTTGGGTACCAAATTGTTGATGAATATGTCAATTTTCTCAGTTTATGGAATTTTCTAGGGATATCTCATGAATATCTTCCTCCACCTTTGGAGGAATTTGATAAAAATTTCACCACTATGTTGTTTATTATTTCATAGATTCAGCATGGTGACTATATGTAATATGTTGTAGGAATAGTGTTGGATGAACTTTTGGACAAGCTCATTTAATGTTTGAATGCCAGGCGAGAGTTTTGTGAACCATTCCAAGGCTTGGCCACTATGGATTTGTGGAAACAACTGCATTAGATATGTCCTCTCATGCATAAAATCCATGCTAGGAGCATATAATTTCCTCACATGATCTTGACGGTCACCTTCACCATTGTATTTGTCATATTTTAGAATTTTAACTTTAGGGGGAAATAGAGACATGTGTAATTTTTTAGCAAATGGAAAGGGACAGATAGATTCTAGCAAGTACTTGTTAGACATTTTTTATTTCACTTTTTTCAGCTCTCTAAGTTCACATCTCATATCTTTCAATTGTTGATTGAGAAAGGTGATGGGAGATGCTTCCTGTTGTTGTATAAGTCCCAAAATATCAAAGTTGTGAGCAAGTTTAACAATTGTAGATGATAGGTGCATAAAGTATCTATCCTTGTTCATCTGCATAAGGATTTGCATAATCTTTTGAAAGTGTTTTTCTTTTTGATATCTTTGGATTTCTTCTTTAGTAGGTTCCTCAACCAAGGAGGAAACACAAATGTAGTGACTCTGTCATTCTTGGCCAGATCCCCAGTCATAGGCTGACATTGTTGATGTGTTTTGATGTGTAGTATGAGTCTATTGATGTTGGTATCTTGATTTTTGGAACAAGGGTATTGATTGATAGATTGTGGGTGTGTCTTGATTTGGGATCTTTTGAGTAGATCTTGGTTTTTAATAGGACAAGGCTCTGAAAGTAAAATTGTCAATAGCTTTTCCCTTTGAATCAAGATTGGATTTTTGTTGTTGGCTTCTAGTTTGTACCATGAAATAAAATTGTAGTTAAGACTTTAGAATGAATAGACTAATGGGTCAATGTCAAAGATCTCCAAATGATCACTTGTCTGATAGCTTGGTAAGAGATGTGTTGATGAAAGATTGTTGAGCTTGGTACAAGGTATTGTATTTTGAGACTTGAATGTTTGTTAGGAAACACTTGTGACCTAGCTGATTGTGATTAAATGTTGATGGGATAGAGTAAAAAAAGTAAGATCATTCAAGAAACTAGGATGAGAGATGATGATGAGTCGAGCCAACAGATTTAAGAACTGACAACTGTTGTAACATGGCACTCTGATTAATTTTAGCCACGTGGTCAAGAAGTACATATACCAAAGATTAAGGTAATTGATTCTAATACAAGATCATAAAACAATTCCTAGGTTCCCATACGATGATTCCCAAGTTCCCAGATGAGTTATTGTTGTTACAATGTTTTTTTGTATCACAATTCTAGTCAGTGAAAATGAGAGTGTATAACAAGGACAATTTGCCACTTTTTTTGAGTGAAATTTGGACCAAGTTTGCGCAATCTTGAGGTGAAATGTCAATGTATGAAAGTTTTTATGTCATTTTAGTGCTATTGTAAGGTGATTCAAACACATCAAGAAAAAATTGAAAATCAAGCACTTCTTATCCCTAGAGTCAATTTGGCTTAGTAATAAAATTTGCGCTTGTAGACTCGGGTACACGCCCAATAGCTAATCAAAATACAAATATCACCAAGCACACAATGGCTCCAGTCATGAAGTTGTATTAGCTGACTGTAAATGCTAATGTGGGAATAATATGAAAATTATCTTGGTGGAGTTATTATCTCCCTTGCACTTTGATTATCCACTTTTAGAGGTAAATTGGGTGATTTTTACTCTATGGATTTTAGTATGGGTCTCCATTTGGTTGTATCTCTCATTTCTACACAGCGATTGAGGATGCTAACCCCATAAGGTGTCTTGGATCAAGTAGTCACATAAACATTATTGAGATTGTGAGGCCCTACTTTGTGTTAGACTTGATCCGCATATAAGCTCAAACACATCCGACTCCTGAGGCTTTGGCCCCAAACAGTAAATTTTTTTAACGTGAGTTGGAGTGGTGTGGCTTACACCTTGTTCTCACATGGGTTGTTCCTGGGAGGTTTTTTTTCTCAACCTATAGGCCCATCTAAAAGGTATGTAGAAAGTAAAGTGGATAGCAAAGAGAAGGTCGGGATTTCTGATTCTCCCTCAAAGAGGAGAAGAGCATAATTTCCTACTTCTTTTTGTGTCTCCCAAACACACCAAAAACTCCAAGTTTTACCAAAATGATTTCTTTCCTAAGATAAATCAAACATGTTTGGGTTTCTTATTCTTCCTAAAAGGAAGAATAGAATAGTACCCTAATGTCCAATTTAACTTATACAAATAATACCCTAATTAAGCTAGGTGCCTAAGAAACCAATTAAGAGACATCCTTTTTTTGTTTGGTTGATAGAGTCAAAAGGCAACGTGCAAACACAAGAGTTTAGTATTCTCCACAAAATTTCCTTCTTTCAAGCATCCTACAAGCACAAAAGTGTTAGTATTTTGATAAAAATGTGTACTAGTATGACTTTGGCAGGAGATTCTTCCATTAAACATTCTGCAAAAACTAGTTAGGCTGTTAAACCAAAGAGAAAAAAGATCACCAAAAACATGTTAGGGGCTAGAAAATTAGGACCACATCAAATACCGCTCTAAAAGCACTCTCTATTTCTAAAATGAAAAATTACAGAGGACATCCTGGAAGAAAAGCTCGTATGACAAATCATATAAGACCATATGACAAAACAAGGAATAATGATCTCATGTGCGACAAAAATAATAGCCCAATACAACAACTAAGGTCAGATACATAATTGAACAATAATACAAATATACTAAAATGTCAAATTAGTGACCAATGACTTGTCGTATGAGCAGGTATGAAGCATGAAACAACATAAAGTGTAGTATCATCAAAAACATGAAATTGAATAAAAATGGGGAAAAAAAACTAGTTCTTCCCCATGATGGGTGCCAAATGTGTGTGTGGTAAAATGTGATATTTAATCTTCAACACCAAACACTTCAATAAACAATTAAATCAAGGGGTTAGTATGAAATCATAACCAAAATTATTACACAACTACCCTCAAGAGCGGCTTATTGCTTCCTAGTTGAAGCAAGTTTGATTCTATAAAAATGCTCATCAGATTGACATGGGGAATCAGTGACTAGACAAATCCAAAATGGAAGATTCCATGAAATGAGAAAGATGCATGAACTTGCATACTTTTCTCTCAAGGACCTTGAAAATGAAATGCATACATAAGCAAGCTAAGTGCATATTAACCATGAAATACAACTAAGAAATTCATTACCAACTATTAAATGAAGCTATGAATGAAGCTACCGTTAAACTAAAAATGTAAGCTAGAGTCTAAATGCAAGTAAACTAAGCTATTATGGAGATGGAAGCAAGAAAAATCCTCAAAACCTAGATCAAAACTAGCATTATATCCTTCTCAAATTTGTGTTATGATTGAACCAAGAGAGCTATTCCTTTTGTAAGAAATTTAGTGAAATTAATAGTCAAGATTCAACTAAGAAGAGTGGTAGAGATGCAATTTCTCTCAATCCATGTGTGTTTGATCCAAGTGGAGTGATTTTGATTGGTCAACTTTGTGGTTGTTTGGGGGAGAATGAGACAAATTTGGAAATTTCCCCATTTATTTTCTTTTATTTGAATTTTGAGTGCTCACACATGTATGAGGATGTGTGAATGGGTTGATTTAATTAAAAGGGGTTTAGGAATTTTAATTAACTTCAATAGTTCAAGAAATTAGGTGATTTTATCTCTGATTAATAATTTGATTCAACAAGTTGTGTTTAATTATGCAAGCAAGTTTGATTAAATGCCTTCATAATTAGGGTCTAGTGATAAATGCATTTGATTTAGGGTTTCTTAAGGCCAATTAATCTAAATAGGGGCTTAGGTTTACTAGACCAATTTTAGGTGATTACGGTTATTAATTCTTCATGTTTGTAGTTGTTGTGCTAATATCTTGATATTTTCAGCCATTTGTGCAGCCACAAGGATCAGAAGTTTTGAGAAAATATACTACTTTGATATGAATTCTCCATGTTTATATTTTTTGTGCTAAAATCTTGATGTTTACAACCATTTGTGTAGCTACAGGGTGGCAACGACTACCCCCTTTAAAAACCATAATGAATTTTAACAAAGGTTGTAATCCCTTTGAAATATATATTGAAGTTGTCATCATCTACTACATGACAAGTCTTCTTCTATTTCCTTCTATCAGTAGATATCCATGTGGAATATGCAATGATCTCCTCTCTAATTCAAATTAAATGCCTCCTACCATGACTCTCATGTCTTCCCAAGAGGTTGTGAATTGCATTAACAATCCCACATAACCACCAGTAATACACTCAATAAACTGAGAAATGAGAAACCCCCTCTTTGCAGATATGCCACATAGAGGCATTATTTTATAACTCATCCTTCTTACTTGGTTCAATGAAAAGGTGGTCCCCACCCATATTGTAAATCAAAATGAAACAATTTGTAGAGAGGTCCACCGAGATTTGAATTTTGCTAATTTGAGCATAGTTAAGAAAAGTTGCCATAAAAACCACCAATTAAAGTAGGAATATGAGTCTCATGTTCTATCTTGGGACGTAATCATTTCTTGTCCCCCTCATAACTCTTTTCTTGTGCAGATAATACATCGCATTACAGGATCAAATTTTACCTATGGTATATGATATATCATATCTCATTTATGAATTAAGAGATATCTCTTAATACAACATATATGGGTCATTTTGAAATGACATCATCACATCATTGAGGGTCCCTCCATAATCTTCACGGGGATCTTATAGTCTATCCTCTGCCATTTCTACATTTTATTGTTACAGATCATGACATGACCTCTCCAACACCTTTAACAAGTCCACCCGACCAATTCATGGTACCACATCACCCATCTCTCATTCAAATTATTTTTCCAATTCCAAATTTTCTTGACTTAGACTTTAAAATTTATTTCCTTTTCATCCTCATTTCCACAAAATGGTTATGCATGGAAGTATCAAAAATAACCAAGAGTAGAGATTATCCATGAATTCTAGATTATTTTTTGGGCTCTCTCCTCACTAGGGACACTTTGGACATGATGTGGGGGGATTTATTTTTTCTCCATCATCTCAAATCTTCAATCTAAAGGCCTAACATTGTCATAGCATCAACGATTGTATTACCTTCTTTATAAACATAACTAATTTAAAAAATATCTAGTCCCAAAAGAAGCTTATGTATATATTTAAAAATACCCTTAATAGAAAAATTAACCTTAGTGAGGCCTTTAACATCTCTCATGATTTTAGATTTTCCTTCTATAGACAATACCCTAATTCCTATTGAAAGGGAAATTTTGAGTCCCCATAGTAAATTCATCCCTTCAACTTGATCATTAGTATTTCCTTCTAGATACCTCTATAGGTTGCGACCATCCTGCCCAAGCTTCTCCTTATTACAAATCTTGCCACGATATTGTCATGGGTTCTTTTATCTGCATCAAAATTTATCTTATAGCATCCAGATGTAGGAGGACTATATTTAGTATTTCTCCTCCTTATTCTTTTTGAATTTTCAAACCTTGCATATGCACTAGGTAGGCCCCAGTTCCTACCTAATTTATCATCTAGTGAAGTAGGGGGGATGGTCAAGGCAAGGTTTTAATACAAATATTATCCAAGAGAAGTTTGCAAAAAGTTCTAAAAAGTTCTTCTATCAGGTTGTCAGTTCCATATAAAATCTTATTGTTCCTTTCCTTCCATATGCTCCAACCAAGATGGGGGGATCTACTTCCACAATCATTTAATGAGAGGACTATGTGTAGTCTCTATCTAGTCTGTAGCTAGTTGTTAGATATCCCTATTTATGACCTAATAAATTTAAATCTTTTACAACACCATACTTCATATAACTTGAGCATATTTACAATGGATCAATATGTGGGGGATGTTTTGCTCCTCTTGTTTACATATAATTAGGGAGCTAAAATCCATGTTTAATCAAATTATCTTGGGTGAGTATTTTTTGTGCATTATTGTCCACAAGAAGAAGTTAATTTTGGGAATTATTTGGTGGTTACAAATTTTCCACCATAATCTTGTAGGGTTGGCTTCCTTCATGATGGGGAGAGGTTAGGTTCAAGGCCAAACCCTTCTGGAATAAAGGCTAAAACCACAAGTTTCTCCTTATCCTTCGATTCACTACCCAAAGAGTTTCTCCTTGATTACCTTGAGATAGACTCTAAGGATCCTATAAGGTCCTTCAGCAAACCCTTATTTGAACCACAACCTTCCACTAAGATCACAATATTTCAACTACTTACACCTCTTGACCCAATCTCCTTGCAAGTAGATGATGAATACAAATCATGGGATCTAGACTGCCACTTTATTATTTGACTCAACACAATCCATCTTGGGTACTCAATCCCTTTGAAGTGACTTAGAAACAAACAATTCCAATTAGACCTAGTGGACAAGGCCTAATTGATTGTAGGTTTGATTTTCAAGTTTTTAGGACCTAACTCTAGAATTTCACAAAGGACCCCCTAATTGGATAACCTTTTTAGATACCCATTAAGGTTATCCATCAACACACCAACTCCTGGGTTTTGACTCCACAACAAGGGAATTATCCTTCATAGGGATAATTAGGCTAATAAGCCTAATTAGGGTAGATTTACAAAAGCAACCTTATACAAATGAAACTCTCCGACACTCTCAACACTTTAGGAACTTAGAGGGACATCAAAAATAACATAATTTACCATTTTTTTCTTTGATCCACTCCACCCTTCCTACAATGAATCAATTTTCAGACACCGTCATGCTGAGCACATAGAGATGCTTGCCTAAGACATCAAATTTTTGACACTTCCTTTATCCTTTCTACCCCAAACCACTTTAATCTTATATTACATTCCTATAAATTTTATTTCACCTAGGGCCATTGAATTTCCACTATGAAATCTCTAGTTCATCTTCTTGTTTCTTGGATCTAAGAGTCTATCTATGAAACTCTTCAATATAGGATTTAACATCCAAATCCCTCTACCTGAGATTTTGGAGTTTCCTAAACATTTGCACTTCATAATCCATAGGCAGAAATTGTGCCTTGATCTTTGTTTTCATCACCTCCTAGGATGATATCATATTCTTGCCTTCCTTCACCTTTTCTCATTGTGTAAATTTCCACCATGAAAGAGAAGATTCCCTCATCTTTCCTTTGGCTATTATGATACTATCAAAATGATTTTTTAGGGCTTCAGCCCAATCAATAACTTCATCTGCATCCATGGCTCCTCCATATACTGGCAACTTATCAGTGTCATCTCCTTGTACTGATTTCAGAGCCTCTACAAAATATTTTTGGTTTGTAGGAAGCTCCCTTGTTGGTTCAAGGTATTCTTCTTGTACACCCTCTTCTCTTGCATTGTCCTTATCTTCATTACCTTTGTCTCTATCATTAGACCTCTAAAACTCCTCTAGTTTTGTTGCAAACATTTATTCCATCATCTTCTTGATGGCTTCTTGAGACATGGTTTTAGGAGGCATTGTATTAGCCTCATCTTCCACTTCTTGTTCTTCCTTAGACATACACTTTCCCAAAAATGTCTTGTCTTCTTTGATACCAATTTGATGGGGAGAGGTTAGGTTAAAGGCAAAACCCCTATGGAATAAAGGCTAAAACCATAATTTTCTCCTTGTCCTTGGATTAACTACCTAATGAGTATCTCCTTAATGAAATTGAGACAGACTCTTAGGCTCCTATCATGTCCTTCAACACACCATTCTTTGAACTACAAACTTCCACTTAGATCACAATCTTTCAACATCTTACACCCCTTGACCCGATCTCCTTGCAAGTAGGTGATGGCTACAAATCATGGGATCTCAACTTAGGAATGGGTTGAATGGACTCCCATGTTATAATTGGACTCAAAAAATTCCATCTTGGGTAGTTAATCCCTCTAAAGTGACTTAGAAACAAATAATTCCAATTAGACCTAGTGAACAAGGCCTAATTGCTAGTAGGTCTGATTTTTTTATTTTTTAGGACCTAACTCTACAATTTCATAAAGGGCCTCTATCACTACCCCAACTCCTAGGTTTTGAATCCACAACAAGGGCACTGTCCTTCATAGGGATAATTAGGCTAATAGGCCTAATTAGGGTAGATTTACAAATAAACACTATACAAATTAAAATCCCCAACACTCTCAACACTTCAGGTACTTAGAGGGACATCACACAATTCACCATTCATTTTCTCCTATCCACTCTACCCTTCCTACTGCAACTCAATTTCCAGATAGTCATGTCGACCACATAGAGATCCTCACATAAGACATCCAATTTATGACACTTCCCTTATCCTTCCTTCCCCAAATCACTTTGATCTTATAGTATATTCCCATAACCTGTATTTCACCCAGGGCCATTGAATTTCAGTAGTGAAATCTCAAGCTAGAGACATTTATTTGTGAAACCCTAGGTAAGGGTTAAATTCAGAACTAGTCATAGTAAAATGCACTAAATTTCACCAATTTGGATTAAAAAAAATGAATTAATTCACCCTACAATGAAATCATGAAGTTATTTCTACAAAATCGATCACCTCTCACATGTTCCAATCATACAAATAGAGAAATAAGAAACAAAAACACATAAAACTTTATTATTATGATCATCAATCTTCTTCAACCCATACATATTTGATCCAAAAGGCTTAAAAAAACATGCTCCAACCTTCTCAACCACCCTTAACTACATTTTGAACTTAGTTGACCGTTGGGGCCACTTTACAAGCATTTTGCAAAAAGTTGCTCCAAAGTTGCATAGCAACTTTTTATGCAACTTTTACAATTTTGAATTTTTTTATCTTATTGTGCCTCTAACTCCTAAGAGACCCTTCTAATGACTAGATAAAGTCATTTTACATCCAATAGTCACATTTCATTATTTTTGGACCTCCTTTATATTGTTTAGCCCATTGGGCCCAAATGTCCTAAAGACCATTTTGGCCCAACTATTGAATCTCTACTTAGGCTTATATTCATGCCCTTATTAAATGTGGTACCCACATGTTATGATACTCTTCCTAAACACCTAATTTAAAATAAAAAAAATTTGCCCCTAAGGAGTAAGCCTTAGTGCTCCTGCACCACTTCAATACCACATTATAGGATGATTTGATAGAAAAGTATCCCCAAGGGTTCTTGCTCCAAATGAACTTATCATCCCTTTTGAAGAGAGAGACTCTAGTTTTCTTTAATAGCTTTTGCAACTCCATAACCTTCTACAGCGTGTGAGATTAGTTAAAGAAACAATGTGAAATATCCTTCTAGTATTTTAGGAGGGATAAGTAATTCTCATCTCAATGTCCTAAAAATGTCATGTAGGACTAGTGGTTCATCCCCTAGAAAGGTGTCCTCCCAAGGTTAAATAATACAACCATTCTTAATTTCCATTTAAGGTTTATCTAAACAATATTCGTACACTTGAGGATGATGCTCCATGTTTTAGAACCACTTGGGAATCCCTGTATAGAAAGGACCCTATAAAAATTCTCATAATTTAGATACTTGGAACTCATAATTTTGCAGAAATCAACATTGTGTGGTGTTAGATTATATCCCAATTTAGCCATGAGAGATTTACTAAGTAAGGTAACTTTCCTTATTCCAAAGCCTCCCAATTTATTTGGGCAACACATTGTATCACAATTAACAAGTGTCATTTTTTTTCTCCATTCTTGTCCATAAGAATATTTTTGTATTCATTTGAGTTTCTTTTCCATAGTGCCTAAAGTTCTAAACAAACAAAGGAAATAAATAGGGATGCCTTGCAAATGTCACTAGGAGTTGGAGTTTACCCATAGTGCTAAGAAGTTTATGTTCCAGTCCACAAGCTTACTTTGGATTTTTTACAATATCAAGCTCCAAAAAGTGTCAGATACCTCTTTGATAGTAAGTAGTCCCAAATATATCCTAGGAAAAATAGCGCTCTGACAAGCCATAATTGATTTGATTTGTTTTTGCAATTTCTCTATATTATTAAAGAAGTAAATGTTACTTTTCTTGTAATATATGTGTTGTCTCAAGACTTACACATGTGATGCAAGATGCTCTAATACCACTGATGAAGGGAACTATCGCTCTGATACCACTGATGAAGGGCACACCATCCTTACCAACTCATACCCAAAAAAAATATAACAACATGGAGATAAAGAGAAGATAAAATGATTTACAAAGCATACATTAATTCTTGAAAATAATTACAACTTGAGAGATCTTACATCCTCAAAGCTTACAATTCAAGAGCTTCAACTTGAGAGCATCTTCCCCAATACAAGATCCTACAACTTGAGAACTTTTTTTTTCAATAGGAGATTTTACAACTTTGAGAGCTTTCTTATGAATCCTCCTATGCCTTCTTTATATAGGCATTTACCACCCAAGAGATTACAACAAAACCAATGTGGGATAAAAGGTAAATGCAACTACCTTGATACAAATATTAAATACCCACCCAATTAATATTAAGCACC
>MU227946.1:3237482-3250520 GCA_018584345.1 Thuja plicata | reverse complement strand
GACTACAACAAAGTAGACTTTATTAGAGTGAGGTGGAATCACCGGTGAAAGGTGTGTACTCACTTGGGTCATTCCCAGAGGTTCAACTTCCGGCAGGCCCTCTAAAGGTGACTCAACTTGGTTCGGATTCAAGGGTTTGATTTTCTGGTTCTCTCAATGAGAGAAGAGCATACTTCTCTACCTTTGCACCTCACCCAGACACATCAAGAATGTTCATCACCGAGATATTTTCACTCCACCAAATCCACAAGTCTTTGGGTTTTTGATTCTCTCAAAGAGAGAAGAGCATAACCCCCTAACAAGTAGAAGTGCTAAAGATTCACTTATCTTGCTTCGCTTCCCTAAGTATCCTTCATGCTAGCAACATCTAGGTTTCAGATTCATTCATAGGCATCACTTCCATGTAATGAAGAGCCTATTTCCCTACTTTTCTATCGGGATCCTTACGAAATTTTAACGAAGCTCTATTTAGACTATGTGAATGAAAAACAGTAAACAAACATGACGTTTTAATTTTGTCTTTGACTATCGTCTTGCAAGTAAACCGTTAGAATGTTTTAATCTTTGACAAGCAAACCTGCAAACCACTGTTATGCTGCAGCAAAAAAACTAGAAACAGAAAAATCAGAGCAGAAACAGAAGTCAGAACAAATAAATAACAGATTAAAAATTTTGCATTTTAAATGTCTGTCAGTGAAAGTTCGCGTGAGAAAGTACTTCACCGCGTGCGAGCAAGTGCTTCGACGCGCGTGAGAAAACTATTTCTTCGCATGAGAAAGTGCTAAAAAAGCAAATCTTTGTGCGGCTCAACGCAAAACTTTGTGCAGCTCAGTGCAAAACTTTGCATGAGAATCCGTACTAGTGCAGTGCAGACGTACGACAGAGTCTAAAAAACACAGTCAACAGATTTAAAAATGAGGCCAGAAATTGATTTTTCTGCCCCACGGTGGACGCCAAAATATCGTATGCTGAATGTGGACCTCTTAATTCAACACAAACACAACATAGTCCTTACACAATTGATGAATTTCACAAAAACAAACATGAATTATTTGTTCTGCAAATGCGATTGAAGCGACCTGTTGCCTCCTAATTAGATGTGATTGTTGAAGTGTACCCTCAGAATGAGAGCCAACAACCTAACCATTACTAACATGGAGGATTTAATAGTGCAAGTAAATGAAGAAAGCCATTATCTATGAGAATTTATGCAACTAGTTCATGAGGAAATGTTGTTATTCTATGAATTGAGACATGATTTAAGCTATAAAGATGAATTTCAATTAGTCTAAGAATGCATTGCAACTAATCTAAGAATGAAAATGCAATTAATCTAAGAAATTAAAATGCTTCTAGTCTAGAAAGGAAAGTGCTTGTAATCTATGAAAGAAATGCTTTTTAAGCTAGAATTGGATTAGCAAATGAATCTAGAAAGCTTTAAAGCATAATATTGAATTGTTAGCCCCTACAAATAGATCATAAATGAAAGATAAACAATGTTCAATTCCAAATGAAATTATACTAACTATGCAAGAAATGAGCTAAAAGCATGAAATCAAAGTAAATTGCCTATAGTAATGATGCTCTCCAAAAAAAAGTCCTCTTTAATGAAGAAAAGAGGTCGAATTTATAGAAACCCAAGGAAAGAGGATGAAGAGTTTCTTGAAAAGAAACAGTTGTCTCTTCATTCTCCATTTGAGACAAATAAGGAAAGATTATTTAAATAAAAGAATGAATTAGTGACACATAAGTGTCCTTTCACATGGAATTATGGAATTCCCTTTTTGAGGATAATTCATTCAATAATCAAATAATCTTTCAATTCCCTTTATGTATATTAGCCAAAGGGGGTGGAATTGATTTAATTAAAAGCACTTTGGACTTTAGGATTAAATCAATTAATCATAGGGATTTTAGCTAATAATCATTTGAGATTTAGGAATTAAGTGTAATGTCGGATTTATGCAAATTTGGGTTTTCTGTATTTGAAACTCAGTTAATTAAAGTCAATTAGGAGAAGAATTTGCCTAATACAATAGGACTTCGAAGATAAGAAAATGCACCAAAATTGATTAGGTTGTTAGGTGCCAATTTTGGGGTGTTACAACAACTACATGGGCTTACAAACTGTATTATATATGCACATATATATATGCACACACACACACACACACACACACACACACACACATATATATACACACACACACACACACACACACATATATATATATATGCATACATACATATATAATATATATACATATATATATGTACATATACACACAAATATGCATGTATATGAATATGTATGTGTGTGTATAAATGTGTGTATGCATAATGTTTATATACATGCATACACATATATACATACATACAAGAGTAATATATGAGTGTATAATATTCAATAAATAAATAGAATAAAAGAATATTAAATAATGAATTAGGGTTTTTCAAAAATTAAAAGTTACAAATAAATGTTTTATCAAAGAAAATTTTAAAAATAATATAAAACAAAATGTTTTTTGTCATTTTTATTCTATTTACTTATGTATTTATGTATTTTTAATATTTTAAATAGATATCAACATTTAATATTTATATATAAAAACAAATTAGAATACATATCTATTTTTACCCAAAGTTACTAGTTTCAAATTTCTATCTAATTTATGTCTTAAAGTTCATATAGACTGCATTATATTATGGTGACAACTGCATGGGCTTACAAACTGTCAAATTATCATCACCCATATTGTCATTCAGATCCAGACTACTTTCTAACCATGTTGATCCATCTCGACAATTTAAGAATTGTCATCACACTATATATGTCTTTATAAATTCCTTATAGTTATGCTAATCCATCTATATTTTCTTACTAGCCCCCAAACAACTAATCTCGTATCTTTATCTATGTCAATCAATCTCTCTCAATCATCTCTCTACCTTTGTAACAATACCAATCCATCTATATAGACATATGATAGGTTGACATCAATTTGGCAAGTTGACAGCAACGACAACATATTACAACATATACATGGTCTACACACTACAAATTATGACACTATTTGTTGATCTCTAAGTTTTTTTGTCTATTAGTTTCCAACGCTTAGTTATGTTCAAGGTAGGTTGGTCAGTCATCATTATGACCGAGCCATCCCACTAAGGCCAAGACCAAGAATTAGTTACTACTGATTAGGTCAGAGGTCGTCAAGTACTCAATGGATGTCGAGCAGGTTGATTGTTGAGTTGCATAGAAGAGTTGTGCCGAGCGACAACATACAATTATGCTGGGTGAAACAGTATTGACCGAGCACCAATGTTTGGTTATGTCGAGTAAAACATATTTTGTATATGTGTTTGGAATGACACAAACACCAAGGTAAACCATTTTGGCTGACTTATATGGATCATTTAATGATTATGCACTAAGATTTAATGCATTAATTATGTGCTATTTTTATGATCATGGGTCCCTATGCAAGCCATGCAACCAATCAAAATTAGGGATGCCTAAGCGGAAAAAGATGAAGGATCTAGATCGTTGATCTTGATCTGAATGGTTTATATATGGGATGCTTCAAACCCTAATCCATAGCGAGAGAGGTGTATGTAAGCATGTATGTTTTGATGCGGATGTGAAGAGAAGAGATAATAATTATATGCATACTTTTCATATCTTTTATCATTGACCAGATAGAGAGACCGAGGGGTAAAAGTACAAACCTGTGTCACACTTTTATAAAGGAAAAGGACCACAACATGCAAACTGTTCAACTTTAACGACATAAAAGGTGGCATTTGTATTAAGAATTTGAGGATGATGTAAACTAAAGAAATGTGTAAAAATGGATTAAGTTTATGTCTATAATTTTTTTGCAAAAAATTGAACAAGAATGTAAATAGTTTTTTAATTTTTGAAGTCCATTTTTCCATTGCTGAAAACTATTGAAAATCTAGGGTCTAGTTCCCTCCAAACAAGTATATGCAAATAATCTATTTTTCCCCTGATTTTAAAATATGTTATAGATAAAATGTATAGCTAGTGTAGAAAAGAATAAAGATTGGTTTTCAATGTATATTTTCTCCGTTATAACTGCTCAAAGTTGAACTTATCTGAAATTGACAGTTTTCACCTCCCTCCAAATTTCCCCTATCAAATCTACACCATTCAAAAAAAAATTACATATTCTTGAAAAGGACTCTCTCCTGTAGTGTTAAATATAAATTTTAAAATTTTTTGATATGATTTTCTATTTTTTGATTTATTTGAAGCAACATCTTCTTGAATGTTAAAATACCTACTTGTTGTATTTTGAAATTATAATATATTAGATCTAATCAAAATATTATAAACTTTACATGACAATAATCTTGACTCTCAGCTCTACAAAAGGGTATTTTTTATATTTTTTAAAAATATCATTAAAAAGAGTAAGGGTTATTGAAACATCGATTTTCTGAAATAATTTTATTTCTTTGGTAATTGGTATAAAACATGCATTTAATAGACATTTCCAATTGGAAAAGTTTAACCACTTATCTAGCTTAGCTAGAATAAATCTAGCTAGACCATATATTTGACAAAAATTAATTTTTATTTAGAAATACTCAAATTTAGTTGTCTTGATAAGTGATCCTGAAACGTGGCACAACTTTGTGCTTTTACCTCGAGAAAAGTAGTGAAGAGTAGAACAAAGATAAATTAGATTGAGAGATCAGTTAAGAGTTGGAAAGAGGGGATATGTTATTATCATTTCTAGTGCAGACCAAAGGATCAGGTACTGATACATTCTATAAAGTGAATTAGGGTAAATCTCTTAACAGAGTGGTCCTAACAGGCCTTTGTAAATCTCTTAACCGAGTGCTTACTTTGTTGTAATTTTAAATCCTTTAACAAGGTAGACTGTGTAAGTATAAAAACTCTTAACAAGGAAGACCCCTCACACAGTAGATCATCATAAATGATCAAAACTTTGTAGCCCTAACAAACACACTTTATTACTGAAGTAGTGAAGATTTGTGGGTGTCATCCCCACCCAAGTTTTACCTTCAAGGGTTTCTGGGTTACCAAAACCTTTGTTTCATGGGTTCATGATTAGATATTAGATATTTACAACATTTCAGTTTATGTTTATGAATACATGGTTGAATCTGTTAGTTAAGAATTGGTATATTTTTATAGATCTGATTCATCCCCCCTCTCAGTTACTGTTTTCCCATATTAGACTTCCAACAATTGGTATCAGAGCTTTGTTTTCTTAAAAGAAGTCTAATCACTGGAGAGTTAAGAAATTGGAAATGGAGGCTTATAATTTGGGAAAGGTCATTGAGAATCAGAAGATTGATATTCAGCTGACGCTGTAACAACTTGAGATAGCTAGAGAATAATTAAGGAAATCTTTAAAATCTAGGAAGGATTTTCCAACACAGATGAAAGATACACAATATAAGGAAGAAGACACTGAAGGTCTATTTGACAATGGTGATTCAAATGAAAGTAATGCAGTGATTGTAGATCTATTAGAGAAGAAAAATACACAGAAAGAACAAGTCAAAAGTCTAAAGATAGAACAAGAAACTCAATCAATAACACTATGTGAGGTGATTGATCAGAAGAAGAAAGCTGAGGAAGACAAGATAATGGCAGAAGAAGACAAGATCTAGATGGCTAGCAGAATTGATGAAAGGACTAGTGATGTGCAAAAGCTCACAAACAGTCAGTTGGACATGGTCAACCAACTGTTATTTGCAAATCAAGAGATAAACATAAAAGAAATAGAAATCACATATATGAGATCTGAGAACAATCAACTGAAAAATGAGTTGAGATCTGAAAGAGAAATCATTGAGAGGATAAACAAACTGAATGAATCATTATGATACTTTAAGAAAATTATGAGATCACCAAGAAGGAATAGTGACACATCTGGACTTGGACATAGTGAGCACCAGTCTTCCACTAAAGAAGGAGAATAATCAAAGAGTGGAGAACTGGGGAATGCAAAGCCAAAGAATAGAAAGCCTACATGTTATCACTATGGGAAACCAGACCACACAACAAACATATATCGAAGCAAGTATAGTAAGTCAAATGCTAAACCTAAATTCAATGGATATTGTTTTAATTGTACGAAGCGTGGACATCAGACACATGAATATAGGTCAAAGACTAACAATACACCTACTTCACCTAGATTCCAAGGACATTACTAAAATTGTCACAAATTTGGTCATAGAACACAAGATTGTAGATCTAGTGCAAAATCCAAATGGACATCCATGAAACAAGGAAATACACTAAGAAAAGGTAATACATTCAATTGGGATTATAATACAAGGCACAATTGTCATTATTGAAATGAATATGGCCATGTTGTAGAAAATTGTATAAGTACACACTTTAGAGGTAAATCCAAGAATTGGATGAATGGAAGTATGGTCTGCTATAGTTGTCACAAGATTGGTCATGCTAAGAGATATTGCAAGACCAGAGCCTCGACATCTATTGTTGAAACTAGTACATTTGACCCTATTTTTAGACCAACATTTCTGACCAAGCTTTAAAATGGTTTTTCTTGGTTGGTTGATTGAAGGAAAAAAAATGTTTTTAATCTATCCCCATATTCGTCAAAATTATGACAAGTTTGACAGGACGTCGTAATTTTGACGAACATGGGCATATAACTTAAAATAAAAAAGATGGTTTCATTTTGTTACATTTTGTTATTCTGCAAAGCGCCAGGCCTGAGGGAGGGAAGGAGGGCACACAAACACGTCGACACCACGTGTAAGAGCTGAGGGGAGTTGAGGGGAGACAAGGGAGATAAGGTGGGCACACAAATGCATGAGACACCACCTATAAGTTATGAAACCCCATCTTATAAATCTATTTTTCTCATCATGAAACCACATAACTATACCACGAGGGCATTTTCCTTTATGCGAAACCATGTGTTAACTTCAAGGATCTCTATTTTTGGCCGTGGCTCTTGAAAGATTTCTAATTTCCTATTATGTTATTTAAGAAACTCATTATTCAATGAACATCAATGTACAAAATGTCTAAACCCAAAACTTGGAAACATCACCATAACTTGCACCGTGATTGTTACATTATAGCCCTTCTAGAATTATGAATGCTACAGGATGAGAAATTGAGGGTTTTATTATGAATTCTAAGGTTGTGATATCGGTACTTAAGTGAGATGGGCATTAAAGTGATTGAAGAAATATCATTGTTATCAGCATGTGAGTTACTTGAAACCTAAAACATTTTGTAATTATCATTTGTTAAAACCCAAAGCTAGAAAAAGCTAGTACACAGCTTGAGCTAGGGCACAGATTTGAAACATCATGATAGTTTTGAAACACCATGATAGACTTGAAACACCATTAGCATCTAGATAAAAAAAGATTGTAAGAATTTGATTGCAAGATTCATCTTCCAAGTGTTGTCCTTCCATGTTCTTGTTTCGTATTCTGTCAAATTTGCAAGTTAATCTTTGTTTTGAAAAAGGATTAGTTTGTTAAATCTTTTACATTCCATAGTCGGTGATAATAGTTTATTTTGAAGGTTTGAATTTTTGTTTCAAGTGTGATTTGTTCATCATAACTTTTTTTGTTAGTTGTTTTCTCTTGTCTAAACCTGAGCTTACCAATATATGGATTTTCTCGTAATAGCCTTTTCATGATAGGGTTTGTAAGGAGTGCCTATGCATCATTGTTCTTTCATTGTTCTTGGCATTTATAACCTTGCAATATGGCATCTATTATATTTGTAGTATGATGTCATCTCTTGGTCTAAATTAGAACCCTCGATATCAATTGATGCCACCCAATTTATTTTCTAGTTTACCCAATCAACACTGCAACTACCTAATAAGGATATAACAAAAGAAACTCTTTCTTCTGAAGTCTGATTACAAGAAATTTCAAGGTAATTGTTTTCTTCTTACTTTTCCACATAAGACACAAAAGGCACACAGAAGATAATGGACATTGAACTCCTCTTTTGTTGACTCGAATCACTTGGGATCTAGTATGGTACCATTGCCTTTATCTTCTCAACTTTAGATGCTCACCCCTCTCCGCTACCACAACACTCACAGGTATGCATTTTTGTTCTATTTTTTTATTTTTTTTTATTTTTATTTTTTGTCTATATTCTTTCCCTAATCGTACATCCATTTATTTTTTGGAAGGTGGGGTTTCCTGATAGAGTTTTCCGACGGGACTTTCCTAGAATTTTTATCTCAAACACGATAGGAATTTAAATGCTCTATATGCTATTCACAACCAGGATATTTCAATGGGGATTTTAACAACAACTTTCTTATTGGTTGTGTTCAATTGTCTTAGTAGCTTTCAAATCTATTATATGCCAGTTTTTGATAGTTCTGAAGTAGGATATACTAGTAGAACCAACAAGCCATTTCCTCTTTGGTTCTGTGTTGGATTTAAAGTGTTCTATGATTTCATTTAATTCTTCATTGGGGTTGCACTTCCATTTCTTTCCATCCTTGCAAGTATGTTAGGAGGTCTTACCCTACCAGTGACTTTTGCATACCCATGTTTTATGTGGATTTCTATCAAGAAGCCCAAAAAATATACTTTTATTTGTTACTTGAACTGGGGTCTTGGCATACTTGGGATTGTTTTCAGCTTGGCATTTTCAGTTGTAGGAGTGTGGAAAATGGTTGAAAGGGGCTTAAAGCTCATGTTTTTCAAGCCAACTTAGCTAATCTCTTCAATGTTTAATATCAATAGCCTAATAGGTTCTTTATAGATGAGTGTGTTGATGTTCTTTGTTTCTCAGGCTCCTTAAAACATATAAAATACACAGTCGAAACATCCAACGTTCTGGTTATCAAGGATTCTTACTATCTATATAGTCATGGTGGTATTAACAGATAATTTTCCATTGTATAAATAAGCCCATTTTTTTTCAGAAAATTTTTCAAGACCTGAGGGCTATTTGGCCCAAGAATTATCAGGGTGCCTTTCTAGGCAATGGTCAAAGAGATTAGAGTATGCAATTGGTAATTTTCTAAACAAATCCTGAAAGCAAATAAGTCCATCTTTGTTTGTAGTAAGAGTGTATAAAGTGGGAGACAAGGGGTTTAAGAAACAAAGAATTATTTAAATATTATAATTTTTAGGATTTTCAATTACCTGTAAGCATTTTCATATTCATGAAATTTTTCACTATCACCTTCTCTTAAAGATAATGTGAGTGCCATATTCTTGGAATCTGAAAGTTTGGGATGTAATGAAGGGTCCACAACATAGGATGTTTTGATTGTGTACAATTTTACCTCCCTATATTGGGCAATTTCCTCTTGGCTAAGATAGAAGAGAAATGAGCAAAAAATAAAAATATCGTTAATAGGATGATCTGATATTGTTTAGGATCTAGATTACATGCTAACTTACCATGAATTTTTGAATATCACATCTAACCATTTTTTTTTTGCCTATGTGGAATCATCCTTTCTTAGGATTGCATCTCCATCATTTTTATTTCTATTTTACTCATTTTGATTCTCATTTCATAGTTCCTTGGGCTAAAATTATCAAATGAATACTTTTTGTATTTCTTTGGTATCCTTATCATGTCATGTCCCAGTCTTAGTTCATGTTATGGATAGCCTTGAAGTCTTTGTGTACATATTTCTCTCAGTGATTTCATGATTATTTTACTTCCTACATATGCTTGTATTCAGAGACCTATTTAGGAATACCAATAATCAGAGTTGTGCTTCACTTTTTAGTATTTTTAAGGCTCTCAAAGTTTCATTTTTTATATTGCAAATTTGATTGCAGGCTGCAGAAATTGATAGAATAATTACCCATGAAGGAAATTATGAGAAACACAACCAAATTCTACTTTGTCTTCTTTTTCATTTGTTAGTATCCCCTTGTGGATTGACCTTTGATGTGGACAAGGGGTATCTCCTTAACCAAATTCACCCAATACTTGAATGTTTTATTTTACCACTGGAGCTCATCTTATTTGACAACTTATATTATGATTTCTCTAAGGATTTTAGAATTTTATTTTGATTATGTCTATTCAATGCTTTCCATAAATTCCATTGTTCTTCATAGGATAATGAGGGAATTCTTACAAAATTACTTTCAAATCAATTTTCTACAATTTATACGACTGCATAAGTTTAATGCTAAGACACAATTGTACTTGATCTCTATGAGTAACATATAATATATGTTGTATTAGTTATTGGTTTCACTTACATCCTAGAATTATCTAATATGCATTGTATGACTGAGGATTTCCCAATTTTATTTTTTAATCCATACTTATTTCTCACTTTAAATTAATAACAATATCCATTTCTTGTTGGATAATGTTATGTACTATATTGTTTGTTTAATAAATTCATAAATGTTTGTAGTGTATATAGGAAGTATAATGACTTAGAAGAATATAGACAATGAAGTGTGGAAGCAACAATAACTTTGGACATTTCCAGGTACATGATCTCTAAATAACTTAGTTGAGCTCTTTCTCTGAAAATAAGTAAATGATGATTCACTCTGTTGGAATTAATGGGAAGTGTGTACTGAGAGGGGAGGGTTGAATCAGTACCTCTAAAAATTTTGTATCCTTTAATCAATTAACCTTTGTAATCAATTGTATATCCATTCAATCTGATCTATACTATCTTGATGTGAGTTATATCAATTCATAACATTAACATACATGTGAACATTAATAGAAACATTCATGAAAGTAATTGACACATAACACAAGATATGATATCGCAAAAAACTCCTGTTGGGAAGTAAAAACTATGGTGGAGATGAAACCCACAAAATTTTTACTATCTGCAGATTGGAAGGGGTTGGTAAAGGCTTACAATTTGATCACTTCTGATGATCTACCCAGTTAAGAGTATCTATGGAGACATGTTAAAGTCTACTCTGTTAGGATCTTTAGCAACATTGTTGGGTGTGCACTCGGTTAAGAGATTTGTAGTTGGATTGTTAAATCCACCTTCCTTGAAAGGATTTTTACACTTTGCTCCACTTGTTAGAATGATAGAAAATTACAAATTGACTTGGTAAATGCAATCTCCTATTGTTGATACAGATCCAATTTAGTTTATATGAAAAATATTATCACCTAATGTGATTGATTAATACCTCTAATTCTCGGTAGCCTCTGTTCTTGGTTCTTGCTAACCAAATTCACCTTTTGTTGTTCTGGTTCTTGAAACTTTCAATATGATCCATATATGTGCTCATTGGCTTCATTCATGCTCTCTTTCACATTCACATCTTCATATAATGAATGATTGCATCATCTATTTATAAGATGGATTGACATCATCAAGTTTTGAGAAAAACAACGTTAGCTCTAAGATCAGGTTTACAACTTGTACCTAGATCTCCTAGTCTATGTGTTTTCACTAGTACATTTGACCTTATTTTTTGAACAAAAAATGCAACCAACAAATAAAAAGGTTTTGTTTGGGTGGATTATAGAAGGAAAGCTTTGATTTTTTTTTAATCCATACCCGTGTTGGTCAAAATTTTGACCAACACAGGCATAAATTACAAAAAAAAAGGTTTCACATTTCATTTTTTAACACACGACGAATTTGATCAAGGGAAAAATGGGAAGGAGGAAGCACTATTTGGGGAAGCACTATTTGGAATACACTATTTCGGGAAGCACGGTGAATTTGATTAAGGGCGAAGCACGAAGGAGGAAGCACTATTTGGGGAAGCACTGTTTGGAATACACTATTTTGGGAAGCACAATGAATTTGATCAAGGGAAAAGCACGATGGAGGAAGCACTATTTGGGGAAGCAATGTTTCAAATACAAAAGATTCATAGTTTGAAGTATGTTCCTTTTGTCTTCTCTTGTTCTATTTGTGGCATTGTCATTCTTGTGATGAATAGATAGCTTATTAACCCTGTAAATTCATTTATACATCTTCGTGGTGAAATTAATTTTGATGCATCCTCAGTATTTTTCATTCATTTAAACAGTTTATGTGTTTCATTATATTAGTCTTCCATGAACTGTTAGATGAATTAACATCCACTGCCAGTCCATTGATGCACACTGTCCTCCCGAATTCATTTAATCTGTTTCAACCTAGTTTGTATTTTCACCATTGGATTATCCATGCCACTAGATGAAAATGAAATTAGGGAAATATGCTTTAATTTATCAAACACTCAGAGCTGTGGAGGTTTCCGAACCACTTCAAGTTTGATGCCCTAGGCTAATCGAGTTTAGCATGTTTAGCCAGTGGGAGAAAGAAGGAACAAAAATGTACAGTTGGTGGTGGACAGAGGTCAAGGAGTCGACCATGCCAAGACATTAGAAGGCCACAAAAAATTTCCCAATCATCTGTGACTATTCCAAACACCCAATTTCAAACTAATCCATTAAAGCTGAATCTAGCTTGATCACCTAGGGTTTGTGTTGAACTAGTTTGAAGTTGCCGGGATAGAATCGGTCACTCACTGTTTGGATTGTGAAGTGGTGATTGTAGAAGATTGAGACCAAAAAATAAAAGATAACTGGGGAGTATTATCAGAGTATTCTATGTTAATCAGTTGCAATAGGGAATAACAAAGTTTATTAGAAGGCAATTGGTGGATAGGATAGTTCCCTGAATTTGGAGGTATTCAAAGACTACGGAATTTGTCAGAATTAGTTGAAACCATTGTTCACAGTTTAAAGTGACATTCCCAATCGATTGTGTAGTAGATTGGGCCTATTAAGCTTTAGTTGCCACCACTCTGCATCAGGATAATTGGTGGATAGGGTAGTTCCCTGATTTAATCTTATTTCATAGTGCATCAAAATAATTGATCACTCCACCAAAATTATCATTGAGTGGTCTCATAAAAAGCTAAAGTAATATTTATCCATATGGAAGTAACCAACATAAATAATGATAATAATTAAGGAATAAAATTGAATTTAATAGATATCACAAATATACAAGATAAATTTAGGAGAGATATTTTCCATCAATCAAAAAA
>MU227946.1:3211255-3232532 GCA_018584345.1 Thuja plicata | reverse complement strand
TTTTAGGAAGAACTGATGTAGATTTGGTATTGCAGGGAAATAATGGATGTCAATACTTTCGGTGGGTCAATGAAACCACATTTACATCTACCCCATCTATGTCTATACCTGATGTAGGAAATGATTGTAAGTTGTGCAAGGCTCGAGAGGAAGCTAGTGTTGTCGAGATTGCTTCAATGGCAAAAGCAGAAATCATGTTTCTGCGATGCCTTCTTTGTGTAGTTTGTGAAGTACTTTGTTGGGACCATATGCATAAATGTTATTAACAAAGGGCTATTGTAGATAGTGAAACTTTTTTAGAGTTTCATGTAGATACATTAGAAATATTTTGATAAAATCACCCTTAGTTAGTTGTAATATGTATCTCCTCTCATGCAATTATAAATCTTGTAGGTTTGGAATCATGGATATTACGACCTTAATATCTTACAAAAATTAGTTCTCCATCATAGTTATGAACCGTTGGGTTTAATGAAAATAATAATAATATTTGGAATATAGTCATGTGTATTATTTAAAGTTATGCTATGAAATTCTATAAGGGAATAGTGATTATCGAAGCCTTGATGTCTCACACTGTAGTAGCACCCAAAGAACAATGTATTACTATTGAGAGAAACAATCATATTATCATATCTCTCTCTTCAAGGGTATGTAGCTCTAATTATTTATTGTTAAAGTTAAAGTTAAACCTAAAATACGATGTCTCTATGAGTTACGTAGGCAAGGCCATCTATGATGAGCCCCCGAGGCATTAGGTCTGGCCCTTAGGTCTTGTACTTTTGTAGTCGTATATACAAGTGTAGGAAATAGAGAGGAAAGGAGAAGTGTATGGCTTGACTATGCACATGCGTTATAGTTTAACATTCTCTACTTAATAGGGCCAACCACGTGAAGGTGGAAGCTCATCTTGCCCCTCCTAGGAGCCTCTTATAACCCTTTACAACACTTTAAGACCTCTAAGATGTATTCTTAGGGATAGTAAAGGGTCATAAAGGGTCATAAGGGGTCCTCGGACACAACAACTGAGAAACATAAATGTAGGCATCGTGGTCACAATTATTTGGAGACACAACATAATTGAGTGGTATACCCAGACAATGAAATGCAACCACTACTCCTCCAGTTCCAAGTTGACACTACAGGATATCTACATTTATGTTTCTCAACTATCGTATTTATGTGCATGTTCTTTATGTGTTTGGCTTCTCTCCCTCACATCCAACATAAGATTTTCCCACTCTAAATCAAGAATTCACATGCAACTGCATAGAATATATGGTGTTAGAAGGCCCAAATAGATAGAAATTCAATGTACAATTATGGTCTTGTATAGATATACTGGAACTAGAATTTCAACAAAGCTGGGAAAAGTTTGTGCTTCATTATGAACTGAAGATGGGGAATTTTCTAGTGTTCAAATATTTTTCAAAATCTTTTTTTAAAGTGAATATATTCGATACAACAGCTTGTGATGAAAAAAATAGAAAGGAAATCATCCTTTCTTGGTAAGAGATAGTTTTGTCCAAAAATATAGAGCTTTTTAAAGATGATAAAACTATTTCTTACCAAGAAAGGATGATTTCCTTTCTGTTTGATTTTTCTCACAAGTTGTTGTATCGAATATCTTAACTTTAAAAAAAGATTTTGAAACATATTTGAACACTAGAAATTTTCCCATCTTCAGTTCATAATGATGCACAAACTTTTCCCATCATTGCTGAAATTCTAGTTCCAGTATATCTATACAAGACCATAATTGTACAAGACAGTAAATTTTGCATCACTGCCTAATGTCGTTGAAGTGTTGACCCAGGGTTGAATCCAGTATGCTCCTGTATGATCCAGAACCTGCAAGGAAGGTCAAGTTGTGTTGTATTCCTTCTAACATTATATATTCTACGTAGTTGCACATGCATTCTCAATTCAGAGTGGGAAAATCTTATTTTGGGGGAGGGAGAGAAGCCAAACACATAAAGAACATGCACATAAACATGATAGCTAGGAAACATAAATATAGATATCACAACAGCTGAAAAACATAAATGTAGATATCACAACAACTGAGAAACATAAATGTAGATATCATGGTCACAATTGTTTGGAGACATAATATAATTCAGTGGTATAACCAGATGATGCAACGCAACCACTACTCCTCCAGTTCGGAGTTAGCACTACACGATCTAGAAACCACAGATAAGGAATAAATTTAGAGAGCGGAGTTATATTCTTTTAGGTGTTATGGCCCTCCTTCGCTCTCTAAATTTATTCCTTATCTATGGTTTTTGGATCGTTCAGTGCCAACTTCAAACTAGAGGAGTAGTGGTTGCGTTGCATCGTCTGGGTATACCACTGAATTATGTTGTGTCTCTAAACAATTCTAAGAATACATCTTAGAGTTCTTAAAGTGTCGTAAAGGGTCATAAGAGTGTCCTAGGAGGGGCCAGATGAGCTTCCACCTTCATGTGGTTGGCCTTGTTAAGTAGATAATATTAAATTATTCTTGAAACCAAGTGAAGCTCAAACTAACATACCTTCATTATTTAATCAATGCTAAGAGACACATGGAAGATGTGTGATTACTGAGGGGGTTTTCACTAATTGACTTCATAGGCAGGGAAGCACGCATGGCACCATAGGAGCTTTGATATTTGGGGATTTTATCATTCTACCTTTATAAGATCAAAACATTGAGCTTGTGTGTACCATTTTTATATTTATGCTGTGTATTTTTTTTTATTTGGATCATTCTATAATATATATATTTTTAACCAAAAATTAGTATTGGTCACTTTTTCAACGTTTTAATATCAGTAGGCTCGATGAGAATGCTATGTAATCGACGTCAATTTTGACAAACTGTGGTTGCAAAAGAGAAACACTATGTTTGATGTTTTGACGAGACTGCTATGTGTTCGACGTTGATTTCGACCAACTTTGGTTGCAATTTCGGTGACATTGGTTGCCTAGATAAAAGGTTTGATCTACAATTCTTCTAGCTTCAAGCAATTTTTTAGTTTGGTCAATAACTCAACCACTAAGAACGTCGATATGTCGATGAGTTCTTTTCCTGTCGAATAAGAGACAAAAAAAGTTTGAGGATAGTTTTTGTCATTAGTTCGACCAATGGGTCTCAAAATTTTGATGTATCCTCATCGAAAAATAGGGTAAAATTTACTAGTGTTTAAATCAGTTAGACCAATTAAAGCACTTGCATTCATGTTTCTTGTCCCTAAAGAAATTGATTTAAAAACAAATCAATATCCTATAAATAGAATAATATTTCTTTATCTGACGTGGAATTCAGATCCACTTTTTGTGGGTTGCAACTGACTCTCAGTTCCTGACGGTCGGTTATGCTTGACTGTCCTTCAGTTTTGTTCCATCAGTTGTTCTTTAATTGTCTCATCATTTTTCACTTTATCTTGCACGTCGGGTTCCTCTTTATCTTTCTGCTCTACAATTTTGGTGTACACACAAAGTTGTATCATTGATTCTCTTTATACTTAGTCATTTTTGTGATCTTCTTTATATCTGATTTTTGGTTTGGTCTTTGTTTTTTCTTTCAGTGTATGCTTACCAAAAGTGTTATTTTCATACTAATGACAAATTAAGGTCATCAATCTCCCCCTTTGACATTAGTATCAAAAACTGATATGTGCAAAATACTAACAAAATGTTAAGTATATACACCATATATGATCCTTAGTCATTTAATGATTCCCCCTATGTATATGTCAGTATATCTGTACATATGATATCTTTCCTTATAAATATTATTTTCCATCTATATATATCATTTTCCCCATATGAATATACATGTACATATTTACCATTTTCCCATCTGAATGAATGAATATACATGTCATTTTCCCTTTTATTTTGTACTCATATCATTTTCCCCCTTTTTTGATATTAAGGGAAAAGGTCAATACCTTAGAGATTATAAAAAATGTGAGAGAGTGAATAATTCACGTCTTCCATAATTTTCTCCCATTGTTCTTTTAGGTTCTCCAGAGCCATGTGCTCGAGTGTGATCTTGGAGTGCATGTCATAGATGTTGTGTGCTATAGACATCTTGGGAGTTGCTATCAGTTGTCGTGCTGAAATGATGTGATGTTGGAGCTCAGTGAATTCTTCCCTAAAATGTGTCTCTGCTTCCCACAGTTCCTACCTTAACCTTTTTATCTCTATGATCTTCTGATAATGCAACTTAACTACATTATCTCCATCAATGGTTAAGCCACTAGCACTGTTAGCTAGATCTACATCTAACTTTGCTATAGTGTCACTATTCTCTTTAGTGAACTTGTCTATTGTGCTCAGTTGTTGAATTAAGGTTATAGCTTATATATTATTGGATCTAATTTAGTGATGAATTATGATAGCTTTACCTTATTGACCGCCACTTCTTGGTTGATGTTCTCAATGAGATTTTGTTGGTACCTCTTCTCTGATCTCTCCTTAATTGCCTTTTCTGCATCAATATTTTGAGTTGTTATTACAATAGTGAGAGTGGCTAATTGATCAAGAATTGGCTTGGTTTGATCAATATCAACATCGGGTATAGTCTAGTGTAAGAGGTCCCTAGTTGTCTCCAGTACTATGGAGTCTTTGTGCTATTTCTTCAACTTCTCATGTAATGCCTTCCTTTGGTACAGTTCACCGTATTCTTGTAATGTTTCAAAATCAAGTGTAGTCGGGTCACATTTTGGTATTTCAATAAGTTCATCCAAGGTGACTTCCAACATATTCTTCTTTGATTTCTTTTTCTTCTTTTGTGAATCACTTGAGTGTAGCACCATTGCCAATTTCTCGGCCTTCTTAGTTGTGCTTGATGAAGTGACTTGTTATGCTTCTTTTTGTTGTTGAGTCTCAGTTTCAGCTTGTCTAGTGTCTACAGATGTCTTCACATTCACCTTCACATTGTTGGTAGCACCTTTGTCAGTTTCCTCAGGAGTGCCATCTTTTGGTTTATCTCCTTCATTGGTGTCCTTAACTTCATCATTCTTTGTGTTTGCATTCTTCTCTGTGGTGTCTGCGTCTTGTTGTTTTTAATCTCCTCCAGTAAACTTATCAGTATCAGTTACATTTTGAGTGGCTCTAATGTCTTTCTGATCATCGGTGTTGTCTTTCTTTTCTTCTTCCCCTGCATCCTTGGGAGTATCCTTTTCAGGTGACTTGTTTGATTCTTGTAGAATGTTGATAGCTTGTATCAATATTGGCATGTTTCCTGGAATGTTTACTTGTGCAGTATCAACTGTTGTGTCCTACTCATCGATTGTGTCCTTTGCAACAGTGACATCTTCATCTTTATTAACTTCCTCTATTGGGTAATCGATAATGCCAATGATATTAGTATCCACAATGTTGTCATTTGTGGTGTCTGGCCATGATTCATCTGCAACATCTACATTCTTGTTTCAGGTTGTGTCATCTTCTTCCTTATCTAACTCAACAGATGTGTCATCTTATGTGTCTTCTATTAAGACCTATTCTTGAGTTGCCTTTTCATCATCTTTCTCGGGGCTTTCTTCCTTAGTAGGTCTTTTTAGAATCTTACACCATTTATTATGGCTATCCTGTTCAAGCTCTATAAGCTTTCCTTCAAGAAATTTATATGTTCTCAACTTTGGTGAGAACTCATTTTTGTACTTCTCCATCATTTCATCTATTTCTACCTTCTTGGATTCAGGTGGCATGAGAGTAACAAGTAATCTTTATGTTATTTACTTCTCATTCTTCAAAGAAAATGTCCATCTAGAGTATAGTCTGTCTAATAGTTCCCTTGGTACATTGTTGCCTTCAAAATGAATCGGTACATATTTAAACTTGTACATTTTTTCTATAATGGTGTCTTCAACTTTGTTCTAATCTTCTGGATCAAGTTCCAGCCATCTTCTTACCTTAGAATCTGTAATAGATCTTGATTTTGCAATAGATTTACAAATGTCATCAATAGATTCTAGATCTTTTACCTTGACACTTTCTACCTCTATAGCTTCATCTTGCTCGGTGTCTTTAATATCCTTTTGGGTTCTAATGAGCTTCCTTCCTCTCTTTTTTTGACCCCTCTTTGGTGTGGCAACTTTCCTTTTGTATGTCCTGACCTTTCCTTTCTTTAAAGGTGAAGGAGTTGAATCCTTAGATGTTTGGCTTCTTGTTCTAGAAGCAGCTGTTGTCCTTCACTTTTTAGTTGGTGGACGAGGTGGTGAATTTGACTCTGTTTCCTTGGAGTCATCCTTTCCTTCATCTTCACTGATAGGTAGTTGTCCTTTAGTTTCTTCCTCTTTTTCAATTTCCTCTTCCTGCTCGGTTTCTTCCTCAGTTGCCAAAAGTATCTTCTTGAGGTTCTTTACCATTTTGCCCTTCTTTCTAACAATTTTCTTAACAACTAGGCCAGATTTTATTCTTGTCTTGGCCTCTTCATATGTTCCAAACTTGGGTTGTTTCTTATCCAGTGGTTCATTAATCAAGGCATCAATTGCCTTAGATGCAATATCAATGTTTATTTCATACTCCAATGGTTGTAACCATGTTGTCCTCGGTACAATAGGTTTGATGTAAGTATTATCTGTATCAACCATAAAACATCTCTCATCTTTATATTTTTCAATGTGTTGCTTGGGGATCCTTACCCTCTTTTGCATTCGGTCTTTGAATATATAATACCCACTCATATTTTGCTTTCAATTTTTTATGTCGTACTCTTTTAGGCAGTTGTTTCAGTTGATTGGCCAAATTATTTTAGGCTACATTTCATGTGAGCTATTATTGTTTCATTGATGGTGATTCTGGATTATGATGTTATGGATTTATCATATGCATAGATAGATGTGATGATATTTTCATGATGATTATTATATACTGATTTTCGATTATGATGTACTTACCCCATACTTGCATGTGTATGGTTGTCTTATATGTTGACGCACATGTGACGTGTTTGTTGTGGTAGAGGACGGAGATGTAGTTACTTGCCTTGCGAGATCCACATGATCGATTGATCCCTATAATTATTTGTGATATTATATTGGATATACATGCATGTTCTTTTGATGACAGGATTGCAGGTACAGGGCATCATCTTCCTTAAATTGGCAGGAGCGAGCATGCTCATATATTCATCTAAATGGTAAAGAGGGGAGGTAACATACAGATCCAAAACCCTAACCTAAGCCTATTGTCCTAAGTATTGGACGAGTATCAGTTTGACTACCCTACCCAGATTTGTCTAGTTGACGTGAATTTGTGGATCCTATCTTGTTATGTGTATGGGTTGTTTTTGAGTGATTTCAGTTGAGTGTTGTGATATTGTGTGATTTATCATGTATGTGTGAAATTGATTATTACTGAGATTAATTATTAAATATAGTATATTTAATTAAATAAAAATTAATTAAATATCTATGTTTAATTGGGAAATTAATTATAATGCAACTATTGAATATTGGAATTTAATTGAATATTTAAATTAAAATTTGAGTTATATTGGCTTTTATGCATTATTAAATATTTAAATATTTAATTGCATGGATAAGTGTGCTTTAAATATTTAATCTATTTAATATATATTTTAATTAATTACATGTGCAAGATATTATTGAAAATTGAGTTTGAATTAAAAATGCAACTTGGTTTAATAAGTCAAAGTTGAGTTGTGCAAGTAAATAGATATTATTAATTATTAAATGAGATTTTCTTTCAAATTTGGAGGTGGAGTTAACAAAGTTAACTCAAGTGTCTATTTTAGGGGGATTTGCTTGAAAGGTGGAAGTTGATTCCCTTTAGGGGAGTTATCTTCTCATTCTCTCATAATAGGTTTTTTGGTGAAGGCATTTTTGGCGAGAAGAATTTGTGAGGGCATATTTGTGTGTTCTTGTTGTCTTTCTATTTTGGTAAATTTTGTGTGTGCTTGGAGGCTTGAAAATTTGTGGAGATATTGGTTTGGGAGGCTTCGTGGTTCCAGATTTCCATTCAGAATTGGATTCAGAGGCTTCGAGATTCTCCATCTCCTTAAAAAGCTTCCTTGTCAATTTTTTGGTGGATTTGAGGCAGGGTTTGAAAAAAAACCTCTTTGTGATTTCCGTTTGTGAATTTTGTGCTTTCTATGTGTTTGGAATATTTGCATTTCCATAATTAGGTCTATTTATATTTTTTCCTTAAAAGGGTATCTTAGAAAACCCTAGATCTTTTCTAGAAAAAAAAAACTTGGCATAGTAATGTTATAGATTGAGAAAATTAAACTTCCTATAGTATATACTATAGTAGAAAAATAAATATTTGGGTTTGACATATATTTCTTGTTGGAAAAATTAATTAGTTGAAAAAAAAAAATAAGCTTGCTAGAAAAACACATAGAAATAAAAATTACACTAGTGAAAAAAAAAGAATAAACCCAAGAAAAAGATGAAATTATTATATGAGGAAAAAGACAAAAATTGAGATGAGAAACAAAAAATAAATAAATAAAACGCTTTTCTCCATTTTTCGTTTTTGGAAATTAAAAAAAAATACAAAAAAATATACTTGTTAAAAAAATTAAATTGAGTTTTTTTTAAAAAAAATTAATTAAAAAAAATTGAATGTGGTGGGGGGCGGCGGGCTCCACCCCACCTTACCCCCACACCCGTGGCCGACATGTCGCAGCAGCCGGCTTGCGTAAGCAAGCCGGACTACCTCCGACAACCGGTGTGCCTACGACACCGGCGGCCGTGTTAGTGCAGAAAGGGGGGGGAGGGACGGCACGGGGAACCCACTCCCCCCAACAACTTTTAAAAAGTTGTTTTCTTTTTTTAATTCAAATTTGTTGTTTGTGTTAAATAGCTTTTTTATTATTTTATAAACTTTTTAAATATTAATTATTAATAATTAATTTAAAATGTTTTGTTTTTTTTTAAATTTGTAATATGTTTTTAATCTAGTTTGTTTAATATTATTTAAATTAATTTATTTAATACTTTTTAAACCTACTTTATTTAGTATTAATTAAATCTAATTTAGTTAATATTTCAATCTAGTTTACTTTTATTTAAAGTTGATTTATTTAGTACTACTTAAATTTAATTAATTTGGTATTATTTAAATTTAACTTGATTAATGTTATTTAAAATTTAGTGTAACTAGTATTTTTGAATGAGAGATATTTAAGGGATTAATTTAACTCATTTAATTCTATTAATAAATTATTACTTTAAATTGGTTCAATTTAGTCACTCTTTAGTTGATAAAATACTATACGAAAATTATTATAATTTTAGAACTAATAAGGAAGGAACGTATAATCAATTTGTTGATTAATTTAATCATAATATTTTTTGCATAGTGTAGACAATGTTCCTTTCCTGATTGGTTATTTCTCTATGTTATGGGTATCTGGGGGTTTTCAAATTGCCCTAGAATGTAAACAAAGGTTGGAGGGTATTTTACGTTTATGATTATGATGTGGCATGAGTGCTTTGTGTAATTATCCTAAACCGACCATGTAAACCCTTTGATTATATTATCTAAATGTGTACCTCTTTGTGACCGTTCCTGTTATGTGTGGATACTCGATTGGGTATACTCAGGTTTTGACCTATACTATATCTATGTAGGACCTATGAACCTAGGGTAGGTTACCTAGATGTGTAGTACGGGGTGGCTTGCAATAACAACCATGTCTGTAAGTGACTACTTGGATTGCTTATTGTAAGTAGACTTAATAAGTGATAACTTAATGTATAACTGAGAGATATTAAAATGAACTAATAAGATGTGTTTCCTCACCCATGCTTCAACGTTAGTATAGGCTAAGATGGAGGATGAGATGATGCTTGCCACCTTTGAGAGGTGTGTTTCTGGCATAGTTAGTGGCCTTGTCAGTTTGAGACGTCAATGACTCCATGTATGGTCACTTAGGTGTCAGGATCCATTGGGATTTCTAAGATAAAACTTAAGGGTTAGACGTGCACTGTGACACCTTCCTTTAAACAGTCTACATTTCCTACAGATGTTAGTTGCCTCTGCAATAGTGAGTCTTACCTTTATGATGTATAGTATGCCTGGATTATAGAACTATCAGGATCCCTTGCTTAGTGGTTTTTTCCTTATTAGTTTTGGATATCTGAGTGGGCTCTGTTGTTATCTACAGTGGGATAGAACTTTGTGGTTCCACATAGACGGCTAGTAGTGATTCTTTACCCATTGAGATTTGACATCCTTGTTCCAAGTGCTTGATGTTCCTTTACAAATGAGCTCTTTGTATTCCTTCATTAGTGATTATGTACTTACTTTCATTTACTGTAAATCATGTATTAGAGTATCACATGTGATACCTAATCTAGATATTGTATATTATGTAGATTAGAGTGATTACCACATACCCTTCAACATGTGTTGTGGATGTGATTTTATGGTGGTTTCATGGTTATCCATGAGGTTTGTAGCTATGGTTTTGTAAGTTATAATTTTTATATCTATTCAAATAGAATATTTTGTTGTGTTGTTTAGTTATGTTTCACTTAAGGTAATTCAACATCATGGAACCCTTGAGTCTTGTTATCTATGTGAGTGTATGACATGTGTATAGATGGTATTTTCTTCCGCATTAATGTATGTCTTTTTATGTAAACTTTAAAAAAATATTATTCAACAAATATAGTATCATGTTCTAGGTTAATCTCTCTTGGGTTCCCTAGCGAGGCATTACATTTGGTATCAGAGCCCTCGTTTCTACACTAGGAAATTTGGGAATTGTATGCTCATTAGGTTGTGTCTAGCTTGAAATTAAAACTAAAACACAGACATACAACACTATTATTTTTAGATTATTTCTTTATGGTTATTTTTATTCTTTAGTTTATGATTTGAGCTATGTGGAAATTTTTGTATCTATCTCTAATTGTTTTAGGAATCATACCTAAAACAAGAGCTGCTAGAGTCCATCACAGAGGTGGGTCTGGTGCCTGTGGGAGATGTAGGTAGTCTAGCCACTCCACGAGTGTCAAGCAGGAGAGTAGTCAACATCATAACAGAGATGATCAGAAAAGGGAGAGTCAGGATGAGTTAGGGGAACTTGACACTAGACAGATGCGATAGGCAGACCATCAGGGGACAGTTATAAATACCTCATGTACTATTTGAGGTATCTCTATATCTATATTGTTTGATTCAAGTGCTACCGATTCTTTTATATCACCTTTCCTTGTTGAGCATTGTGGGATAGTGGCTGCAAAGCAAGCCTTAGGTTGGCAAGTGGAGTTAGCTTTAGGGGCTAAGGTAGCTACATATTCCTTTGTTCGTAATTATGAGCTGAACTTAGGGAATTTCATTATCTCAGTTGACCTTCGTGTGATTCCTTTGGGATCATAAGGGGTTGTCTTAGGGATGGATTGGTTGGGAGCTCACGGAGCTAATATTTATTGTAGACAGAAGACCATCCATTGCAAGGATTATGATGGTAATGATTGTCAAATTATGGGGATTCCACGACCCATATCCCTTCTCATGATATCCGCTATGCAACTGAAGTGATATATGTGAAGGGGTTGTCAGATGTTTGTAGTATCTATGTATGAGATAGATGAAGTCGAGAGCGAAGTCAAGACACTGGATCATCCTATATTACAAGAGCTCATTGATGTATTTCCTAGTGAGATTTTAGGTATGACATCGAAGCGTGACATAGACTTCCACATAGAGCTTGTGCCAGAAGAAGAGCCTATTTCTAGAGCACCATATCTGATGACTACTCATTAGTTGAGTGAGTTGAAACTTCAGTTAGAGGATTTGTTGGCAAAGGGGAGCATTTTCCCTAGTGTTTTGCCTCAGGGAGCACATGTCCTCTTTGTCAAGAAGAAGGATGGATCATTATGCTTGTGCATCAACTATAGACAGTTGAACAAGGTAAAGGTCAAAAACAAGTATCCATTGCCACATATTAATGATCTATTTTATCAGATCAAGGGAGCCAAGGTGTTCTCTAAAATTGATCTTAAATTGGGATACCACTAGTTACGGATTGAGTATGTAGATATTGACAAGACTGCATTCATACATGCTATGGTCACTACGAGTTTACAGTGGTTCCTTTTGGGTTGACGAATATGCCATCGGTATTCATGTGCTTAATGAATGCATTATTTCAAGAGTACCTAGATCACTTTGTGCTCATCTTCTTGGATGGCATTGATTTATTCTAGATCCATGTAGGAGCATGAAGAGCATCTTCAACAATTTTTGCACTGCCTTAGGAAAAATCAGCTTTATGCCAATTCGGCTAAGTGTGATTTCTTCCAGTCGGAGGTTCAGTATATTGGTCATGTTATTTATGGAGAAGTTATCTCAGTAGATCCTTTGAAGATTTAGGCTGTTGTGGAGTGGCCAGCACCCACTAATTTTTCTAAGGTATGTAGCTTCATGGGTCTTGTAGGATACTACCATAGGTTCATGAAGAACTTCGATTGAGTTGCACATCCTATCACTTCTCTTCAGCGGAAAGGGAGGAAATTTGTTTGGACAAAGAATTTTGTTTGACTAGTACACCTATTGTACATGTACCTGACCCAGTGGGAGATTTTATGGTGTGTGTTGATGCGTCATTAGAGGGGATTGGAGCATTCCTTATGCAGGATAGATGAGTGATTGTGTATGAGTCTAGAAAACTCAAGGATCATGAGCTTAATTACACTACACATGATCTTGAGTTAGCTGCAGTTATTCATGCATTGGTATGATGGAGACACTTTCTATTGGGACATCAGTTTGAGCTTCATAGTGATCACCGCAGCCTTCAGTACATCTTTACTCAGCCTAATCTGAATGCTAGACAGAGAAGGTGAATGGAGTTCCTTTGCGAATATGAATTTGAGATAAAGTATATTCAGGGAAAGGAAAATGTAGTTGTAGATGCATTGAGTCGCAAGCGACAGGCTATTCTAGCATTGACCCTTAGTGTGGACTTGAGGAGTAGGATTCTCTAGTCACTTCCTAGAGATACCTTGTATCAGGAGGTGAAGGCAGAGATAGAGTTAGGGAGACCATTGGAGGGCAGGTTTTTGAGGTTATTTTATGGAGTTAGATGGTCTATTGCATCATACGAGCTGGATCTATGTACCACCATTAGATGATTTGCTTACATTAGTGTTATTTGATGCTCAACATGCACCCTATTTGGCACATTCTAGTGTCAAGAAGATGCACACAGATCTTTGACAGCTCTACCATTGGACTGGTATGAAGCGGGATATTGTAGACTTTGTGGCTAGATTCTTATAGTGTCAAAGAGTCAAGGAAGAACATCAGCATCTAGCAGGGATTCTATAGCTGAATCTCATTCCATCTTGGAAGCGGGATATCATGTTTATGGATTTCATAGTTGGATTGCCTTTGACTCCTTGTAGACATGATTCTATCATGGTGACTGTTGATCAGTTAACCAAGGTGCCTCATTGCTCCCCTATGAGATCATCTTATACAATGGATTTTGTAGCCAGTGCCTTCATGCAGGATATCATGAGACTACATGGCATTTATCACTGGATTATATCAGATCAAGATCTATATTTACCTGAGCATTTTGGACATCATTACAACATGATCTTGGTGCTCAGCTGAATTTCAGTTCAACGTACCATCCTGACACTGATCAACAGACAGAGCGGGTGAACCAAGTTCTTGAGGACATGTTGAGGATGTATGTCATGGATAGACAGACTCACTGAGAGGACTACTTGTACCTAGTGGAGTTTGCATACAATAATGGATATCATAGTTCTATTGGCATGTCACCTTTTCATGTGTTGTATGGATGTCCTTGTCGTACACCTTTGACCTAGGACAGATTGGAGGATTGTATTCTTCTTGGTCCATAGATGCTTCAAGGCATGGAGCAGTAGGTAGTGCGGATACATGAGAATTTGGTTACTACACAAGATAGACTGAAGAAGTATGTAGATGCTCACATGGTGGACAGACAGTTTGTAGTTGGAGATAGAGTGTTCCTGAGAGTGCCCCCACGGAAGAGTCTGATCTGTTATGGAAGGGGTTTGAAGTTGGCACCTCGATTTGTGGGACTGTTTGCAATCCTAGAGAGGATAGGACTAGTTGCTTACCATCTTGCTTTTCCACCTAGCCTATCGCCCATCCATGATGTTTTCCATGTTTTAGTTCTTAGGAGATATATTCCTTACATTATGCATGTACTTGATTGGAATGCATTATAGGTCGAGGATGGTCAGCTGGCTTTGGAGCCAATACGTATTCTAGAGCAGCAAGGTGTAACCCTCAGGGGTCACACCATAGAGAAGGTAAGGGTCCAATGGGACCCAAATGACAAGTCTTCAGCGACTTGGGAGGATGCAGCTAGATTACAGCATATAGATCCCTACTTGTTTATGCGCTTTTAGGAGTAAGCCTAATCCTAGGGGGGTGGATGTAATACCCACTCATATTTTCTTTCAGTTTTTGATGTCATACTCTTTTAGGTAGTTGTTTCACTTGATTGGCCAAATTATTTTAGGCTACATTTCATGTGAGCTATTATTGTTTCATTGATGGTGATTCTAGATTATGATGTTATGGATTTATCATATGCATAGATAGATGTGATGATATTTTCATGATGATTATTATATGCTAATTTTGGATTATGATGTACTTATCCCATATTTGCATGTGTATGGTTGTCTTATATGTTGACGTACTTGTGATGTGTTTGTTGTGGTAGAGGACAGAGACGTAGCTACTTGTTTTGCGAGATCCACACATTCGACTGATCCCTATCATTGTTTTTGATATTATATTGGATGTACACGCGTGTTCTTTTGATGATAGGATTGCAAGTACAGGGCATCGTCTTCCCTGAATTGGCACGAGCGAGTGTGCCCATATATTCATCTTAATTGTAAAGAGGGGAGATAACATACAGATCCAAAACCCTAACCTAAGCCTATTTTCCTAAGTATTGGATGAGTATCAGTTTGTCTACCCTACCTGGATTCGTCTAGCTAACGTGAATTCGAGGATCATGTCTTGTTATGTGTATGATTGATTAAGTGATTTCAGTTGAGTGTTGTGATATTGTGTGATTTATCATGTATGTGTGAAATTGATTATTATTGAGATTAAATATTAAATATAGGGTATTTAATTAATTAAAAATTAATTAAATATCTAAGTTTAATTGGGAAATTAATTATAATGCATCTATTGAACATTAGAATTTAATTGAATATTTAAATTGAAATTTTAGTTATATTGGCTTTATACATTATTAAATAATTAAATATTTCATTGCATGGATAAGTGTGCTTTAAATATTTAATCTATTTAATATATATTTTAATTAATTACATGTGCAAGATATTATTGAAAATTGAGTTTGAATTTAAAATGCAACTTGGTTTAATAATTCAAAGTTGAGTTGTGCAAGTAAATGGATATTATTAATTATTAAATGGTATTTTCTTTCAAATTTGGAGGTGGAGTTAACTAAGTTAACTCAAGTGTCTATTTTGAGAGGATTTGCTTGAAAGGTGGAAGTTGATTCCCTTTAGGGGAGTTCTCTTCTTATTCTCTCATAACAGGTTTTTTGGTGAAGGCATTTTTGGGAAGAATTTGTGAGGGCATATTTGTGTGTTCTTGTTGTCTTGCTATTTTTGTAAATTTTGTGTGTGCTTGGAGGCTTGAAAATTTGTAGTGATCTTGGTTTGGGAGGCTTCATGGTTCTAGATTTGCATTTAGAATTGGATTTGAAGGCTTCCGGATTTTCCATCTTCTTACAAAACTTCCTTGTCAAATTTTTGGTGGATTTGAGGTAGGGTTTGAAAAAAAACCCCTTTGTGATTTCTATTTGTAAATTTTGTGTTTTCTATGTAATGTTATGCTGCCAAAATTTGGAGGAAAAATGTGCATGGGAGGACCTATAAATTGAGAAAATTAAACTTCCTATAGTATAGACTATAGTAGAAAAATAAATATTTGGGTTGACATATATTTCTTGTTGGAAAAATTAATTAGTTGGAAAAAAAAAAAAAATTCTCGAAAAACACAGAGAAATAAAAATTACACCAGTGAAAAAAAAAAATAAACCCAAGAAAAAGACGAAATTATTATACGAGGAAAAAGAAAAAACTTGAGATGAGAAACAATTTTTTTTTCAATAAAACACTTTTCTCCATTTCCGTTTTCGAAAATTTTAAAATTTTATTTTTAAAAAAATATACTTGTTAAACAAAATGAAATTGGGTTTTTTTTTTAAAAAATTAATTAAAAAAAAACTAAATGTGGTGGGGGGTGGTGGGCTCCAACCCACCTTACCCCCACACACGTGGCCGACATGCTGCAGCAGCTGGCCTATGTAAGGAAGCCGGACTGCCTATGACACCGATGATCGTGTTAGTGCAGAAAGGGGGAGGGGGGGTGCGCGGGGAACCTGCTCCCCCCAACATTTTTAAAAGAGTTGTTTTCTTTTTTTAATTCAAATTCGTTGTTTGTGTTAAATAGTTTTATCTTATTTTATAAACTTTTCAAATATTAATTATTAATTATTAATAATTAATAATTAATTTAAAAGGTTTTTAAAAAAAAAATTGTAATATGTTTTTAAGCTAGTTTGTTTAATATTATTTAAATTAATTTATTTAATACTATTTAAACCTACTTTATTTAGTATTAATTAAATCTAATTTAGTTAATATTTCAATCTAGTTTACTTTTATTTAAAGTTGATTTATTTAGTACTACTTAAATTTAATTAATTTGGTATTATTTAAATTTAACTTGATTAATGTTATTTAAAATTTAGTGTAACTAGTGTTTTTGAATGAGGGCTATTTAAGGGATTAATTTAACTCATTTAATTCTATTAATGAATTATTACTTTAAATTGGTTCAATTTAGTCACTCTTTAGTTGATAAAATACTATACAAAAAATTATTATAGTTTTAGAGCTAATAAGGAAGGAACATATAATCAATTTGTTGATTAATTTAATCATAATCTTTTTTGCATAGTGTAGACAATGTTCCTTTCCTGATTGGTTATTTCTCTACGTTATGGGTATATGGAGGTTTTTAGATTTCCCTAGAATGTAAACAGAGGTTGGGGGTATTTTACATTTATGATTATGATGTGGCATGAGTGCTTTGTGTAATTATCCTAAATTGACCATGTAAACCCTTTGATTATATTATCTGAATGTGTACCTCTTTGTGACCATTACTATTGTGTGTGGATACTAGATTGGGTATACTCGGGTTTTGACCTATGCTATATCTATGTAGGATCTGTGAACCTAGGGTAGGTTACCTAGATGTGTAGTAGGGGGTGGCTTGCAATAAGTTCTGTGTCTGTAAGTGACTACTTGGATTGCTTATTGTAAGTAGACTTAATAAGTGATAACTTAATGTATAACTGAGAGATATTAAAATGAACTAATAAGATGTGTTTCCTCACCCATGCTTCAGCGCCTGTATAGACTAAGATGGAGGATGAGATGATGCTTGCCACCTTTGAGAGGTGTGTTTCTGACATAGTTAGTGGCCTTGTCGGTTTGAGAGGTCATTGATGCCAAATATGGTCACTTAAGTGTCGGGATCCATTGGGATTTCTAGGACAAAACTTAAGGGTTAGATGTGCATGATGAAACCTTCCTTTAAATAGTCTAGATTTCCTACAGATGTCAGTTGCCTTTGCAATAGTGAGTCTTACCTTTTATGATGTATAGTACGCCTAGATTAGAGAACTATCAAGATCCTTTTTTTAGCGGTTATTTCCTTATTGGTTTTGGATATCCAAGTGGGGTTTGTTGTTATCTCCTCGGCAAAGTGAGGTGGACCTTTGTGGTTCCCCATGGATGGGTGGTAGTGATTCTTTACCCATTGAGATTTGACATCCTTGTTCCAAGTGCTTGATGGTCCTTTGCAGATGATCTCTTTGTATTCCTTCATTAGTGATTATGTACTTACTTTCATTTATTGTAAATCTTGTATTAGAGTATCGCATGTGATACCTAATCCAGATATTGTATATTATGTAGATTAGAGTGATTATCACATACCTTGCAATATGTGTTGTGGATGTGAGTTTATGGTGGTTTCATGGTTATCCATGAGGTCTGTAACTATGGTTTTTTAAGTTGTAATTGTTATATCTATTCAAATGGAATCTTTTGTTATGTTGTTTAGTTATGTTTCACTTGAAGTAATTCAACGTCATGGAACCCTTGAGTCTTTTTATCTATGTGAGTGTATGACATGTGTATAAAGTGTATTTTCTTCCACATTAAAGTATGTCTTTTTATGTAAACTTTAAAAAAAAAAATTTATCCAGCAAACATAGTATCATGTTCTAGGTTAATCTCTCTTGGGTTTTTTGGCGGGGCATTACATTTGGTATCAGAGCCCTAGTTTCTACACCTGGAACTCTAGGAATTGTACACTCATTAGGTTGTGTCTAGCTTGAACTTAAAACTAAAGCATAGACATACAAAACTATTATTTTTGGATTATTTCTTTATGGTTATTTTTATTCTTTAGTTTATGATTCGAGCTATGTGGTCAGTTTTGTATCTATCTCTGATTGTTTCAGGAATCATGCCTAAAACAAGAGCCGCTAGAGGCTGTCATAGAGGTGGGCCTGGTGCCTATGAGAGAGGTCCATGATTGTCAGGCAGGAGAGTAGTCAGCATCAGAACAGAGATGATCATAGAAGAGAGAGTCAGGATGAGTCTGGGGGACTTGACACTAGATAGATGCTTTAGGATATCCTAAATCATCTTAGTCCTGAGAGAGTCAAAGTAGAGTAGGATGCATCGCATCACTCTCATAGAGAGGAGAGACAAAGGGAGAGGTCTAGGAGCCCTCGTAGGAGGAAAATTAGAGTGGACCCTGATGTGGTGGCGACAAACCACATGAGGGACCTGATGAGAGGGAAACCTATCCCATTTGATAGGTAGGGATCTGGTATGGAGGCCGAGACTTGGCTCATAGCCTTAGAGAGGATCTTTGCTATGTACCCCTTTAGTAGCAATACTAAAGCGAGGTATGTTGTCATGGATCTATCACACTTTGAAGCTATATGGTGGAAGATTGAGGAGGATAAGTTGGGTCTTCAGATGGACACAGTTACATGGGAGCTCTTTCTTGAGCACTTTAGAGAGATATTCCTTTCAGATCAATGAAGAGAAAAATGCACTGATGAGTTCCATAACCTGAGGCAACTTACTTTAACCATTGAGTAGTATGAGCATTGATTTTTTGAGCTCAAATAGTATGCAAGATACAGTCAGGATTCTGCACTTCTGATACAACACTTTGTGTTTGAGCTTAGTTCTCGTATCAATGGGGAAGTAAAGCTCTTTAAGCCTACCACCCTGCAAGATGCAGTCATTAAAGCCACTCTTGCAGAGGCTAACATGACCTTAGGTCATGGAGGTCGTCATGGTGGCCAGACTGGTGGTGCATCTAGATCAGGCTATAGGGGTAACCAGTCGCAGGGCACTGGGAACTTCAAGAAGCCATCCAACTATTATAGAGGCAACCTGAATCAGAGTCAGAATTAGTAGCAGTAGCAAAAGGTTGCACCTCCTACCCAAAGTGGTAAGAGCATCCAGAGTGGAAAACGCTTTAGGTGTAATCAGTCCAACTGTCCATCATAGAGCGCATAGCCTAGTACAAGCAGAGGGAGTGTCCAGCAGTTGAGTGTGCCCTCTGTTGGGAGAGGCAATATTAGAGGGACATGATGTTTCACTTTTGGTTAGTTTGGCCACATTCTAGTGAATTTTCCTCAGAGGGCACCTTAGTAATCTGCATAGAGGCCAACAGCCTAAGAGCCTATAGTAGGAGGGGGATCACACAGAGTATTTGCAGCCTTGGATCACTGACATGTAGAGCATCAGGGGGCAATTATAGAGACCTCAGGTACTATTCAAGGTACCTCTATATCTATATTGTTTGATTCAGGAGCTACCGATTATTTTATATCACCTTTCCTTGTTGAGCGTAGTCGAATAGTGGCTGCAAAGAAATCCTTAGATTGGAAAGTGGAGTTAGCTTGAGGGGCTAAGGTAGCTATAGATTCCTTGGTTTGTAATTGTGAGATGAACTTAGGGAAGTTCATTACCTCGGTTGACCTTCCTATGATTCCTTTGGGATCATATGGGGTTGTCTTAGGGATGGATTGGTTGGGAGCTCATGGAACTAATATTGATTGTAGAAGGAAGACCATCCATTGCAAGGATGATGATGGTAATGACTTTTAGATTATGGGGATTCAACGACCCATATCCCTTCGCATGATATCCTCTATGCAATTGAAGTGATGTATGCGAAGGTGTTGTCATATGTTGGCAGTATCTATGTATGAGATAGATGAAGTGGAGAGAAAAGTCAAGACACTAGATCATCCTATATTACAGGAGTTCATTGATGTATTTCCTAGTGAGATTCCAGGTATGCCACCGAAGCGTGACATAGACTTCTACATAGAGCTTGTTCTAGGAGAAGAGCCTATTTCTAGAGAACCATATCAGATGACTACTCATGAGTTGAGTGAGTTGAAACTTCAGTTAGAGGATTTTTTGGAAAAGGGGAGCATTCACCATATTTTTTCCCCTTGGGGAACACCTATCCTCTTCGTCAAGAAGAAGGATGGATCATTACGCTTGTGCATCGACTATAGATAGTTGAACAAGGTAACGATAAAAAATAGGTATCCATTGCCACGTATTGATGACCTATTTGATCAAATCAAGGGAGCCAAGGTGTTCTCTAAAATTGATCTTAAATCAGGATACCACCAGTTGCAAATCAAGAATGTAGATATCCACAAGACTGCATTTCGTACACATTATGGGCACTAAGAGTTTACAGTGGTTCCTTTTGGGTTGACGAATGCTCCATCGGTATTCATGTGCTTGATGAATGAAGTATTTCAAGAGTACCTAGATCAATTTGTCCTCATCTTCTTGGATGACATACTAATTTATTCTAGATCCATGGAGGAGCATGAAGAGCATCTTTGACAAGTTTTGCACTACCTTGGGAAAAATCAGCTTTATGCCAATTCGGCTAAGTGTGATTTCTTCTAGTTAGAGGTTTAGTATCTTGGTCATGTTATTTCTGGAGAAGGTATCTCAGTAGATCCTTCAAAGATTCAGGCTATTATTGATGCAGAGATCAGGGTGGTGAACCAAGAAACAACCCAAAATGAGCAATAGTGTAGAAGTGTTCCAAGTGACCCTTCTAGGTCCTGATAGGCAAAATCCACAAATAGTCAACTCTAGGAGGTTTC
>MU227946.1:3150930-3199078 GCA_018584345.1 Thuja plicata | reverse complement strand
ACTCATCTTGTGAATTTGAATGTTAAACCTTTAGCTCAAGAGGCTCAAGAGTTAGGATTCACACCTATTGTCACTAGTGTAGGACCTTCTTCTATTCCTCTACCTAGTATTCCTACTTACACTCCTCTTTTGATAACTTCTCTCCCAAGTGCACCTATCCCTGTGAGTGTTCCACCGGTATCTTTACCTACCTCACAACCTTCATATCATAGTGTGCCTTTTACTTATACTAATCCTATTCCAAGTATCCTTATTTTACTTATACTAATCCTTTTACTTTTACTTATACTAACCTTCTTACACTTTTCCTAGTGTTCCTAATATTGCTATGCCACCTGTTTCCTCTAATGATTCTACAATTATTAGTTTGGCTCAAACTGTGTCAGCTTTACAACAACAACTGGCATCTTTAACTCAATCCAAATTTAGCATTCCTACATGCGACATGGGTAGTCCTTTATCCCTAGACATCATTCGTGCTACTATCCCTCAGCAAGCCGATATGCCTTGTCTTGAGAATTATAATGGTAAAGGTGATCCTATTACTCATGTTAAAACATTTCAAATCCTTTGTAGTGATTATGCTCATGACCATAGGATTTTAGCTAAGTTGTTTGCTAGAACCTTTCGAGATAAGGCTTTACAATGGTATTGTTCCTTAACTCCTTATTCCATTGATTCTTTTCCCAAACTTGCTAATTCCTTCATCCAACAATTTCAAAATAACATCAGACCACAAGTGTCCTTATCTGATTTAATGCATTATAAACAAAACATTAAGGAAAAATTGACTGATTTTATTGGTAGATTTAAGCATTTTCATGCTCAGATTTCTTACCCTATTCCTGATATTGATATTCAACATATGTTTATTTCAAATTTACAAAAAGATATTAGAGATAAGATTCTGCTTACTAAATTTACCTCATTTCAACAACTGTGTGCAGCACTTCACCATTATCAATTACAAGTGAGTCAGTTTGAGAGCAACACTCCAATGGCTCCCATTCTAGTTGATAAGGGTGACAATGCTCCTAATCCTAATAATTTTCAAAAACCTAACAACTATGTCAAGATTAATAAACAGACAAATGTGGTTGCTGATCAAGTTGTGGCTACATCCAATAGTGCTTCTACATCCACTGCTTTCCATATGAATCGTACGTTTACTCCTCTATCTGAAACTTTGCATTCTATAATGAGTAGGTTGTTAAGTGCTAGTATGATTACCTTGCCTCCTGTTTGACCTCTTCTTCCCACCACGATAGCTTCAAAATCCTTTGATTCTCAAGATTTTTGCCAATACCATCGCTAGAATGGCCATGATACTAAAAAATGTTACTCTCTAAAGCATAAGATTCAAGAATTAATTGATTCTAAAGCTTTGTTTTTTGATAATTTTAATGGTAATGGGAATAAATTTGTTTCTCCCCCTAATCAAAACCTTCAAATCTATACGAATCCTCTACCTATACATGATACTACTATTATAGCTCAACCATCTTCTGTAGACATTGTTTATGATTCAAACATGGATGATCTTAATCACATTGTTAATCATGTGCAGAGTGTTGTTCCATCTCAACTTATAGTTCAAGATCCTTCACCTCCACCTCAACTTCCAATTCTACCTAAAACTCAAAAACAAACTAAGGATAAGCGGCCTAGGGAACTTTTAATTACCTTTGATGATTTTGAAACGATTAAGGCTCTCGATGGTCCCCTTTATATCTATGCTAGGATTGCTAAGATACCTACTCGCAGTTGTCTAGTGGATCCCACATCTTTATTAAATGTCATTACTGAGGAAAATATTTTTATGAAAGGCTTACAACATGATTTTTATGATTCATCTGATGCATGGATCCAAACTTGTAATAGCTTTCTTTATCCTCCACTTGGTTCTATTAACTTACCTGTTGAACTTTTTGGTAAGGTTGTAGATACTACCTTCATCATTATTCCTAATTTTGATCAATTTCAAATCAAATTTGGTTTACCTTGGATAACTGCTATGCATGCTATCGCTTCTCCCATTCATAAAAGTCTTAAGTTCATTCATAATGGAAAAGTCAAAATGATTAATCATAGTTTGTTTCAACCTTCTATGCCTAGAGATTGTGCTACTATCAATTTCCTTTGGCCTTCATTACCTAATTCATGTCCTTCTTGCCTTGATCATCTCTTTCACTCATACCAAGCTTACAAACATCAAAAAATTGCTGAGTTAAGTATGCCTTGGATTGATTCCAATCGTGGTCTTTTTCCTACTCCTACAATACCTCCTTTATCCATTGCTACTAATAATATTGATCAAACTTCTACTATTTCATTACAACCTATTCAGAATCCTCCTATAGAACCTGTGAAGGAACCTATTGTCATTCCTCCCAGTTCTCAACATACGCCAAACAAAGTTAAATGTAACAAATTTGCTAATGAACGTCTTAAGAAGCATAGAGCTAATGCTAGAGCCCGTGCTTCTTTGATTCGAAACTCATTACCTACTTTTGACCAACCCATGCCTGATGCATTAGATGTTAATATTCATAAGGATGTTAAGTATGATGATCCTATTCGCATCTTGGATCCTATTTCAATCAACCTCGATGAGGAGGATACTCTCGATGATCCCATTGATCTTAGTGATGAATATGAGACCATTGACCTTGATAATGATTTACCTCATATTCTTTCAACTCAATTAACAATTACACCTAGTGTCAAGAATTGTGATTCTCAAGAGGATCCTTGTTTGGAACTGGCTATCATCCCTATTGTATTGGATATAGTCCCTCTTGTGAGTTTCCCACCTTCCATCAATAACATCAACCAAGATGGGGAGGGTTGACAATATGCTTTCTTGGCTCATCCTTTATGATATCCCTCTTTGTATTGTATGTTGTAATGTGCTTCTCCCATAATGTGTTTCTAAATGTTTGTTAGACTCTTTTATACGACCCTTGTTACTTTGTTGGTACAAGGTGATAAAAGACTCAACCCTGTTGTACTAATTCCTCTATATGTATCTATATTCTTCTATATGTTGTTTCATGTTATGTTGTACTTGTGCTATTGTTTTTAATTATTTTCCTTGTATAATCTACTTGGATTTGCGACATGGTAGCACTAATTCTTTTTGGTCTCCAGGTTGTGGTCTGTAAAGATTCTTCTTCGTAACTCTTAAGTTTCTTTCCTCCTTTGTGATTGTATTTCTACTTTCTTTGGGGAATGATGTCAATTCATTTGCAATAATATCATATTTCTATGTACATGTTATCTTATGATCATACTGACCCCACATTAGGTAGATCCCTCTTGTGTTCTTATGTATGTTTATGTTTTATTTCCCTTGATTTGTCTTCCTTTGGGGGCATCTCGCAGTGGAAATGTAATCCGTAGAGTTGTTTATGTTTCCGTTAAAACCATTGCTCCTGTTAAAGTGTTAGTAATGACTTTAATGTGGGGGCATACACTCTACTCACTTTTTACACACACACACATTCAAAATATTTTTCAAGACTTAAAATTTTTTCCCTTTATGGATTAAAGACTAATCCTTAAAGCATGGTCATTTTTACTTTTTAGGATCTCTTGATCCCTCCAGTTTAAAATTTACACGGATCTCTTGATCCTACTAGTTTTCAATTTACAATGTTTTGATCCCTTTAAGAATGGATCTCTCTGATGGGTTGACTAGTGAGTAGCCACATTCACTAGGCGGTTCAACTACATCTTTCTAGTTATGCTTTTGTGTGGTTCACAATGAGACATAAGTTCTCATTGGGCAAGATAATCACACCCTTTCTCTTTCTTCTTTACTAAGTGATGTCTCTCTTATCATGATCCTAGGTTTGATAAAGAATTAAGTCCCTTGGGGGCTTGAGGATTTCTTTATCCCTTTTGGTTCCAATAATATTGTCTTTTTTGTCTGTTCTCCTTTACCAAGAGTTTGTGTTGAGCTCATACTCTTGCTAAAGTGGGGGATAAATGTATAGTTGGAAAATGGAAGCACTTATATTGTATGACTTGTTTAGCCTTCTGAGTAAGTGGTTTGGGGTCATATCAAGCACCTAGAATGGGTTCCTGAGTTAGACCTGGCTTCCCCCCTATTCTGCCCCCCTTTCCACTTCTTTCCATCCTGATTTCTGCATTCTGGACTGCAAATCTGAGATTCTAGACTTCAAGGTCAAGGTCGACCTTTTGGGTCTATGTCAATCTCAACCCTAACCTAGGTCAAGGTCTACCTCGACCCTGACCTAGGTCAAGGTCGACCTCGACCTTGACCCAGGGTTCAAACTTTAGGGTCCCACAGTTTCCGGATGTCAGTCTTTGCAAAAGTTAATTCCTGCTTCCGGGTCAGCTGTTTGGGGTTCCAAAGCCTTGATTCCTAAATTATATTTAATATAGGTCCTCTCCTAGGGGTAAATGATTTAATGGGAATTTGATTATCCTATGTCATCCTCCCTAGAAGATTGTGCCCTAGTTTCATATAAAAGGGAGCCTTCTCCTCTCATTTTCTCTAAGTTTTCTAAGCACAATTAAGCCATTGAGGAGCATTATCAAGTGAAATTCAAGCAAGCTAAGGAGAAAGATTTTAATCAAGCATTCATCCATTCAAGCATCCATTTTCATGAAGGAGATCCATTGGAGGCCATTGAAGGATTCAAACTACATGGTGCCCTTTTAGTGATCTCTCCATCCACCTTCTTCCAAGCCTCTTCCAAATTCAAGAACCCATTCAAGACTTGGTGTTGGAGATCTACAAGAAAAAAATTAAAGACATCCTACCATTCTACATTATACATATTTGGTGCATACATACTTGTGGGTTGAAGGATTCGAATCCTCCACAAGGATTTTTACAAGAAAGGTGAATTTATGCATTTACTTTGTCTATTTCTACAATTTTAATTACATATATTTGAGGTTAATTCCAAAACCAGGGTTTGACTAAGGCAAACCACTTCCCCCCCAACAAAAAATTCTCTTTTTATTGTAGGTACAGGTTTAGGATTGCAGATTTGAGACCAGATTTGGATACCCTTTTTGGCCTTTTGTCAGACTCTGCAAACAGATTCTCTGTCAGACCTGTGCAGGTCAAGGTAGACATTATTGGGTCAAGGTTGACATTTATGGGTCAAGGTCAACCTTTTTCATAAGACGACATCAAAACGGAAAAATATTTCTGGGTCTTGTTCGTCTCTGTGCTCCGATTCTAGATCATACTTCAGTTTTTCCAGAAATAGTCTACAAACCTTAGAAAATAGCATTCTTTGATCTGCATTACTTTAAGGTTAGTATATTTCTCCTATTTCTTTAATTATTGTCATACATTATACCTACATATTCAAATAACAGAATTTAGGATCCTTCTTGTTATTCTCTTTTCCAAATAGTTGATTCATTTGTGCATTAGCCCTTCTTTTGGGTTGATCAACTTGGATCTTCCATTTGTGCGTTTGGGAATAGAAGAGGAGCATCTTATCTTCTCCCTAAACACAATCACAATATACAAATCAACACAATTCAATTCAAATGTAAAGTTTAGAGAAATACACAATTAAACCCTAATATTAAAGAAAGAATCACAATAACAACATGCACATATCATATCATATCATATTATTATTGACCACTATCATTAACCACATATTTTTCATCCTTTACACATAGTGTAGACAATGTTCCTTTCTTGATTGGTTATTACTCTATGTTATGGGTATCTGGGGGTTTTTATATTTCCCTAGAATGTAAATAGAGTATTGGGGGGGGGGGGGGGGGGTTTTNGGGGGGGGTATTTTACATTTATGATTATGATGTGGCATGAGTGCTTTGTATAATTATCTTAAATTGATCATGTAAACCCTTTGATTATATTATCTAAATGTGTACCTCTTTGTGACTATTCCTATTATGTGTGGATACTGGATTGGGTATACTTGGGTTTTGACCTATGCTAGATCTATGTAGGATCTGTGAGCCTAGGGTAGGTTATCTAGATGTGTAGTAGGGGGTGGCTTGAATTAAGTTCTGTGTCCGTAAGTGACTACTTGGATTACTTATTGTAAGTAGAATTAATAAGTGATAACTTAATGTATAACTGAGAGATCTTAAAATGAACTAATAAGATGTGTTTCCTCACCCATGCTTCAATGCTAGTATAGACTAAGATAGAGGATGAGATGATAATTTCCACCTTTGAGAGGTGTGTGTCTGGCATAGTTAGTGGCCTTGTCGGTTCGAGAGGTCATTGATTCCATGTATGGTCACTTAAGTGACGGGATCCATTGGGATTTCTAAGACAAAACTTAATGGTTAGATGTGCATGATGACACCTTCCTTTACACAGTCTAGATTTCCTACAGATGTCATTTGCCTCTGGAATAGTGAGTCTTACCTTTTATGATGTATAGTACACCTGGATTAGAGAGCTATCAGGATCCCTTACTTAGCGGTTATTTCCTTATTGGTTTTGGATATCCGAGTGGGGTGTGTTTTTATCTCCTTAGCATGGTGGGGTGGACCTTTGTGGTTCCACATGGATGGGTGGTAGTGATTATTTACCCATTGAGATTCGACGTCCTTGTTCCAAGTGCTTGATAGTCCTTTGTAGATGAGCTCTTTGTATTCCTTCATTATTAATTATGTGCTTACTTTCATTTATTGTAAATCTTGTATTAGAGTATCACATGTGATACCTAATCTAGATATTGTATATAATGTAGATTAGAGTGATTACCACATACCCTGCGACATGTGTAGTGGTTGTAAGTTTATGGTGGTTTCATTTTTATCCATGAGGTTTGTAACTATGGTTTTATAAGTTGTAATTGTTATATCTATTCAAATGGAATCTTTTGTTATGTTGTTTAGTTATGTTTCACTTGAAGTAATTCAATGTCATGGAACCCTTGAGTCTTGTTATCTATGTGATTGTATAAAATGTGTATAAATGGTATTTAATTATGCATTAATGTATGTCTTTTTATGTAAACTTTTAAAAAAAATTATTCAGCAAACATAGTATGATGTTCTAGGTTAATCTCTCTTGGGTTCCCTAGCAGGGCGTTATAGAATACATTGAAGTATTCATCCATGGCTATTTCAAAATTTTCTCCCAGTGAGGCTATGTGTTCACTGATCTACATGGTGACCAATTTGGTTGTGTCCCATTTCACATCTCCTACTGATTGGAATGTTTCTTGAAAGTAGAAGAAAATACACATTATGAGTGAGCCAAACTTACATGTGTTTGAATTCACATTCCTGATAGTCTTTAGATTATCTTTTAATTCATTCAATAGTAGTTCAGATAAATCCAACTGTGTTCCTTTCTTCACAATCTTATACATTGTGTCCACTACACCGGATGTAATGTTGTTCAATCTGCTAGCTTGGAAGAATTTGTAGCCTAGAATGCATGCACCCAACTTCATCTCATCATCATTTATGGTGGAAACTTTTAGTCCTTTGCCATCCCATTTGGCTCCTATCATCTTCTAGGTCTCAGCCTTAGGTGGATGTTTTAGTGCTTTTACTTTCTCGGTTACGGGGCAACTGGTGACCGCATGGATACCATCTCAGGTTATCATCTTCAGTTCATCCAACCAAGCTTATGGTTGTGCATTCAGCTTAGTACTAACCGAATCCACTTGGTTTTAAAGACCTTGGGGAACATTAGGGAATTGGTGAGCCCTTTTACTCGTATATGCTTGTGTTCATCATTTAGTGTTCCATCTTCGTTACATAGCTTCTTATAAGCTTCTTCAACCTCAAAATCACCTATCTCTACAATCTTGTAGTGTATGAAAGATCAAATGTCTTCCATGAGAAAAACCCTAGTTGGTATTCATGAGACTGCTCTAGCATCATCGGGTTGTGAGGCAACCTCAGGATGAATCTTGTAGTTTGGTTCTTCACATGCCAAATTATTGATGAGATTGAACTCATCCTTCTTTGTGTTCTTCAATTTCACAGTTCTTGATGTCGAGGCCATTTTCATATTTTAGGGATTTCTATGAAATACGTGAAACTAATTTATCGGTTATGTAAAACTTACTGCTTATACTTGCAAATATTTTTGTTCTATTAGGAGTTCTGGTGGTCAAGTTGTGGATGCTCTGCACACTCAAAAATCACTCTTCATCACTCTACTCTGGTCGTGGTGAATAATGAGATTGACCAGTTGACTTTTTATAGCCATTTTGACCTAAATGAATGTCATTAATGCTCACCAACTCCTCAGTGTGTGAAGACAGAGTTCGTCGGTTAAGACTTCAAACTTTCCTTCAGTGATATTTCATTTCGGTTCGTCAATTTTCCCTTTGCCTTTACCGATGGGTTTTGGTATTTCAAACCACTTGTTCACTTTTCTTGGTTACCAATGAGGCTCGATTTATACTAGAAACTTTTCTTTTAACCGATGCTTTTCAGTAAGTATAGGTAGTCTCAGCTTTGAGTGTGTACCGATGGATTTTGGTGTATATGCCCGAAAGCATACTTATCATAGATTTTGACAAGTAATACCATGATGCATCTTTCTTATGCTAATTTGGCATTTAATCAATATATATTATGGAACTGATGTAAAGTAATAACTTGGGTAATGCAGTTCCATACTTACTTGTTTTGCTTAGGTGGGGGTGGTGATGTCACCAGATCCATTGGATGGGGTGTCACCATTTTCATTGCCTGGTCCAGATTCATCATTGTTTGAATCTTTTCTCCACATTTTGTCTCTTGCCCTCTGGATGTCTTCAATGGTGTTTCCATTGGAATATGTGCTAGTCTTTGTCATTCGGTCTCTACAGTCTTTTTTGAGATGACCAACTTTATGATAGTGTAAGCATGCCATTCTGGGGTTAGTCCAGCCTCTAGACTTTCTAGTCCACTGTCTCATGTAGTTTGCAACAATGTGACCATATCTTCTACATGTTGTACAATTTTTTCAAGTGATGTAATCCCATACATACTGGTTACCGACTCTCTTTGGTTGATAGGGAGTTTCATGACCTTTAGGCTTCCATGCTTGCCTTTTCTTTTTCCAGCATTCAAGATTTGTATGCCCATTCATTTTGTAAGTTGGAAAGTATTTGTCCATGTAGGTTACCTTCTTTGGTTGTTTCATCTCAGACTTACATTCATATTCTTTATGTCCTTTTGTGTTACATTTATAACAAATTCCTATGAATGAAGATGTAGATTTAGGGATACCTTCCATTTTGCCTCTGCATACATTTAATGTATGGCCTTGCTTTCCACAGAGACTGCATGTAAGCTGCCCTGGTCTTGAATTTATATAGACATTCTTTGGATCAGTTTGATTTGATGATTCTCCATTCTCGGTAAAATCTAGACTGGTATTGTTGTTGACTCTTCATTGTCCTTCAAGAAAATCATCCATTCTTTTATTTCTTTCTTCAGCTTTCTTGATAATTTCATTGTGTTGGTGCTGAATTCTCATTTCATGTTTCAACTTGTTATTCTCATCTCTTAGTTCACCGATAGCTTCTATTCTTTCAATGAGTTAAACATTTATTTTTTTTGCCTCTTGACTCATAAGAATAATCTGATTTTTTATCACATGGTGATGCTCTATAAGTATTTGTATTTCAGACTCTTTTTCTTGTAGCTTTTCTGTAATATTTATTCTATAATCAATAGCTAGTGTTCTTTCTTGCTTAACTTGTCTAGCATTGTTCATGACATCAATCATCCTTACCATTTGTGTCTCTTGACCGATTTGCAGAGATTTAACTTGTCCAACCAGATGTAGATTGAGTTCAGTTAGGCTTGTGATGCTTTCTTCTAATGTATCTGATGCTTTGCTTGTAGTTGATCCTGAAGACTCAAAGAAATCTGGTATCTCTTCCTCATGATAATTTGTTTCATCACAGTGAGATTCCATAATCTTTCTTTCATCTAACGGTTGTCTCATGTTGATTCTAGCTTCTTTATGTTGTTCATTGAACATCTGAATTTCTAGATTTTTATTCTCAATATTCTTATCAATTCTGTACTTCTCCATTGTATGATCTTTTCTCTTAAGCCTTTAAGATTTCCAAGAAGAGACTTAGCTTTGATACTAATTGTTGGAATTAATGGGAAGTGTGTACTGAGAAGGGAGGGGTGAATCAGTACCTCTAAAAATTTTGTATCCTTTAATCAATTAACTTTTCTAATCAATTGTATATCCATTCAATCTGATCTATACTATCTTGATGTGAGTTATATCAATTCATAACATTAACATACATGTGAACATTCATAGAAACATTCATGAAAGTAATTGACACATAACACAAGATATGATATCGTAGAAAACTCCTGTTAGGAAGTAAAGACTGCAGTGGGGATGACACCCACAAAATCTTCACTATCTGCAGATTGGAAGGGGCTGGTTAAGGCTTACAATTTGATCACTTCTGATGATCTACCCAGTTAAGAGTATCTATGGAGACCTATTAAATTCTACTATGTTAGGAGCTTTAGCAACACTGTTGAGTGTGCACTCGATTAAGAGATTTGTAGTTAGACTGTTAAATCCACCTTCCTTGAAAGGATTTTTACACTTTGCTCTACGTGTTAGAATGATAGAAAATTACAAATTGACCCAGTAAATGAAATCTCCTATTGCTGATACAGATCCAATTTAGTAGTTTACAGGAAAAATATTATCACCTAATGTGATTGAGTAATACCTCTGATTCTCGGTAGCCTCTGTTCTTGGTTCTTGCTAACCAAATTCACCTTTTTCTATTCTGGTTCTTGAAACTTTCAATTTGATCCATAGATGTTCTTGTTGGCTCCATTCATGCTCTCTTTAATATTCACATCTTCATATAATGAATGATTTCATCATCTATTTATAAGATGGATTGACATCATCAAGTTTCAAGAAAAACAATGTTAACTCTAAGATCAAGTTTACAACTCGTACCTAGATCTCCTAGTCTATGTGTTTTAAATTAGTTAGATTGATTAAAGCACTTACATTCATGTTTCTTGTCCCTAAAGAAATGGATTTAAAATAAAATCAATATCCTATAAATATAATAAGCTTTCTTTATCTGACATGGAATTTAGATCCACTTTTTGCGGGCTGCAACTGACTCTCGGTTCTTGACGGTCGGTTATGCTTGACTGTCCTTCAGTTTTGTTTTGTCAGTTGTACTTTAACTGTCTCATCAGTTTGCACTTTATCTTGCACATTAGGTTCCTATTTCAGATTCCTCTTTATCTTTCTTCTTTGCAATTTCGGTGTACACACAAAGTTGTGTCTTTGATTCTCTTTGTACTTAGTCATTTCGGTGATCTTCTTTATATCTGATTTTCGGTTTGCTCTTTGTTTTGTCTTTCGATTTATGCTTACCGAAAGTGTTTTTTAAATACTAATGACAAATTAATGTCATCATCACTCATCCTTTTTTGTAATTGCATACAAATTAGATAGTAGTGAGGACAATGTCGATTAAGATGGGAATTTGACTTCACCATTGACATTGACATATGCCCGAAGACAATAAATAAATAATACGAATCATGAGTACTCTTACTGTGTATTTCTTATTGATTTGATTCACTTAATATACTACGTAATGTTTTTCTCTTGTAATGTTGTCATGATTTCCTATAACTTGGATGGTTCTTGTAGTTGAGACATTACAATCCCTATTTTTTAACATTATTCATAACATGTCTTTGGCTTAATGAAATTTTACTATATATCATGGATATTAGGAAAGCATATGAAAGAGATATACCTATAGGTTTCAAAGGACAACTTTAGGAATTGGCATTCCCATTGTTTGCAAAATTACCTTATTTGTGTATTCAAATAATGGCATCACTTTTCTAGGAAACATCATTGATGGAAGTCATTATTCACTGGATTTACATTGCTTATAATAATAACCTTAATTCTAGTAAATGATCTAATCATTAAAATTTTGTGTTTGAAAACAATGAAATCAAAATATCATCAAGTGTGACTTTAGCAGTGCCTCGTGCTTTGATATACCACTGTATATTACTGTATTTTTCTTGATGTATATTACTGTACCTTGAAGGTACGATATTTAGTAAATTAGACTATTATACATGACCAATCACTATCTATTAAAGCTTTCACTTCCACCTTGATCACTTTCTTCAAGAATATGTAACTATACTCATGCTTATCATTGATCCTTAGCTTTTTTAATAACCATTTTCTATTTATTGGGTCTTCAAAAGTATCTACAAACTAGGGATTCCTTTGTAAATGGATAATCTATCATGATGCCCTAAGGGTTCCCATATCTTTCAAACTATGAAGCATTGTATATATATTGAATATTCTAATAGGGTACTATTGTAAGGAATCATTTTCTTTTAATTTTATTTCTTTTATTTGGCATGATCTTGATTACTCTGTGTACTTGATGTGGTTATTACATGCTGAAATCAAGCCATTGTTCTCACTGGTCATCATTACGTTTATCTAGCACTCTTGTAGTTGTAATATATTTTCTATCATGCTGATCCAAACATGGTGAAAATAGCCATATTTAATGCATAATTTGAATTTTTATGTTCTTGATACATGACTGTTATCTACCATGAAGTAGCATCTTTGTTTAAATACGCTATTGAGATTTTCATGTTTATTGGTCATGTATATGTTCCTTCATAACAATACTATCTTGATTCATTTGAGAGTATGTTTTGTTTCTATCCTTTGAATTGTAGCATGTTTTTCACTCTATATGTATGGCATTTTCTTTTTTGTTTCTCATTCTATTATAGTAGTGTGTTTAGTAAGAGATGCTTCATTTTCACTTTGTTTTGTTCATTGCAACAACATTCTATAGATTGACATCACTACCATTTCTCACTCTGTAAGCTAACCTAAGAATCATTTTTCCTCAAACATATGACTGTGATTTATCAGTAAATGAATATTCTTCTTTATTCTTCCTTACTATCATTGAAATGTTGAAAACAGTACCTTAATGTTGACATCTGATCTAAACATTGCCACTATCCTAAATAATGTACATGAGATTTCTGAAACAAAGTTATCATTGAATGAATTTATGTAACTTGCAAGAAAGGACACCCTTGATGGATACTTGTTGTCCTTTGAAATTTGAAACTCTTCATGCACTTATCGATTCTCTATACCTCTCAGATCTCTATTTATTGATCTCGTAGCTATATGTAGCACTGTCTTTGCGAGTCTTTATTTTTGAATCTTGCTAATTATGTCAGGGTGACTGCATCACCCATATCACCATAGTCCCATTGAGGAAAGTTTGTAATAGTGAATCCTAAAGATTCACTATTATGAATAATGTTTATATCTCAGTAGTTGGATTATGATGGCATGTCTGATGCAGGGATGGACACCTTGACCTAATTAATTTTTTTTTGAATAAGGATAGAAACATGTTGGGCTCAACCCTTTTGGGAGCCCACTTAATGTTTGTTGATGATTTCTTATGATATGATCAACATATGGAGCTTTAACAAAAAAATTAACCATTGCTTGAAGGCACATATGGAGCAACAGGGCAAGGTATCTCAAGGAAATGGTCATTAAGAACAAGATTCATGGTTGCTACTTCTAGGAAATGATGGACTACTCTTCTCCTCATATTTTTTATTATTCATTTGTATAGTTGTTTTGCATATAGTATTCGGCCATTCAATCCCATGGCTTGTGTGGGATATTAGTGATGCAAGATCTAGGGTATAATAAGGAAAGTTAGACACCTATGTCTTCCCACTCTCCCAAAGGGGTCTTCACAGTACACAACCCTCTCCACCTAGGTCTTACACCTTTGTAAAATTCCACAACACAATCATACTACTCTTTACAACATCTTGACAAAGGTTCATTTCTTGGTTCAAGATGTGAAATGTAGTTCAACAATCCCTACTTATGCAATCAACATCCAAATATTGATTCATAAGACCCTAAGTGACAACCAAAGTTGTAGGGGTTAAGCCAAGGTTATAAGGGTCTCCTTAAGCCTAACAAAACATGTTCCTACCATTAAGAGAGTCTAGGGCATCCTTGAGATGTGAGATCCACAATCAAGCCTTCATTTCCTTGTAGCCCTACATAGAGGGTTTATTGGACTTAACTTCAATACTTCTTACTGAACCCAGTGAAATAATCACATTTTTGGGTACCCTCTATGGAGTACTAACAAACCCTAAAGCCAAGGGTTCTGAAGTGGAAGGGAAGTGGCTTGGATATCACAAAACCAGACAGGCCTAATTGGCAATTAGGTCTCTATTAACAAAGGAAGTACCCCAAATAATTAAGGGCAGATGAAACTAAGACCTAGAATGCTCTTGGGATGGTCCCAAACTCCTTCAATCCCAATGACAAGGTCTGACTCAACCCCAATCCCACGGAAGTGACTTCTGCAACTTTCTGTCTGTTGGTCACCACATAGAGATGCCGACCATTCTCTATTCAAAACATGCTCCAACCTTGATTTCCCTACAAATCAACCTAGAAATAATGTAGAAAACATGAAAGCCTCTAATTCCACCAAGGATCATAATTTTCCAAGGGTGGACATGAGAGGACAATGAAATTTAGTAAGCCCTAGTTTTGGAGGGTTTCAAACTAGTGGATAAACAAAATACCATAACTTATGATCTAGAGATCATCAAGACCCCAAACTAAATGAAAAAAAAAGGTGTTTAACTCCTTCTTACTTTCCAATTGGTTTCATCCCTTGATCAATCCATACAGGTCTGTACCCGAGTCTGCAAGTCGATTGTATGCAAGAAAATCAGTTATTTTATTGATTTGGAAAGAAAAATTATATCATGTCTTCTTTCCACCCGCCTGAAAGGGCTATGAAATATTTCCCCAATGGTTACAACCATATTTTAAACTATATGACCATTGGGGAAGTCATTTAGACTTCAAAACTAAAAGATGTAAAATGTTGTCAAAGTTGCTTGACAACTTTTAACAACATTTTGACAACATTTTGGAAAGTTGCATAAAAGATGCAATCTTATTGTAGAATTTGAACCTAATGTTCCTAACATCCTAAAAACATCCTAAGAACATAAAATTCCCAAATCCTAGGTTCTAGGGACCCTTTGACCAATGGTTGACCAAGTGGCTTATGGATGCCAAACTTGGAACCAGGCCTTACAATTGGGTCAATGAACTAGAATTGATACCCTAAGGACTTAGGCATCCTCAAGACCCCCTAGGAGTCTCATCTTGATGTAGTATTCATGTTATAGTAGTGGGTGCTCCTGCACCATACTCCCCATGAATTTTAGAACTCAAGTTCCCACTTGAGTCAAGTTGATCAATGGAAGTGCCATGTTTTTTAACCTGGTCTTTAGTCATCCATGTGGCATCAATATTGGGGAGGCCTTTCCATTTAACAAGGTACTGCATATATGTTTTCAATCTGGTCTGTTTGAGGACTTTGGATTCCAATATTTTCTCCAATTGCACTAGTTGGATAGGAGGTAGATTGGGCACAACATCTGAGGTATCTGAAGGACTCACATTGTTAGAAGTACATACATCATCATAATCTACATCACCTTTATAAGAGGTTAGATCAACAATGTTAAAAATTGGAGAAATAAACAAAGTAGGGGGAAGGGTTATTTCATAAGCATTCTCTCCCATTTTGTGCAAAATGGTGCATGGGCCAACTCTCTTCATGTGGAGTTTGGAATATCTACCTTTTGGTAGCCTCTCTTTCCTGAGGTATGCCCAAACCTTGTCCCCAATCTGAAAAATGGACTTCTTTCCTTCTTTTATCTACCTTCTCTTTGTACTTTTGAGTTGTTTGCAGTAGTTTGGTTTTCACTTCATGTTGAACTTGTGCAATGAGTTCTGCTAGCTCTTCTCCCTGAGCACTGATCTTAAAGTCTAAAGGTAGATCTATCAGATCCAATGGGCCTCTTGGGTGTAACCCATAAACTGTATGGAAGGGTGTTTTACCAGTGGATCTATTTAGAGAATCATTAAATACAAACTCTGCTTGTGGGAGGATGATATCCCAGCTCTGACTATGTTGCTTAGTTAGACATCTAAGAAGGTTCCCCAATGACCTATTCACCACTTATGTTTGGCCATCAGTTTGTGGGTGATAGGCAGAGCTATAAGTTAAGTTTGCTCCCAATTTCTTGTGGAGTGTTTGCCAAAAATGTCCTTGGAACTTAACATCCCTGTCTGATACTATTGTTTTTGGTAGTCCATGGATCCTAACAACTTCTTTGGAGAAGATTTGAGCAATGTGGGAGGCATCACTTGTGCTTTTGCAAGGGGCAAAGTGCACCATCTTACTACATCTGTCTACAATCACAAAGACACTATCAAAACCTTGTTTGCTCCTAGGAAGGCCCATTACAAAATCCATGGAGATTGACTCCCAAAGCCTATTAGGAATTGGCAAAGGCTGGTATAATTCCTGATTAGTGGATACACCCTTAGCTTGCTGACAGATAGTGCATGCTTCCACAAATTTCTTGATATCATTAGCCATCTTAGGCCAAAAGAAACTCCTCTTGATCTGGTTTGCAGTCTTATCTATGCCAAAGTGACCACCCATGCCACCATAATGTTTTTCTTTGATGATGTTCAGTCTCATAGAACACCTAGGTATGCAAAGTTGGGAACCTTTGAACAAAATATCATTCTGAATGAGAAATTCAGAGAACTCAGTGTGATATTTTCCTACAAGCTGAGAACACACCTTGAATGCCTCTCTAAAATCTGGATCACCTTCATATATATGCTTCAGAGCATCAATCCCAATACTTTGTAGTTGCACCTCTTCAATCAAAACAACTCTTCTACTGAGGGCATCAGCAACCTTGTTTGCTTGACCCTTCTTGTGCTTCAATGTGAATGTGTATGCTTGCAATTGTTCCATCCACTTTATATGCTTTACACTTAGTTTTTCCTGAGAATTTAGAAAACTTAATGCGTGGTTGTCAGTATAGACAAACAAATTCCTTTGGTAAAAGGTATTGTCTCCATTTTTAAAGGGCCTGCACTACTGCATACATTTCAAGGTCATATGTTGAGTATCTTTTCTTATCCTCATTTAGTTTTTCAGAGAAGAAAGCTATAGGTTTCCCCTCTTGACTTAGGACAACACCAATGGCTAGGTTGCTAGCATCTATCTCCATAGTAAACACCTTCCTAAAATCAGGTAAGGTCAAGATAGGATATTGAGCAACCCTATTCTTCAAGTAGTCAAAAGCATTGTTAGCATCATTTGTCCAAGCAAATTTATTTTTCTTACCACCCTTGATGGTATCTAGCATAGGGGCACATACATGACTAAAGTTTTTTATAAACTTTCTGTAAAAGGTAGCAAGACCATGAAAGATCCTTACCTCACCTTGATTTCTTGGAACGGGCCAATTGACAATGGCCTCCACCATACTAGGATCCATCTTTAGTGTTCCCTTTGAGATAACAAACCCCAAAAAGGTAAGTTCCCTTTGCATGAAGGTACATTTCTCCAAGTTGATGATGAGCTTGTGGTCATGAAGTCTCTTTATCACTTGCTCCAAATGGTTTAGGTGTTCTTCCCTACTACTGCTAAAAATCAATATCATCTAGATAGATAACAACAAATTTGCCAATATAGTCAATATAAATTTCATTCATGAGTCTCATGAATGTGCTTGGGGCATTGCTTAGCCCAAATGGCATTACAAGCCATTCAAATAACCCCTCAGTGGTCTTAAATGCAGTTTTCCATTCATCTCCTGGCCTGATTCTTATCTGATGGTAACCTGACTTTAAATCTATTTTGGAAAAGTAGGAAGCAGTCCCAAGTTGATCAGGAAGATCTTCAATTCTTGGGATGGGGAATTTGTACCTGATTGTTATCTTGTTTATAACCCTGCAATCAGTACATAACCTCCACGATCCATCCTTTTTAGGTGCCAAAACAGAGGGAACTGCACAAGGACTGAGACTTTTCTGTATTAGGCCTTTGGCTAGCATTTCTTGGACTTGTCCAGAAATCTATGCATTATGATTGGGAGTCATCTTATATGGTTCCTTGTTTGGTAATGAGGAGCCTGGTATGAGATCAATTTGATTAGTGATATCTCTAAGGGGTGGGAGGGAAGAGGGTAGATCATTTGTTATAACATCACTATACTTGTTTAGCAACTCCTTGACCTCTACTAGTATAGGTGCTATCTTATCAGATTCTTCCTTCTCCTTAGGCTTCATGATCAGTATGAAACTTTCAATGTTTTTACTATTTCTTTCTCCCCTATCATGATTATAGTGGGTTCCTTCTCTGATTTTTGATCAGGTAGTGGCTTCATAGTAAAGGTTCTTCCATCCCTAATGATAGTGTAGGTTTTTTTCCTACAACTATAGGTGGCATCCATGTCATATTGCCATGGTCTTCCAAGTAGAAGATGGAAAGCATCCATCTCTACAACATCACAAAAAACCTTATCCTTGAAATCTCCTAGAGAAAATTCTACCATAGCATGTTTAGTGACTAGTGTTTGTTGTCCTTTAGTGAGCCAAGAAACATTATAAGGAAAAGGATGTGATGTTTTCTTTAATTCTAACTTCTGTAGCATTTCCTTAGAAATCAAATTCCCTGTTGAACCAGAGTCTATTAACAAGTTACATACCTTTCCTTGGCATCTGACCCTTGTTCTGAAAAGGTTCTTCCTTTGGGGTGGCTCTTGAGTGTGTGGTACTTGCAAGAAGGCTTGTCTCATCATTAGGACTGTCCCTTCTTCAGCTTCAAGTTCTTGGTTATCTTCTTGGACCAACTATGCTCTTCTCTCACCTTGGTTATAGAATGAAAAATGGATTATAGATAGTGGTTGTTCACATCACACGACTGGTGACATACTTAAGTTTATTTCCTTGGAAAAGTATGATGGAGGATATGATAGATTTGGTAATGATGCTCCATACCCCGTGAAAGGAAAAGGTTCTATAATTCTACTAAATAACACAATATGTGATGATGTTTATTGGGTTGAAGGATTAAAGTATAATTTGTTGAGTGTTGCACAGTTAAATAGCATAGGTCACCAACAAGAATTTCAACATGGAAGAATGAAAGTTTTTGATAAGAAAGAAAATTTGATTGCTACTAGAGATCAATCTAAAGGTAATTTATTTTATCTTGATACTTCAATGAAGAGTTGCCTATATGCTAAAGTTGAGGATGTCTGACTATGACACAAAAGGCTTTGTCATGTTAATTTTGACAACTTGATCAAAGTGAGTAAAAAGAATAGAGTAAGAGAATTACTGAGATTAGAGAAACTTGAGAATGCTATGTGCAGAGAATGTTAAATGGGTAAGATGACTAAATGTAGTTTTTCAAGCAAAAATTATGTTACACAAGGAATTTTGGATTTAGTTCATACTGATTTATGTGGATCCATGAGAACTCAAAGTTACTATGGAGACAGATATTTTATTCTATTTGTGGATGATTATTCTAGAATGATGTCTGTAATGTTTTTAAAACAAAAATTTGATGCATTTCAAATGTTTAAGTGGTATAAGGCCTGAGTTGAGAAAGAAACTGGAAGAGAACATAAATGTATGAGATTTGATAGAGGAGGTGAGTTTATAATAAATATTGTGGCTCTACCATTTTACCAAATAAATAAATAGATTCATTTCCAATAAATAAAGTTTTTAAAGATTTTCTATTAGTTTTGGTGGAGAAAGACAAGGTTTTAAAGAGTGGCCCCCCTTCGACTTCCATAAGAGCCCGGTTGGTGCATGGCATTAACTTATCCGGAATAGACCTATTCCAGAATAAGGACATATTCTTGGATTAATTAATTCTAAAAATGAAAGCTGGAATAAGCTATTCTCCGTTTGGATCCCATATTGTAGAATTGGAATAAAGATTATTTTTTATTTTTTTAATTAATTTGAATAATATATATTTTTAACTTGTGTACATATATATACACACATGTGTATATATATACATACCCACATTAAAAAAAAATATTAAAAAAAATGATTAAAAAAAGATTTAAAAAAAAAAATTAAAAAAAAAAATTAATAAAAAATAAATAAAATTGAATCCATAAATAGCTTATTCTCGAATAATAAATGAATTCCAGCTTTTTTTTAGAATTAATTAATGCAAGTATTGGCCCCAAAATGGAGATTAGTTTTCTAATTTGAGAATTCAAAAAATGCCACAAAAAGAAAATTAAATTATTCTAGCATTAACTAATGCTTATTCCACGTTAATGCTTGGCACCAAACAGACCATAACTGAAAAGCTTATTGTAGCTCGACTTAACTACTGAAAATAGTAATGAAGGATAATAACAGTTCCAACAAATTTAGTAGAATAGATAGCCAGTACACCCTGCACCAAGCAGTTTATTTTCTTCTTCAATGAATAAGAAGCATGCCATTTCAAAGTGGATTGCAGGATCAATTAATCGTGTCACTAGTAATTTTTAGCATACAAACTAGTCAGTGAAAGCCATGCAAATCGTCCAGTGAAAGAGTTGACTGAATTTCAGGAGGCCCACTCAACTTTTTAAGGAAGCCTCTCGCCCTGAATATCTATATATACATGATAAGGTGTTTGGACTAGCACTCATTGATCGTTATACTATTCCAATGGATTTCTTGGCTTTGAGTGCCCTGACAGGCCTTTTGGCTGGAATTTCTATTCTTCACTGGTGTTGTAAGGAGCCTCATCCTCACATGAAGAGTCTGATGAATAAACATGTTGTGATAACTGGGGCATCTAGTGGAATTGGGCTTGCAATGGCCAAAGAGGTGCTTCTACAGGGAGGTTTTGTGAGTATGATTTCAAGAAACCCTGCTAATCTACAGAGAGCAGTCAAGAGCCTTGTTGAGGATATATCATGCCATCCAGACAGGATATCCACTAAGGTATCAATTTCGTTGAAAGTTATTTGGATTCTAATATTGTATTTAAATAACACCATATGACTGGTCTTGCCAAGTTTGTTAGAAGTGCTTGATTTGTGTGTATTGACAAATAGACATTTGAAAGCTTGGATAGATAATGATTTTTGGTATCTTTCCAGATATAGCCAAACTGCTCTGTTCTGATCTACATTTGTCTGATTCCTAGTTTAGTCTTTGCAACTTATTTTGCCTGTTTCCTGAGCAATTAATGTTGGTTGCGTGAAATTAGTCAGAGATATGATAATTCCAGTCCATAGTGGTGAATCTGAGAGCTTCTGAATTAAACTTTGAATCACAATATATGATCTATCGGGATGATTTGAATCATATAGTGTGATTCAGAATATTAATGATATAAAAACAAACAATTTAACTCAGAAGCTCTTATATTTGCTTGCAACTAAATTACAAGAAATTGAAGACAATAAACTACTAATCTCAATTTCAATATCTATCTCAATTTCAATGTTAAACGACAAGGAAAATTGAGATTAGTAATTTGACATCTTCAATTTCTTACAATAGATTTACAAAATTCCCCAAACTAATAGATTGCCCTAGGATTAAATTTGGAGAATTTTGTATATCTATTGCAATTTCAATATGCATATAATGGTCTCAACTCTCAACTACTTAGTACTTAAAGAAACTGCTATTATATGAATCCATGACATGCATTAGAAATATACTAGATAAATTTTTAATCAAGTATCTCTCAGTCTGATTCACAAGCAGAACACCAGTTGATAGCTAATACATCAAAAGCAGGAAAAAGAAAAGCATAAACTGATAAACGGGTGACTAATTATTTTGCCTCTCCACCTTTTTCTCTCTGAGAACTGATTAGATCTAACTTTGGTGAAGGCTGCAGATGTTAGTAATTTCAAAGCAATTACTCAAGCAATCCAAGAGGCCTTTCAATGGAAACCAATTGATGTCATTATTACGAATGCTGGATTGACTCGCGGGGGAAACTTGGAGAGTTTAACTGTTGAGGATATCGATCTAACAATTGGGACCAATTTAAAAGGAACAATTTACCCAATACATGCAGCCCTTCCATTGCTGAAGAAACACAGCAAGGAGCACCCTGTATCCATTGTCCTCTTTGGATCTCTAGTCTCCATGGTAAGAAATTTTATATCAAACAATGGGTACTTGCATTCCTTAGTTTATAACAAGATTTGCTAAATATACATCTAGGTTTTCTAGATTTTGAAATTAATTGTTTTATTTCATTGGCAGTATACATTTTATGGGCAAGGTGTGTATACAGCCACCAAACATGGTGTTAAAGGCTTGGCCGAGTCGTTGAAATTTGAATTGATGCCACACAACATTGCTGTGAGCCTAGCTTGCCCTGGATTCGTTGAAACTCCTCTTCTGGATGAAGGTTTTTCATAATTTTGGTTCCTGAATCATTCAGTGAATGAAACTTGCAATGCTATATAGTAAATATACCCTTTTTTTAAAATTTCAACTGATGATTAATTTGGGTATTTTCATTGTTTTGGATTGGCAGTGGAAAAAAACGAAGAAGAAATTAAGCTAGTGAAGCTTGTGAACATGTATAATCGGAAGAGAGCTGAAGATCCAAATGATGTGGCCAAAAGGGTTTTGGAAGGTGCCATGAAAGGGTCATTTCTGATTGTAAAGACCAATTACCCAGGGCTGTTTCTCCCAACCATAGCAAGAGGATTCTTGCCAGCTGACAGTTTGGGGAGATTTTTGTTGGAGATGGTTCTGTATTTTCCTTTCCGAGCCCTAACCGTGCTAGGTCAGAATATCTACAGAAGAGTATTACTAAAGCATTATCGGAGAAACAATGGCCACTAATCAAGTTGGGAAATTTAAGTGGCTGATGTTGTCATTAATTATCAGAGACGTCTATAGTGTGGGAGCAAGATATCAAAGGAATACTCTTTCTTCCATAGTTTTAGTTAAGATTAAGGGAAAGGAATCCTCTTTCTTCCATAGTTGTACTTAAGAAGGAATACTCTTTCTTCCATAGTTTTAGTTAAGATTAAGGGAAAGGAATACTCTTTCTTCCATAGTTTTAGTTAAGATTAAGGGAAAGGAATCCTCTTTCTTCCATAGTTGTACTTAAGAAGGAATACTCTTTCTTCCATATTTTTAGTTAAGATTAAGGGAAAGGAATCCTCTTTCTTCCATAGTTGTACTTAAGATTCTTCCCTAAGGGATCTAAAGCTCTTCACTTTTAAGGTAATAAACATGAGAACATGTAGGTATCTTCATGATATCTTGATAATAAATATGAGAGCGTGAATTCTTTTTAAGGTTAAGGGAGATCAAGTTTTCTATTTGTTTGAGTTTTTGTGCTTATTAATGTGGTTGATTTTATGATGGTTCTATAGACTTGATCTTTGATTGTGTAAATGTTATTAAAAAATTTCATTTATCCGTACCTTATTTTAATATTTAACCTCATTTTCCTTTTCTATCTATGTTTTCAAATTTGATTGAATAATCAAAATATGAATTAATCAAAGTTTTATGCTTAATATGAGTTCAATTTAATTATAATGTGTATATTTATTAATTTAAATGACTAAAAGTGTGTAAGAGTTTTTAATATTAACATTTAAAAAAAAAAATCTTTAGGCTAATTATGATTTATCATTAGAATATAGTAAATTAACATAGCCTCTAAGTCTAAATAAATATAAGAGAAGGCTCAAGAAACAATATTTATAGTGATGGTTAGATGGAAAGTTATAAGCTTTGCAATTTACTTTTACATGTTTTTCATTTAGTTAAGTTATTTTTTCATATGACCTCTCTTTGACCTTCTTTATAACTTTCTCTAATGATGCCTTAGTTGCATATGGCTTTTTGCCTTTATAATGTGCTAGTCCTTTTTTATTTAATGATTATTTGATGTTATTCCCCCATCCTAGGTGTCTTCTCCTTTCTCATGACCCCTCAACCCTTAGCTTGTCACATTTTAAAATGCATCAAATTAATCACACCTTATACCTTGAACCCACCGAAATAATGAACTTTGACCCCTTAAAATCTTACCTTTGGAATCTCTTTGTGCCTAAACTCACCACACTTGGTGGAAAATCTTGTCATTGATTATTTTTAGAAAATTAGGGGTTCAAGGGCAATGCCCGCCGTTTAGGCAAATTTGGAATTAAAAAATAAATCTTAAACTAGTCAAGCTAAATCTCCACAATTGATTCATTTAATGATGGCACAAATCATATACAAACTTTGAAGTTTAGTTTCCCTCTAAAAAATGTTTAAAGAAGCATCCAAATCAAGTTTGGCTCTAAAATTTTGTTTTTGATTAAGGTAACAACAGGGTTTTGAAGGTGCCCCAAACCCTTTACAAAATAAAGCAAGGAAAAAGCATTAAAAGAACCACAAGAACAACTACTTCCAAGAGAAACGACAGAGACAAAACATGGGCACTACCCCAGATTTTACAAAGAGAGAATTAAACCCTAAAAAAGAATAATCAAAACGAGAAACCTTCCAGCAGACAAAAGCAACAAACCCCCCAGCAGAACTTTCAATCCAGTGTCTTAAGGAACTCTTCAAAATCTGCCAACTACATCTGCAAGCTCATGATAGATTCCTTCAAGCTAGTGAGGTCTTTGGACTGGGGAATGGTTTTATTTTTAGTGCTTGATCTAGTCCTTGTCCCCGAGCCTGAAGGCTGACCATCATGTTTCCCACCTTCTTCTTCTTCAATGTTAATTGTATTTTTGTCAGTGTTCATCCCCTCCAACATGGCATACAAGGCTTGCAGATTGTCAACTGTAGCTTTCATTCCCATGTTGTTCATAGTTAGCAACTTCCTTAGCATTTTATCATTATTGCTAACTTTTTCCATAATTGGGGTAGTCTTGTTTTCAATGGTGCTATTAATCTTATCTTCCAGCAAGCTGGAGCTCTTAGTTACCTCAGCAAAAAATTCTTACCTTTTTTGTACATTGTTGCGTCATTCCTCATCTTATCTATAGTTTCTTTCAGCACATCATTCCTCACATCAAGGGCTCTGTATTTGATGCATGGGTCTTGGATATCATGGAATGCCCACTTGTCAATGTTGAATGCATAGATAGCCTTGTTTCTGGCTGCTTGCAGGACACTCATGTTAGTTACCCTTTTTGTATTGAAGTCTTGTTCCAAAATGGCTTCCTCAGCATTGTTCTGAATTTTCTTGTTCTCATCCTTCTCAATATTTTCTTCTCTAGTTAGATTCTCAGGTGGAGTGGAGTCAACCTTCTGATCAAGAGTGTTGCTAGGAGAGTCCACATGAATGTTACCTTTTTCATTATTCTCTTGGGTATCCATTTCCATAAACCCAACATCATCCTCAATAAATACCTCATTCTCTACATCTTTGTCAGTTTTCTCCATATCCACTTTATCATCTTCAGTAACTTCATCAGAGCCCATGTGGATTTCCTCCATATAATCTTAAATAATAGTGTTGATCAGATTCATGATCTCTTTAGGAATCTCCTTCTGAAAGTCTCTCACAAAATCACCAGCAATAGCTTTTTCAACATCCAGCATTTTCTCATTCGCATCATTTGGAGACTTGTCCTTCTTAGGAGTCTCCATAGTACTTTGCTCACCTCTCACCAAAAATTCATCCTCAGAAGAAATAGAAGCATTGTCATGTTCTGATATCATACCTTCCACTTCATCTAAAATGGACAGGGTAGCCTCTTTTTTGCCAGATTTATCCTTTTTGGTTTTCTTGCTAGGAGACAAATTAACCTTCTTATCTGCGTTGGTGTTCACACTCTTCCTATTATGAGATCCCAAACTCTCAGGAACCGGCTCTGAGATATGGTCATGCACATATTCTACAATGAGAAGAATCAAACCCTCATATAGCACCAAGCTAGATTTGACTATGTGATCCATGATGCTCTGGTTGAGGGAGCTCAGGAGAAAGTAAGGGAAATAAAGCCTAACTTCATGATGGAATTTATTCATGAGAATAAAGTAAAAGTTATAAACTCTGGAAAATCTACCACCTAGGGTAAAGTATTCCATAATAACCCTAAGAAATTTCACCCAAATGAGCTTAATATTAGGAATATTAACATAATCAACACTTACTTTGACAAGCAGAGCCTTTTCTTCATCTGTCTTGGGGAAATCCTTATACACCTTATTCTTAGTAGTATTTTCTTTGGAAAAGTTAATGCCCTCAAGAGGAAAACCTGTAATCTCTGTAATAAGCTCTAAGGTAAGAGGGAAATATTTACCCACTAAATGCACCTTGTCATTCTCCCAACCAGTAGCGAACTCTCTGGTGATCTCTTTGTTGTGACCATGCAGACGTCTAAGATACTTGGTAACTCTGCCCTTAAGTTTTTTCCACACCTCCTTCTCCTGGATCCATTTGCATTTTGCAAGTTCCTCTCTCTTTAGATCATCACCCATCTCGTCTTCTTCCTTCATGCAACTATTATCACCAATGTAGTTACTCTGCTTCTTCTCAGACTTATTTGGCTCTGGGTTTCTTAGACTAAACTTGCAATCCCCAAAATAAAAAATGTTCAGCTCCAACTTCTTCTTGAACACCCAAAAAGTGTGCGTGACAAGACAAGTATTAATTTTGATGCAAACCACTTGCCACTTCAACTTAAAATTATGCGAGGTCTGATTCATATCATGCACTATCATCATTAAATCTAATAACTCCCCCATTTTGGTTGATCTTGTCATGATTAATGAGATTATTGATTTCATCATTAATTTTATTCGTTCTAATCCACTTGCTGATGACATTATTCTTAACTCCTATATTGACCAACCCATCTGCTACCTGGTTAGACTCATGATAGTTATGGGTGACATAGAGCCTTTCAAATTTAGAGGTAATGTTGTTGATTTTCTCTATGATGTAATCAATTGTCCATGAGGGTTTACTTAGGCCTTTAATATTATTGATGATGTTTAAGGAATCTCCCTCTAGCCACACTTCAACTAATCTACTCGCATAATAGTGTTAAGGACAGCCATGGATTTCTCTCTATGATTGGACTGAAGATCCCAAGGGACTGCCACCACACTCACATATTTTACAACCCGTCTCTAATAATACCACCTCCTCCCACCATTCCTAGATTACCTTTAGCTTCCCCATCAAAGTTAGCTTTGACCCATCCATCAAGTGGGAATTCCACCAGGTATTAGCTCTAGGATGAGGAGTAATGATAGAAGTGGAGCTGAAATGTCAGTTTATGATGTTCTCCAGAGTCTCAAGAGAAGAAATCAAAGCAGGATTGTCATTGATCATAATGTTGAAATTCTCCTCCAACCCTCTGCAGATATGATTTCCTACCACCTCAAGTTTGGACTATTTCTCCTAAAATACTTTGTTATTTATTTCCTTCTAGATACGCCAACAAAAGTGAGGAAGGAGAAGTCTCCATAATTTTTTTGCCATATTGTTTGAGAAGGGACAGATCCATTGAGTCATAAAATCTTGCCAGACAAGAGGAAAAAACAAACAAAGATTCCATTTTCTCAAGATGATCTCCCATACCTTACAGGAATAGGAGCAATGCATCATAATATGGTTACAAGATTCAACCTCCTCCATACAAATAAAACATCTATTAGGAAGAAAGAGACCCCTTTTACTAAAATTATAAAGGGTTAGAGGTTTATTCTGATATAAGAGCCAAAAAAAGAAGTTGATCTTAGGAATGAGAAATTTATACTAGACTTTCGAGAAAAAGGATCTTTCCTCAACCGAGGTCATAAGATCACAAGTAGAGGCCACAGTATAGATGTCATTCGGATTAGAATACCATATAATTTTATCCTCGATAAACCAGGATTGCAGTTCAAGCTGGAGGGATAAGAACCTTTTGTCTATGTCTCCCAGGTTTATCCACTTATTAACATGCCAATAGTCCTTGTCTTTTTCTCCAATAGTTTCTTTACATCTTATTATAGCTTGTTTCCGGTCTTGATTTTAGAAAGAGGATCTTTTTGTAACCAACTATCTTCCCAGAAATCAATTTTCATTCCATCCCCTAGTTTCCATCTCATTCCCTTCATAATCAACTCTTTTGAAGAGCTTATGTTGTTCCATATGTAAGATCCATGCAGGTTTTATCCAGTGATGAGGAAGTTATCCAGAGAGTTGGAGTTATAGAGATATTTGTTTCTGATGATCACATTCTATTCTTTCTTTAACCAATATATTCTCCACAAATGTTTGGCAAGAAGAGATTTATTGAGAATTTTAATAGACCTCAAACCAACCCCCGCAAATTTTTTGGGTTTGCAAACACTTTCTCAAGCCACCAAACTTAGTCTTTTCTTTTCTTCCACCCCTAACCACAAGAATCTTTTATGTTTTCTTTCAATCATAATGGAAAATTTATGTGGGATTTTAAAGAGACTCTAGGCATAAACTATGAGGCTCTAAAATTTTGTTTTGCGTGCAATGTTTGAGCATTTTCATCCAATAGAACAAGTCTATATTTATGATCTTGAAATATTCATAAATGGATAGCTTTCATTCAAAACAAAATGATGTTTTTTTGTTTCCTCCATTAACCTCTATAGCTAAAATAAACAACAATTATATAGTATTTTTTAGCACTTGCATGAGCACTCTAAATTTTATATAAAAATAATTTGATTCTTGTTTAATTTTGGCAAGTAATTTTTAGAGTCTCTTTCATTAGATATCCCTCAGCCTCCCCCATCTATTTCCATCAACACTTGTAGCCATTTGGTCATATTTCTTTCTCATTCCCTCTACCTCGATTGCAAACCAAGGAACTACTCGCTAGCTAAATAAGTTTACATCTTTGAATTTTTCAAGAATCAAACTATTAGGAATAATAAAACTAAGAGGAGGGGTGAATCAGTTGTATGCCAAATAATTAAAATTTAAACTTTAAACCAATTACTTAATGAAAATCTGAACACTTTAAGAACAACACCATAACACAAGTATTTGGTTGTTGAGGAAACCCTGTTAAGGGAAAAAAACCTGGTGGGAATTAGCACCCACAAATAATGCACTAAAAATATTTTATCCCTGTTAGGAGATCTAGCCCTATTAGGAGTTGATTATTACATCCAATACAAGTCCTTGTTAAAGGACATACCTTGTTAGGAGTCTTCTCAACCTTGTTAGGAGTTTAATGATGAGCTCACTGTCCAAGAACATTTCCTAAAGTGAAGGTTAAATCCACCTTCTGAAGGTTAAACCCACCTTCTGGATCTACTATCCAAAGAGAAGTATAAAAGTATACTTATAACAATGAATTGAATAATAGAAACTTTCTTTTCTTATAGAGTTCCAATGAATTTCATTAAAAAAAAATCACTTCTCTACATCCAGTAGAAATTGCATCCATATACTCATAGAATCCAATCCATCCATTCCATACATTTACACATAAAGACACTTGTTTCCTTTATACAAGTTATAATAAGTAATTAGGTTGGTCTGTTAAGACTTCCCCAATGCATAAATAATTGTATAAACCCTTGCTAAGATACATATTGTACCTTACATAAGTAATTAAAAAATATAAATCATCACTTACATGCCAAGATCCATAAATCATGCTCGCCGATCATTAAGCATGTTACGTCTTTGTAGTTAGCCCCAAATAGGTATTCGTTATTCTACATGCCTTAGCTGACATCATCAAGAATCTAGTGACCCAAGAATCACAAATAATTTTCTCTTGTGTATCTTTTATCATTTCTTAAGCTCACATATCTTAACTCATGCTTGCATCCAATTTATCCCAAAAACTCATAGACCATCTCTGTCATAATCCTCTGTCACTGCAATGTAACCAATCTTTACCAAAATAGTTATAACTTGTACAACTATCATCATAAGATCTAATGAACTTAGACATAAGGTATACACTCATTCCTCTAAATAGATCTGTGCTCTCATACTCTCCTACATCATACACTGTCTATACACATCTATCAATCTCACCTGTACCTGTGATAAACAGTCATTCTGAGACTTCTACTATATCCAATTGGAAAATATGTTGACATCAATGACAAAGCATGAATGTCAACACCTCAACAGAAACAATTCAAACAATCTTCCCCTTTGGCATTGATGGAAACATATGTCAAAATCCATCAACCCAAAAGTAGCTTTCTTAATATAATATTCTCAATATCCTCTTCAAAGATCCCCCTAAAATAAAAGGGATTTTCACTTATATCTCAGGCCCTTTGACATTAATGGAAAAGGGTGTCATATCTCTTTTCCTTCTCTATACATCACATATTTACAAGGTTTAGATTTTTCAAATCTTCATGCCTACAACAAACTAGGTGCTTCATCACCCAAATATGTTATGTTGTGTTCCTGTGATCAATCTCCCTTAGGAGAAGATCCCAACATCAAGTCTAGAGAATAATAAAGCTCTAGTAACTTATGGACTAATGCATTCCTACATCTTTTAGTTCTTAGAAGGAGGGGTTCTCACCCCAAGCATACCTCTCAGATATTCAAAGGCATAGTTTGACAAAGTTTTAGTGAATATATCTATTATTTTCTCCTTTGTGTTGATGTACTCCAATTTGACTTCCTTTTCTGCAACCTTGTCTCTCAAAAAGTGATACTTTATTGAAATATGTTTAGTCTTTGAGTGCATAAAAACATTCTTTGACATGTTCATTATGCTTGTATTATCATAATGTATAACCACTGTCTCTTCAAAGGTTATCCCAATGTCTTTTAGCATCTATTTCATCCAAACAACATATGTACAATTTATAGCACCAACTACATATTATGATTTAGCAGTAGATTGAGCTATGCAGTCCTGCTTCTTACTTAACCATGAAACCAACCTTTTTCCAAGGAAAAATGCTCCACCACTGGTTTTTTTTTGTCATCAATACTTCCCGCCCAATCAACATCAGTATAAGCATGTAATGTAAAATCATCAGACTTTTCATACAATATACTATATATTCTAGTGTCCCTTTCAAATATCTGAATATCCTTTTAACTGTACCAAGGTGAGTCTCCTTAGGATCAACTTGGAACCTCACAACAATTCCAACTGCACTAGCTATGTCTGGTCTAATGTGAGTTAAATACTGCAAACCTCCAATTATGAATATGTATTTTGTCTGAAAAATACTTTGAGATTCATCAGTAGTAGTAAGCTTGCATCTAGTAACCATGGGTGTTCCAATAGGTTTACAATATTCAATTCCAAAATTCTTTAGTGACTCCTTGAGATACTTATTTTGAGAAATAATTTACCCATGTTTACTTTGAGTAATTTGCAAACCAAGGAAAAACTTCATTTCTCCAATCATAGACATTTCAAATTCACTTTTCATTTCCTCAGAGAATTTGTTACTCATTTCATCATTGCCTCCAAAGATTATATCATCCAAAATGACTTCAACAATCAAGATTCCATCTTCACAAGTTCTCAAATCTAGATTACTATCTGCATTACCTTTTCTGAAACCAAGATGTAATAAATACCTGTCTAACTGAGCATACCAAGCTCTAAGAGCTTGTTTCAGACCATACAATGCCTTCTTCAATCTGTAAACCATATCTTCATCATCTATCAAAGGAAAACCATCAGGTTGCTCAATGTAGACCTATTCCTCTATATTTCCATTAAAAAATACATACTTCACATCCATCCTCTTTATGCACTGCAAAATCAAGGAACAATCTCACTACCTCTAACCTCGCAATAGGTGCAAACATTTCTTCAAATTCTATACCTGATGCAGTCAAGGATGGAGGACCCAATGAAGGATTGTCCAAACTTGCAGCCAACAACCATAACAATGGAAACAACCAAATACACAGAAATATAATAAACATTCAACTTTATATTATCATAGAGAATCAATTAAATTCAACATGTCGGGCTATAAGGCCTTCTTGGTTATGGACAATTACAAAGATTAAATCTAAGATCTAACTGAGATCTTTTGCAATCATCAGGCCATTTAGCTTCTGCAAAAACATACAACTCACTATATAGATTCTCAGATCCAACACTCAGAGCCACTCCCCAAATCTGCTCCCTAAGGCTAAGAACGAAATACAACTAAATATAAAAGGAAACCAATAGGTTGGCCTACAATAATCAAACATTGGAGAAACCCCCAACCCATATTTAGGTTAACACAATCCCCAAAGAGGGATCCATCATTAATTTCATGATCCAAATTAAATGCAAGTGTCAGTCAACAAGTCGGTCTACAAATCTAACAAGGTAAACTTTAGTCAGTGAAACATACCACCAAGCAACAAACACCTAAACCCGTCGGTGACACCGAGCAGCAAGATACCATATTAACCGAGTCACCAATAGTGACTGAGTACTGAGCAACTACTACCGAGCTTAGTCACCAAGTTGACCAACCACTAATCAACAAGAAACTGAGTACTCAACCGAGGACTCCTCTATGCTTCCAAAATCCAAAAGAAAACATATTTTTGTTTGATACAAGATTTCCAAGAATCCTAGGATGCTCCTATATCAGACACCCCAGGTAAATAAGATATTCCTATAAAGGAAATCATGAACATCTTAAGGAAATCATAAGAGGTACTCCATACTTGTTTTTAACCCATATCTCCTCTTGTCCTTCATTCCATGTTGTCGTCATTCTTCCCATCTTCTCATTCGATAAGTTCATTAGTCATGTATTTTTTCTCATATCTTCTATCTGCAAATGATGACAGCTAACTTTGACCATCCTCTACACTTTTGATACCATCAGTATTTTGATGAACCACATTCTCATTCGACTTACTAATAAACTTAGTATCATTTGCATCTCTCTGTGTCACTAGTGTCAATATCTGTTGCACCATCTCAACCAAAAATGTCATTTTATTCTTAATCTCTACAAGTTCCTCAGAGATGTCATTCTCTTTTCCCTTCAAATTCTCCTTTCAGCCTTAGGAATAGGTCTATCAACTCTCTTCTCCTCATGTTTGTTACTGTCACTCAGACAACATCTGATAACTCTACATCCCTTAGTCCCCAATCCCTTCAAAGGTATCAGTTTATGCTTGGATCCACCTTGCCTCACAACATAGGTATTTGCATGTCCATCAAACATAACATATCTGTCATATTTCCAAGGTCTACCAAGAAATAAGTGACAAGCATCCATAGGAAACACCACATAATATCTCATCATAATAAGATCAAATCTTAAAATTAACAAGGAATTGCTCCTCAACCCTAACCTTAGACACATCTTGTATCCAACTAATCTAATAAAGGTTATGATGTTTCCTCCTTTCCAAATTCAACTTAGAAACCATTTCTTCTTAAATAAAGTTCTTAGAATTGCCACTATCAATTAAGACATTACATACCTTATCCTTGCACTTACATCTGGTTCTGAACAAATTTCTTCTCTGCATTGGTTCATTAATACATTTAGCTAGCCTTCTAGTGATGATAACTTCACCTTCTTCTGCGGCATTCACTGAACTTTCCTTGATAGTTAGGGTGAACTTATTTTGAGGACATGACTAGGCCCTATGTCCCTTCTCACCACACTAAAAAAAGTACCGATGAAATCACTTCTTCCTCTTCTTCCATACCCACGATTGTAATCCTTTTTGGTTTGACTATTGCTAGATCCTACCTCTGTTTTCTTAGGATTCTCTACCATCCTACCCTCAGTAGTTCTATCATCAGTCTTACCACCTTGGTTTATGTTATTTAGTCTTCTCTCAAACTTATTTTTCAGCTTATCCTCAATCTTCAATGCCATCAGATAAGCATCTCCTATTGTTTTCATCTGAATAGTAAGTAACTCTTCCTGAATACTAGATCTCAAGCCATAAATATACCTAGAAAATTTCTCCTTGTCAAATTATGAATGTCTAGTCCTAATTAGGATTCTATAAAAATCCTCGGTATACTCTTGCACTAATTTCTTTTCCCACCTCAAACCTTGCATCTTCTTGAACATCTCCAATTCATAATCCATTGAAATGAATTTCTTCTTCAATTTTCAACCATTCGGTTCCATCTGATGATCTTGTCTTTAACTCTTTGACTTCTTTCCAATTGAACTTCTCTCCACCATATATTTGCATGAACTTTTAGCTTCATCTTTGCAAACCAAACTCTATTAGGATCTTCTAGTGCTTCATACTCAAAGTATTCATCAATGTCATTAATCCAATCAATTAAATCTTCTAGCCTAAGGCTTCCAACAAATGTAGAAACTTCGATCTTAGGTCTTTTCCCAATTTTAGACATAGCTCTCAGAAATCTAGCCTCCTCTAGATCTATGAAATCTTCTACAAATTATTCAAAATGATTTTCTTCTTCAAACTCTTCACCATCATCTCGATGTTCTCTAGACACATTCTTTCTTTGCAACTCCTCCTGTAGATCTTGCACTTGTTGCTGTAAAGCTCATGAATCTTCAAGATTGAACTCTTCTTTAGGTTCTTCCTCTGTGATCTCACGGGTTTTCCTCAGAGGCATCTTCTCTCCACAAATATCTAGAAATTGGAAATCTAACTACTTCTCCAGTGATTGAAACTCAGCTCTAATACCACCTGATGTAGTCAAGGATGGAGGATCCAATGAAGGATTGCCCAAACTTGCAGCTAACAACCACAACAACAGAAACAAAAAAAATACAAAAAAATATAATCAACATTTAGCTTTATATTATCACAGAGAATAAATTACAGTCAACATGTTGGGTTGTAAGGCCTTCCCAGTTACAACCAATTACAAAGATTAACTCTAAGATCTAACAAAGATCTTTTGTAAGCATTGATCCATTTACCTTCTGTGAAAACATACAACTCACTATCCATATTCTCAGATCCAACACTCAGATCCACTCCCCAATTCTCCTCCCTAAAGATAAGAATGAAATATAATTAAATACAAAAGGAAACCAATAGGTCAGCCTACAATAATCAAACATTGGAGAAACCCACCAACCCAGATTTAGGTCCACACAATCCCCAAAGAGGGATCCTTCATTAATCTCGTGATCCAAATTAAATTCAAGAGTCAGCCAGCAATTCAGCTTGTAAATATAACAAGGTAAACTTAAGTCAGTGAAACAGACCACCGAGAAATAGAAATCTAAGCCCATCGGTGACACCGAGCAATGATCCACCATAGTAACTAAGTCACCAATAGCAACCGAGTACCGAGCAACTACTACTAAGCTTTGTCACCAAGTTGAACAACAATCGATCAACAACAAACCGAGCAACTAAGTACTCAACCGAGGACTCCTCTAAGCTGCCAAAATCCTAAAGAAAACATTTTTTTTATATAGGATTGCCAAGAATCCTAGGATGCTCCTGCATTAATACCTTAATATTGTAAATAGCCCTTGTAGACCAGTCTAGCCTTATTTCTTACAACCACGCCATCTTCATTCATTTTATTTCTAAAAACCCATTTAGTTCCAATTAAATTCTTTTCCTTAGGTCTAGGAACTAATTACCAAGTTTTGTTTTTCTCTATCTGATCTAATTCTTCTTGCATTGCCTTAATCCAAAATTCATCTTTACATGCCTCATCAGTAGTCTTAATTTCTACTTGAAAAATCAAACAAAGCTCATTTTCTAGCTTTAGACCTTGTCATTGTGCCCTTATTAACATCGCCAATAATCTGATTCTCTGGATGATTCATTTTAACATACCTTGGTGTCTTTGGTGATTCTATAGGCTCATCCAATCATCTCTAAATCTCAAGAATTTGTTCTGTCTCTTGATTTTTAGTACTCTTCTCATTCTCTGGGATCTCAGTTTGAAACCTCTCATCAATTTTCACATTAGCACTTTCAACTATTTTCCTCAATCTCATATTGAAACATTTATAATCCTTACTTCTAGAAGAATAACCAAGGAAAATTCCTTCATCACTTCTAGCATCAAACTTCCCAATTTCATCATCTCTTTTGATATAACACTTGCTACAAAATATTCTTAAGTATTTTATAATAGGAGCATAACCAAACCAAATTTCATAGGGTGTCTTATCAGTACCTTCTATGATCTGATTTTTTTTCAAAGTGTAGACAATAGTACTGACTTCTTCACTCCAATGCATATGAGATACATTACCTTCAAGCAACATAGTCCTGGCTGCATCCGATATAGTTCTATTTCATCTTTCTTCTTTCCCATTCTGCTAAGGTATCCTAAGAGAAGAAATATGTTTGTATATCCCATGCTTTTTGCAGTAAGCATTGAACAAATTTGATGTCAATTATCCACCTCTGTCTGACCTCAAACACTTTATCTTAAGTCTTAATTTACTCTCAACTTTTTCTGTGAAAATCTTGAACTTATCAAATTCTTCAAATTTCTCTTTGAGAAATACAACCCACATCATCCTAGAATAGTCATCAACAAAAATTATAAAGTACCTTTCACCATAGTAGGATCTAGTCCTTGTAGAACTACAAAGATTTGTATGTACCAGATCCAACATTTCTCTTTCCGAAAAGGATTTTCTCTAAAAGTTCCCATCACACACTCTCTGCATATAGTGTTAGTAGGCTTCACAATTTTTGGAAAATCTTTGAGTGCATTAGTGTTAGTGGCCCTTACAATATTATAAAATATTAAGTGACAAAACCTCCTATTCCATAACCAAATGTCATCTAACTTCACAATAAAACAAGTTGCCTTTGTAGTATTCAGCTCAAACACATTACCTTTTGACTTAGTACCTGATGCAATCAAGTTTTCAGATTGACCTCTGATAGTACATTTTCCATCCATGAAATGAAAATGATAAGTCTTGTCCACAAGTTGTCCAAAACTCAACAACTTGTGCTTAATTCCATCAACAAGTAAGATATCATCAATGTCTGTTGCACCATCAAGAGAGATTGACCCAACTCAAATGATCAACTTAGGAGGGTTATCACCAAATTTGACTACACCACCATCATATCTATTCAGTTGAACAAATTTATCTTTATCACCAGGCATATGATGTGAACAACCTCTATCAATGATCCATATTTATTTTTAACATGTGAGACTAGAGCTTTTTCTTCATGAAAAGGTTCATCATCTTTAATAGCAATGAATCCAATTTCATTCCCATCATTCACAGAATCATCATCAGACACACCTTCACTATCATAGTAGCATTCCTATCCTAGGAGTAATTGGACTTGAAAAAATTAGGCTTATGCTTAGGAACCCTTGTAGGACATATAGATGAAAAAAGACCAATCTTATTACAAGAAAAAAATTTCAAGGGTAATTTTCCTTCAAACTTACCCTTACCTTTCCTTTCCCTTTTTTCTATTAGAGCCACAAGTTCATCCACTTTCCTTTATTCTTCTTCAATCTTTTCCCAATCATAAGCATATTATCCAAGCTCTTCATGTCTATTTCTTCTACTAGAGATCACAAGGCTTGATAAGGTCATTTTTACATTATGAACAATAACCTTGAATGCAGACTCTACTTTGGGTAATGCATCCTATAACTCTCCAGTCTCAAAGGTGGTCATCTTAGAAATCAGGACTTCTCTGTTGAAATTATTTATCAGTGGTATGATTTCCTTTATTGCTTGTACTTTAGTCTTGTAGGTAGGTGTCAAATATCTAAGAATATTTGTGATCACTTCATCTTCAATATATGTGCCTCTTGAGTTTCTAATTCCAGTAACAACCTTTGTATACCTTTGTACACATGCTCTGACATTATCATCATTTTGCATCCTTAGATTCTCCATTTTAGCCTTCCAATTCTGTAGGTTTTCTTTCTTAGTGTACTAATCTCCTTTATACTGAGCCTCTATCCTTGTCTATATCTTGTGAGTTGAATCAATATCTTTAACCTTTGTAAACTCTACCTCAAAGAGTGCACTTATCAGTGCTTCCCTTGCAATGATATTGCAAGAAAAATATTTCTTTTCTTCCTCGGTAGTATTACCTAATTTATCTTCTACCTTGATCGGTTCATCCTTATTTGTAATCATCCAGTAATCAATCCCCAAGTATATCAGATGAGTTCTCATCTTGTTCTTCCAACTGTCAAAATTTTAGCATCAAATTTTGGAGTCTCCTTCCAATAGTAAGCCATCTCAGAACCACCTCAAGCAGTTAAGATTTCTCTCAAAGGACCACAAGCTCTGGTACCAATTGTTAGGAATAATACAACTAAAATTGGGGGGGGGGTTGAATCAATTATATGCCAAATAATTAAACTTTAAAATTTAAACCAATTACTTAATGAAAATCTTAACACTTTAAGAACAACACCATAACACAATTATTTTGTTGTCGAGGAAACCTTGTTAAGGGAAAAAACCCCGGTGGGAATTAGCACTCACAAATAATGCACTGGAAATATTTTATCCCTCTTAGGAGTCTAGCCCTATTAGGAGCTAATTATTACATCCAGTGCAAGTACCTGTTAAAGGAAAAACCCTATTAGGAGTCTTCTCAACCTTGTTAGGAGCTAAATGATGAGCTAACTGCCCAAACTGAAGGTTAAATCCACCTTCTGAAGGTTAAACCCACCTTCTGGACTCATTGTCCAAGGAGAAGTATAAAATTATACTTATAACATGATATGACTGATAGAAAATTGCTTTGCTTATACATTTCCAATGAAGTGAATTAGAAACATAATCACTACTCTACATTGAGAAGAACTCGCATCCACATGCTCGCAGATTTCAATCTATCCATTCCATACATGTACGCATCAAGAAACTTCTTTCCTTTGTATAAGTTACAATAAGCAATTAGGCCGGCCTGTTAAGACTTCCCCAATGCACAAACAATTATATAGACCCTTGCTAAGTTACACATGGTACCTTACACAAGTAATTAACAAATATAAAACTCAGTTACATGCCAAGATCCATAAATCACTATCGTCAATCATTAAGAATGTTACATCTCTGTAGTCAGCCACAAATAGGTCATTGCTAGTCCACACGCCTCAGCTAATGTCATCAAGAATTTGATGAACCAAGAATCACAAATGATGTTCTCTCATGTATCTTTTATCATTCCTTAAGCTCGCATATCATAACTCATGCTCGCATCCAAGTTATCCCAAAAAATTACTGACCATCTCTTTCATAATCCTTTGTTACTGCATTGTAACCATTCTTTATCAAAATAGCTATAAGTCATGCATTCATTCCTCTACATAGATCCATTCTTGCATACTCTCATACACCATACATTGTTCATACACATCTGTCAATCTTGCATGTACCTGTGATAACCAGTCTTTCTGAGACTTCTACTACATTGAACTGAAACATATGTTATCAATTACAAAACATAAATTTCAGCATCTCAACAACAAAAATTCCAACACAAACGCATTTCCAATATCAATTATATAAAATAGTTTTAATAGTCAATATTAAATCTACATTCATTTTATGTTTGTGGTTCTTTATATTTCTTTGCATTTTCATTCCCCTACCTCACCGTACCCCATTTTATAGCTTTCCATTTAGGTTTCATCATTGTATTTTGAGTTAAAATCATTTATCATATCAATCATACTAAATTTAATATCATGTTTAACTTTGATTTCCATTTGAATCTTTTTTTTGTTTGAATCTCCAACCACCCTAGCTCACTGTACCTTCATTGCAACCCTAGGACCTCCTATCTTTGCACTTTTTTTTCATCTTTGCATTTCAAGTCAAACTTAAATTTACCTACTAATCATTATTAGATCTCCATCAAGCTTTTTTTTATGGTTCGCCACTTTTTTTTCTTATTTAATTTTCACTAATCATCTCTTTGCAAACCCTCAGAATAATAGTCTTGCTATTATTTTGTAAAAAATCTACATAGCTCAATATCTCTCCATAAAATCACTTATATTTCAAACATATCTCTAACATCTTCATAGCTATTAGTTTCTATCAAGAGAATGGAGAGAGCAAGAAGAATGACGAGAACATTAAAAATAATAGTTACAAGCATACCAAAGAATTTAAATATGCTATGAAATAGTTTAAAAAAAATAGAACAAAGATTCATAATACGGTTTTGATTTAATTTTTAATTATATCAATTTAATTTGACTAATTTAAATTATGTAGTATTTTTTCACTAACATTTTATATCATATTTGTTTAATATTAAAAAATATTTTAGATCACACTATAGCTTGTACATAAAAGCTAATAAAATAATACAGAAGGTTTATGAAACTAGATTTATAGTGTGGATAAGATCAACCATTACATGTTTTACATATTAATTATATTAAATATTTTTCATTCACTTCAGTTGTCTTGTTGCATGTGTGTTTTTAATTTCTTAACCATTATTGTTACTTCTCCTAGGAAATTCATTTATTGAGCTTCATAGATTTCACTAAGATCATGTGTGTGTGTGTGTGTTGAGATGGATTTTCCAAAGATTTGAAAAATGTATGGATATCTAGATTGGAGATCTCTACCACACCTAGCATGTGTTGTACCTTAATTTTTTCAATTCTTGTTTTCAATGTGATACCCCAATTTTGTCACGATCCTAAAATTTTACTTCATTCAACAAAAATGATGCTTTAGCTCACTTTAGTGTCCTAAAAATATCCCTTTAAGTCTTTCATTTTATTAATTCTTTCCATAATTAGCCGTTTTCTTAAGAGGATGACACTTTTCAAAATTTTGCTAACTTTTCAGTAACCCGCTAAGTTTTGCTAACAATTGTTTTTACTAAAATCCTTGCATTTCTATAGTTTTGTTTCATTTGTCAACATTTGGTGTTGAAATACTAACTTTGAAGTTTCAAAAAGTCAAAAGGAAAGTGAATTTTGTTCAAGTCTCTTGTTTTGTGTCAACTTTTCTCAATGTATCAATAAATCCATAGGTTTTCCAAACTTTCAAAGTCCCTAAAAGTGTTTTATTTCAAGCATGTTTTCAAATGATGTTAGTTAAATGTGAAGTTCACAAAACTAATTGAACTTAGATAAAATTAGCATATTTGTCCATTTTATTGAAATTTAGTCCAATTTGAAGCTCAAAATTTCAATAGAGCCAAGATATTTCTCAAAAATAAATAAATAGTCTTAGTAACAAAAGGATTTTACAAAACTTGTTGAACCCCTAACAAAGTTCGTAGAAAGGGCAATTTTTATGACAATGAGATAAAAGTTTGAGTTTGAAAAGAGGCATGAAAAAGCTATGGAGAATGGACAATTCCTTTTAAAATAAAGAAGGTTCTAAAGGGGAAAGTTAGCATAACCATTCAAATCATTGATAAAGTTCACAGAAGTTCATAATGTCTTGAAAAGGAAAATGTTTCTTCCAAAAGAAAAAGAAAAATAGATGAATATTGAGAGAGGCAGAAAATTAAATATGTCAAAGAGTTGAGTAGTTAGTAGAAGCAAAAAAAATTCCAACAAAGAAGAAAAAGAAAAGATAAGTGTAAAGGGGAGAACAAGAAGACTCTGAGGTAAAAAGATGAAAGTAAAAAGTGGTAACTTAAGAAACTTTGCAAACTTGTTTTCACGGCTGAAAAAGTTAGTGAAATTATTTAAACTTCCAACATCGCTACAGAGGTTTAGAATGTATAAATAAATAACATAGCTCAATAGATGGGTAATTAATAGTAGATTTTATGTACCAATCAAGGCACTTTTAATTATATTTTCAAAAGTAAATTTAGAGTTAAACATGGGTTCTCAATTGGAGAAAGAGGGGTAAGAATTAGTGGAAAGAGGAAACAAATTCAAGGGATTGTTAACTCCAACAATGATAAAACAATAAGTTAATCTCCTATAATCTTACTAAAAGGCTTAATTAAAGTGTTTCTGTAGTTCTCATACTTAGAAAACTAAAAATTAAGAGGAGGCACTATCAAAAAATTTCCAAAATTTGTATTAAGTATTATTTTCCAAGACAAAGGGAAATATAAATATCTCACATTTGAGAAATTAACAAGATTAGAAAGTAAAATGAATAAAGTGGGAGATACCAAATTGGGGCATATAAACTTATAAGATTTTTAGGTTTGCATAGACAACCCCAACAAACACCCTATTACATAAAAATTATTAGAGAGTGGTCTCTTGCAAGATGGTACATTTATGGTTGTAATATAATGCACTAACTTAGTGTTGCAGTGTCTCAACCACTATGATCCCAAAACTCGGGATATTAGGACTACTAATGACTAATTTTTGATAGCTCTTGATAGAGACACTATCAATGGTTGTCTTAGGTTTCCAGATAGAGAAGAATGTGCAAGATGAGAATTTTGTTTTTCTTAAATTTAGTTTAGTGAGAAGAGAAAGGTGTATAAAAACATAAATGTCAATGCACACAAACCCCTTTTAAGGAGGGAATTGTAGACATCATTACATTGTTACATAGGTTACATGGAAATGAGAAAGCCCATGATTTGAAGGAGTGGATTTTTCTCTTTGTTCAAGTTATTTTTGTTGGAAATCAGTATTTAGATTGTGGTAGTTTGATTTTGGATATAGGTCAATCATTCCACCTTATGTAAATTCTACTTTCACAAAACCTTTTATATGATTTTTTTTTAATCTATTTTGTGCCTTGACCTAAACTAAATCATGTGCAATATTTTGAAGATGATATACAAATATATAACTATTTGTATAGTCCTAAAAAATTAGAACCCGTCATTGGATTCTTTACTAGGACCTATTACACCCCATTTTGGTGATTTCGAGGTATGAAAGCCCATTATTCTTGTTCCTAGAAACCTATATTTTCTCCCCTTTCTTATTTTCATTTATCCTGACATGTGAAATTTTTGGCCCATTTTCTAGGTTATAGGAAACCAGGAGCGACATATCCCAAGAAAATGGGGCCCTAATTTAGCCCACGACCCGATATCGGGTTATTAATGGGATTTTTTATTCTGTAGTCGACCTGGCTCATTTTGAATCCTGAAATGATGATATTATCTCTCCTCATTTGAATATCACAATCATACTCAAGCAGTTTTGAAATTAAGTTATCAAGATTTTCAAACAATCAAGAGTAATTGAGCACTTGGATTCAAGATTTGAAGGAAAGCATCCAAGATCAAGATCTCCGAGTCTCATATTCTTCAAGATCATTCAAATTCTTCTCCAATTGATAAAATTTTATTTCCCATGATGGTAAATTAGAAGAAATCTCAATCAAGAAAGAATATCCTTCCTTCATTCTCCTTCTCTCTCCTTCATTACAAGTGATTTTCAAGCATATCAACATTCAAAATCTAGGAGTTGTATTCATAGATCTATATATTTGTGAGGGAATCCTTGATTCTATATATCATTCCAAGGTCAACACTTTGTATTTTAAGCATATGTCAAGTATCTTCATGGGTATGATTGATTTCAACTTCCATCCATGAGGATTTATGCAAGGTAAATCTAGCATTTTACTTTTTACATACTTTCCTTTGTGCAATTTCTTTCTATTTTCAAGGTTGATTCGAAAATAGGGGTGTGACCAAGGAAACCCCTTTATACAACCTTTTTCCCCATTTTTATGTGCATAGGAATAGGTTGTAGAGCTACTGAATTAGGATTGGGAAGATCAGATACAATTGGATAGGCCTAGAAATTTTCAATTAATTTTGACTGGTACAAGATGCCATTGGAAACCTGTCCTCAAGAAAAGGATGAGTTTCATCCTGTCCCTAGAATTTTTACCTTAAATTTTACTGGAAGTTAATTTCTAAGCTCTGCTTTCCATTTCTATATTTTTCTTCTCATTATCTGTTTGTACCAGTTTGTTATTTCTAGTTTTCTACAACTGGTCTATTTAGTCACTATAATCCATTTAATCATATTATTTTATCATTTTCATTTCATCAGTTATCATATTTGAGTGAAGGATCATTTTACCACTTAGTGTTTGAGTCTCCTCTTGAGCCTAATGGGACATCTTCCTTCCAAAATGTGTAATTGGTAAAAAGGTGAAGTGATTTGGCCTATCTATGCCATTGCTTCCCCTTTCACCATACATTTTTGGTTAACCTAACACTTGTTACCTTCTTTTGATTTCGGTAGTTAGATCCCCTTTATATTCAGTTACATATCTAGATCTATGTTGTATGCATTATATTCTAGTTCCATATTATATGCATGCTCACATTAGATTTTTTTTCATTAAACAAATTACCATAATGCCAAGTTAAATTGCATATTTATATTCTAAATCCTATAATTTTATTAGATCTATCATTTATTACATTCCCTTGTGCATGAGTGTCATTACCTTTATTCCTACTTATAGCATTGTGGTTAGGACAAGCCGTAGACTTATGGTTTCCTTTAATCCAAAGCCTTCTATATTTAATAGGAATATTGATGAGACCAACATGCATCTTAATGAAATCAATCCCATTATGGAGAAAAAATCATCCCATTCTTCTCATGATGAGGATGAGGCCTTAAGAGTTCCTCCTATGAAAATCCTAAAAATTTCCAATGACTTTTAAAATTTTGAGTAATGATTAGGACAAGAAAAACCTAATCGTGAAGTCATATCCATTGTAGAAGGTTTAAGGAAGATAATTAATAATGATGAGCATGGTGTTAATATCTTGCACAAAATATCTCATCTCATAGATAAAAATGTTAAACCTCTTAAAGATTGTGCTCAAGAGTTAGCTTTCATTCCACCTACCACTAGTGTTGAAACCTCCATGCCTATCTCTACCTCCATTCCTAGTGTGTCCACTTATGCTCCACCTATCATACCAAATTATATTTAAAATCTCAACCCTACACATATTAGCCTTCCTAATTCTATTTTTCCACCATTCCTTCAAGTATTCAGTGTGTTTCTTTACCTCCCTCCATGCCCACTTATAATAGTGTTATTTTTTCCTACTTCATTGTTCTTAACATTTATCATAATGCTCCAAACAACTCACATATATCCCCTACCACAATTTCAACTGATTCTACAATTAATAACTTAGCTAAAACCATGTCTTCCTTACAACAACAAGTTGCTTCCATGACCCAATCCAAGTTCAACATTCCTAATTGTGATATTTCTAGTCCTTTATCCTTGGATATCATCTGTTTCATTATTCACCAATACATCGATATGTTGGGATTAATGGGAAGTAGTATTGAGAGGGGAGGGGTGAATTAGTACCTCTAAAACTTTTAACACTTTTCACCTTTGATCATTAGCAATCATTCTTTACTGTATTACCGACCATTTACTATTGTTCTTTCTTATGCATGTAATATTAAATCATAATCTTTAATTCTTTGCAACATTCATAGAAACATTCATGAAAGTAATAAACACATAACACAAGATATGGTATCTCAGAAAGCTCATGTTAGGAAGTAAAAACTATGGTGGGGATGACACCCACAAAAATTCACTATCTGCAGAATGGAAGGGAGCTGGTAAAGGCTTACAATTGATCACTTCTGATGATCTACCCTATTAGGAGTATTAAAGTGGAGACCTATTAAGACCTACTCTGTTAAGAGCTTTAGCAACACTAATTTAAGTGTGCACTCGGTTAAGAGATTTACAATAGGACTGTTAAGTCCACCTTTCTTAAAATGATTTCTGAAGTGTACTACACTTGTTAGAATGAGTACATATGTTTGACCTGACTGTATGCAATCTACAATGTTGATTACAGATCGATTAAAGCTCTCATAATAATAATATCACCTTAAGTGACTGATTAATACCTTTCTCTGCTCGTCGGTAGCCTGTGTTCTTGTTCTTGAAACTAATTTGATTCTTTTATGTCCTTCTCCATGAAATCTCTTGTCTAGTTCTTAGATGCTCTCTATGGATACAATCATCATCAAACAACAACATGTTCACAATAGATTGAGCATCTATTTATACAAGTATTTGACTTATCTTAGAATCACGCATTACAATATTAACTCTTAGATCCAAGGTTTACAACTTGACCTTGACCTTTAGTTTGCATGTTTTAAATTAGTAAAACTAATTAAAACAATAATAAATACATTTCTTCCTCTGCACAATGGTTTTAAAACAAATAAAGAAGCTATATATACAACTTCAGTGATTTATTTGACATGGAAAGTCAAATCCACTTTTTGTGGGATGTAATTGACTATTGGTTCTTGGTCATCGGGTTGAACTGAAAGTCTGTCGGTGTTCCTTTGTTGAACCGATCGTTGAGTTCCCTTCATCTATTGGGTTCCTCTCTTTTCTATTTTATTCGGGTTGCACTGTTGTTACTCGTCGAGTTCTTTTATCCTTTTTGTCATCGGGTAACACTGAATAGTGTTTTTCAAGATGCTTTGAACTTGGTAGTATCGGGTAACCTTGGTGCTGGGTAGTGTTGTGCCCTGTCTGTCGGTGTAGTGAAAAACTGATGGTGTAGATCATGTTTTTCCTTGTGTATACTAATGGAAAAATATAATGCCTTCAATCTCCCCCTTTGACATTAGTATCAAAAACTGATATGTGCATAATACTAAAGTTTTTAGTATGTACACCATGTCTATATCCTTGTCATTATATGACTCCCCCTAACTATATGCATCGGTATAGTATAAGTATATGGACATGTATACTTGCCTCTATACTATATATTCCCCGTTCTTTGCTCTTTCAAATGTTTGACTTGACTGTACACTGTTTGCCCTCAGGGGTAAACTGGATTCAACAGAGACATACAAAGTAAAGTATTTAATAGAGAAGTATAACAACATTGTATTTATTCATTCACCCTCAAGTACAAATTTATTTCTGATATCGTAATCTCCCCCCTTACTGAAGAGAGAAATGCATAGATATAATGTTGGAGGGGATGCAAGGTGAACCGTCGCATCTGTATAAATCCCTCAGATGGACTAACCATCTAACTACCAATTTAATGGACAAAATCATCCCCCCCAAAAAGAAATTCATCTCCACATGACAACATATGAAATGGAGATAATGCCCATTACATAACCTGTGCCTGCACCAACACGCTTTCCAATCCCTAGCCAATCTAACCTCGATAGCCACCTGCACCACTTTCTCCGCTTCCAATGCCTTGGTACGCTGAGCCAAGTGTTGCTCTACTACCTCCAACTAGGTGGTCAACTCCTCCCAAGCGCTCTGTGCATCCACCAAGACAACCTCACATCCAGCCAAAACCTACTCTGAATGCCTCAAAATGTAGTATCCCTCTCCAAAGGCTAGCTCCTCACTGTTGTCACTCCTTGCCATCAATAACTGTCTTCCTTTTAAATACCATAACCTTAATTGTATTGGCTCTTAGCCATATGGGATTACCAGATTCTTACTCCTTTTTTTCTTTTTTTTTAAAGTTTTTTTTTTTCTCTTTATTATTCGGCGGTATGAGTTCTTTCTGTGTATACACTTTCCCTACGGTATATCCTCCTTTTAATTGATTATATTCTTTTCTGTCCTTTTGCGATGTATTGGTTGCCAAGTATGTCTTCCCCTACGGTAGTAGAAATTCATTGTTTATGTTTCATTTTTATATTTCCTTCTCCTTCGACAACCCCCAAGAATAGGTATACACTACCAAGTTCTCCTTTGACTCTGCCTCCTTTTGACCTAATGAGGCCTTAGATCAAGACCAAAAAGCATCACCTTCAAATCCAATCTCTTTCCCAGAAATTCCCACATGATTTTCAAGGCATACCTACGGTGAATGCTTTTCCATTTCCCACGGTGAATGCCATGTCTCCTACGGTGAATGCTTCCCTTCTCCCCGCGGTGAATCTTTGCATTTCCTACGGTGAGGTTGGAGCCCGCATTTTAAAGAGTTCCTACGTGTGAAGTCTTGGCCGTGTCATGAAGGCCTATGGGGTCAGGAACACCACTGTAGGTGGTTCACTGTAGAGACACCACCATAGGAAACCTACAGTCAAGAACACCACTGTAGGACCCCTACAGTCAAAAACACCACTATAGGTGGTTTGACCATAGGACCCCCTACGGTCAAGAACCCCTACGGTTAAACACCACCGTAGGGTACCCTATGGTCAAGAACACCACTATAGGTGGTTTGACCGTAGGACCCCCTACGGTCAAGTTTGACTTTTTTTTTCAAATTTTTTTTTTGTTTTTATTTTTTCAATATTTTTTTTCCCAATTTTTTTTTTTTTATGTCTAATCTAATTATCTTCCAGGTGCCTCTCTGGTCGTCTGTCCGGCCTCTCGGGTTAGACTGGTCCCTTTCCT
>MU227946.1:3116472-3128456 GCA_018584345.1 Thuja plicata | reverse complement strand
TGTGTATGTTTTATGAGATGATTTCCTATATGATTAGATGTATGGATTAGAAATGTATGCCATGGATGGATATGAAAATGTTTATGCACATGTTTTATTGATGTATGAAAATGCTATGATAGATGTTGGATGGATAAATGCAATGTATGATTTGATTTATGCTTATAATGGATGCACATGTTTATGGATATGCACTTTTTGGAAATGAATGTAATGCAATGAATGCAATGGTACTAATCATCTCATGCAGGATATTGCAATATACAACAGGTACTAACCAAAAGAATGCGAACAAAGATCAAGAGCGAGGACCAGACACTCGCGCGGTCGAGAAGAAACCATGATGAAAGATGAGGACCCTTGAAGAATGAGAAGACAAATGAAGAGAGCATCAAAACTGCCACAATGCAAGCCTAAAATGCGAATGCAAGCCTACAATGCAAAATGCAAGCCTAAGCTAAATGCAATCCTAGGACTTGGTTGTTGGACTCATCATATTTATCATCATCAGAGTCAATATAATCCTTACTGGTGCTGTTGCAACCATAAGAATATGAATATGACTTTCATTGGATAAAATGTAGGAAATGAACATAAGCACCAAGGCAAAAAAGCCAAGGTCCCCTAAACATTGTTTCCAGCTCGATGTAGTAAGAGTTCGCAAGTAAAAAAATAGAGCAACAATAGTCAAGGAGATAGTTCTGACCTCCCCTTGGCGTACAAATAAACAAGATCAAGGGATTTGAGGATTTTCCACCTTAATGTAGAAGCTCTTATCACATACACCCTATTTATTTGACATTTTTGGATCATCAAAACCACACCAACAAGCAATAGACTAAAGAAAATATCAGTGAAATTCATGAGAACAGACAACATACAAAGAAAGAGTCAATCATATCTCAGCATATTTCAAGGTTTACAAATGTGTCTATGTGTGGGGTGTTGAAAAACACTATCGTGATTGTGAGTGCATTGTGTTTGATTGCTATCGAGAGATGTTTATGTCGCGAGATATCTGATGTGTGTTGAAAAACACAAATGTGTCCAAAGAGAGTGTTGAAAAACATTGTTTGATTAAGGTGTTGAGAAATACCAGTTTGTGCCAGTAGAGAGTTGTCCTTTAGAATTGACAAGATTATAGACTTGAGTGTAAACTGGAGATACGATTGAAGTGGGGAACCATGCCCCCAAGTAATGAACGGATTGATGTCGAACATGCAGATAGCGCGTCGATGTGAGAAATCTCAGCAATATAGCGACAGTAGGCAGACTTAGTGAGAACCACTGGTGACTGTCATGAGAGATTCTCAAGTGAGAAGATTAATAACAAGATCGAAGCATCAACAGGTAGACGTAGTGAGATCCACTGGTGACTGATGCAAAAGAGAGTCTCAAGAAGAGATGAAGTGCTACGAAGCATCGGTAGGCAGACGTAGTGAGATCCACTGGTCACCAATGCAAAAGGAAAAAGACTCCAAAAGGATAAGACAATGCCCCCTAGACCAGGAACATGCCCCCAGGTGTGACCAGTTTCAATCCATGTGAGGTCGAGTAAAATCTCGAAGATGACTGAAAGAAAATACATGAGCACACTAAAGAAGGAAAGCAAACTAAAGCAGAAGAGCAGGAAAGTGGACTAGCAACTGCGAGAAAGCCAAGAGATGTTGCGACAGATTGAGCATTGCGAAACAAGAGGCGCCTGTTTACTAGGTTTTCACCATCTTGGTAGAAATTCTATTTTTTCTACCATGACGCCTGTTTACCAGGTTTTCGTCAATGGCACATTTTTCTCTTTTTCTCTTTTTTTTTTGTATTTTCATTTTTTCAATTTTTTTTTGTACATTTTTATTTTTTTATTTTTTTTGTATTTTTTCATTTTTTTTGGTATTATCAAGGCACCTGTTTACCAGGTTTTCACCAGGATATTAGATACATCAAAGTGTCTGTTTGCCAAGTTTTCACTAAGATGATCAGTTTTTCAGGATATTTTACAATTTTTAGGATTTTCTCAAAATAAAATATGTACATAAGCATGCAAAAGATATCTCAACTATAGAATTTCTTCAGGTGAAGAGTGTTGATGGGCTCTTTGAGTTGTTCACCTTCTGTAGTGGAAAGCTGATAGGCACCAGACCCAAATACTGCAGTAATAACATAAGGGCCAAGCCACTTTGGCTCAAATTTCCCTTTCTGAGTCCGCTGTTGCTGATTTTTAGGGTTCTCTCTTAGGACGAGATCACCCATTTGGAAGTCTCTTGGTCTAACCTTCTTGTTATAGCTCTTAGATATCATCTTTTTATATTCTCTAAGATGATCAAACACCACCTTTTGACATTCATCCAGCAATTCAAGCTCTTGTAGCTGAGATATTCTGATATCGTCATCTATAATGAGGCCCTTCAAAGAGACTCACAAGGTAGGAATCTCAACCTCAATAGGCAATACTACATCTGTACCATAGACTAGAGAAAAGGGCGTGGCCCCTGTTGGTGTTCTTATACTGGTGCGATAGGCCCATAAAGCTAGATTAATCTGGAGATTCCAATCTCATCCAGATTTGTGTACCATACGGTGCAGGATCTTGAGAATTATCTTGTTGGAAGCTTCAGCCTACCCATTACCCTAGGGGTAATCAATAGAAGACCAATGTTGAATAATCTTGAACTTAGTGCACAAATTTGTCAGATCTTTATTCTTGAATTGTCCCCCATTGTTAGTGATTATAGAGGAAGGTACACCATATCTACAAATAATGTAGTTTAGTATGAACATAGCTACAGATTTTCCATTAGCTACACTGAGAGGTACTTCCTCAATCCATTTAGTAAAATAATCCATAGCAGTGATGATGTACTTATGTCCTCTCGAAGAAGATAGATATATCTGACCTACTAAGTCAAAAGCCCACTGTTGAAATGGCCAGAAAGTGATGAAGGGAATAAGCTCCTTGGCTGGAGCATGAATCAAATTACCATGGAGTTGACATTGTTTGCAAGACTTGGAAAAATGTGTAGCTTCCTTCTCCATATTGGGCCAATAATAACTAGCTCTAATAATTTTATGAGCCAGTGTCAGGCCATTTGAGTGAGAACCACAAATGCCTTCATGTACTTCTAACGCGCATTTGGAATCGTAAGGTTCTAGACACCTAAGGAAGGTATCATCTAGACCTCGTCTATACAAGTTGTTTGCTACGATGACATACCGTGAAGCACTGTGGATTAGGTGACATTTTTAATTTCTAGTATATGTGTTAGGGATAATTTGGTCATGAAGATAAGAATAGATGTGATGGTAGTGGGATGAATCATGTCCAATGACTAAACAGATCATCCGGGAGTCAGGAGAGTCATAGGCAGGGTAGCATAACGTCTCCACTAGGAACTCATGTCTGAAATCATTCTCCGAAATTTGTAACATAGAAGCTAGAGTAGCCATAGCATCAGCCGCTTTATTATCCACCCTTGGAATTTGTTGAAAAGTAACATGTGTAAATTATTTCTTAAGACTGTCAACCATCTTTTTATAGGGCACTAGCTTTTCATCTTTCGTCTGATAGATGTCGTTCACTTGATTGATAACCAGTTGTGAGTCTCCAAATACTTTTAGTTCATCCACTCACCTCTCAATAGTGATCTTTAGTCCATTTGTCAAAGCTTCATACTCAGCAGTGTTATTGGTACAAGGAAACATCATTTTGTATGCTTTTGGTAAGGAATACCGCTGAGGTGTGATAAATAGAATTCCAGCTCCTGACCCCTGTTGGGTGAATGAACCGTCAAAGAACATTGTCCATGTCTAATGTGTGAGAAGCATGATGGACTCATCTAGGAATTCCATCCTTAATGGTTGATGATCTGTAATGGGTGCTTCAACTAACTAATCCACAATCACTTTCCCTTTGATAGCTTTCCTCTCAACATATTCAATATCAAACTCACTAAGGAGCATGACCCATTTAGCTAGTCTACCTGTTAGGGTAGATTTACTGAGTAAGTATTTCAATGGATCAATTTTTGTGATTAACCTTGTAGTGTGAGCCAACATGTAGTGTCGTAACTTCTGGGAAGTGAACACCACTACTAGGCAAGCCTTCTCAATTACAGAATAATTCATTTCGTAAGAGACCAATGTTCTGCTGATGTAGTAAATGGCTCTTTCTTTATGATTTTGATCTTCTTGGGCCAATAGTGTACCCAAGGATGTTTCTATTGTTGAGATATATAAGATCAAAGGCTTCCCCTGAATAGGAGGCATCAATATAGGTGGATTGGCTAGATATTGTTTGATCTGTTGAAAGCCTTGTTCACATTCTTTGTTCCAGTCATAAGTCACACCTTTATGCAGAGTTTTGGTGAATGGTTGTGACTTGTCAGCTAGCTGCGATATGAAACACCTGATAGATTGGAGTTGACCTTGGAGACCTCTGATTTGTTTGATATTATGAGGTGGAGGCATTTCCATTATAGTTTGTACCTTTGTCAAATCCACCTCAATTCCTTTCACAGATATGATATGGCCCAGTAATTTTCCTGAAGTAACCCCAAATGCACATTTCATAGGGTTAAGACACAGCCTAAATCTTTCCATACAATCTAGTATGGGACCTAGATGAGTGAGATGTATTTTTATATCCATACTTTTAGCAAGTGTGTCATCTACGTAGTCCTCCATTGTTCTATGCATCATATCATGAAATATGGTAGTAACAACTCTTTGATAAGTAGCTCTAGCATTTTTTAGACCAAAGGGCATAACCTTCCAGTAGAATGTACCCCATGCACAAGTAAAAGCTGTCTTCTCTTTGTCTTCTAGCGCAATTTTGATTTGATTATAGTTAGAGAAACCATCCATTAGTGAATACATCTCATATCTTGTTGTCATATCCACGATCATGTCAATGTTGGGAAGTGGAAAATCATCTTTGGGACATGCCAAATTTAAATCTCTAAAGTTTGTGTAGACCTTGATAGATTTTTCATGTTTAGTTATAGGGACTATATTAGAGATCCACTCTGCATAATCAATCGCTCGAATAAACCCAAATTTTAGAAGTTTTTCCAATTCTGCCTTGATCAATAAAGCCACATGCGAATGCATCTTTCTAATTTTTTGTTTAACTGGTTTCACACATGGAGCTATTGATAAGTGATGCATAATGAGATCAGGATCCACAAACAGCATGTCAAAATATGTCCATGCAAAATTTATCTTTTTCTCCTGGAAGAATTCTGTGAATTCCTTAAGTTCTTCTGTAGATAATGACTTAGCCACATGAATGATGTGTGGATGTTCTTCTATTCCCAGATTTACTAGCTGAGTTGGCTCAATTAACACTGATGAGAATTCTTGGAAGTGACTTGGAAGTGCATCAAGTATCTCATCCTCAGGTGCCTCAGAGAGGTTTTCACCTTCAGATACGTCTTTTCTTTTTACTTTTTTTGGATCTGATACTGCCACAATGTGGTTTTCAATATCAGAGCACCTATTTTTTCTTCTTTTGATTTTTTGACTAAGATACTTAATGTCAGCCTTGCTCATGTTGACACTTTCTTCACTAGTGGAGGACATCATGGGTTCAACAGCGTGAAGGTAGCAAGCTAGAGTGTAATCATTCTGGAATGTAAGGACTTCACTGGATGAAGAAGGGGAATTCCAGTCTATTAATTTAGGATGTTGGAGGGAAAGAGATGTGACAGGTTCAAGTGCGTTCATAGTATAGTCATCGAAAGTGTTAACTAGCAAGCTGAGAGCTAAACTGATCTCATCCAATGGTGTGTTTGAATCCTTTTGATCCCTAACGATCAAAGTAGAAGACATGTTAACACCTATAGAATTGGACTCATTAGAACTTTCACTAGACCCCTCACTTACGTCGAGAAGTCTTTCATGAGATCCTTCTGAAAAACTATCAAACTCATATTCATGAGAGTCTGTATCCGAACTCTGACTTGGGTGCTTGCACCATGAAGGTTTTTGAGTTCTTGCAATACTAGTCTATTCTTGTGCCAACCATTCTTGAAACTTTGGTGGCATATATTGTTCGCCTTGGAAGTTAGGATCTTGCAACTCTTTCCATTGTTCATAGGTTAGTGTCTCAAAAGGAGTGGTTTTATCAGAATCACTGTCAGTATTAGCTTTACTGACGTGCGGTACAAATTTATGTGGCTCAACAAAGAATGCTGTCAGGTCTGGAGGAATGGGATAAGGAAAGAAATCCTCATCAAAGCTATCTTCTATAGTTTTGACTGCAGCTGTGCCTTCAGGTTCTGGTGAAGGCTCTAATTTTGGCACAAATTTATTGATCCCTAGATGGAAGAAGGCCTTTTTGAAACCTAACCCAGTAGTGTCTTTTGTCTTTTAACTTATAGCTTGAATAGGTTCAAGTAACCCATTACCATTCACCCCTATTGGGCCACTCCCTTTGTACCCAAAACGTTTCATAATATTAAGACCTTCATTGTTGGGGTTTAATTCCTAAGTCAGGGTAGTCTGTTTAGCTATGTTCTTTCCTTTGCAAAGCCAAGCCTTAATAGCTCTTTCCTCATCTTCATCTTCCAATTGTGTAGAAGACCATATAAAGACACCATCATAAACTATCTCAGGAGTAGCAGAAGATCTGTTGCTCTCAGAAGGTCTCCCATAAGAATGGGGAGATGGAGGTAAAGTTTCTAATGATAGCACAAGTTCTATTTGATATCCTCCCATGCCATTGTCTATGATTTTCAGGGTCTGTTCCATATCTTTGAGCTTGGCATCATAGATTTCTATGTATTCTCTATTATTTGGAACAAGACTATCAGCTGATTGAGTAAGCGCATTACAAGAAGAGCTCATACTGGAAGGAATTGTCACCTCTGCGCCTTGAAAAGAAAACTTAATACACTGATGGTATGTAGAAGGAACCACTTGCATCTCATGGATCCACGGTCTGCCTAGCAAGATATTATATGCGAGAGGAAGGTCTAGCACCTGACATGTGACATCTCTTTCAAATGGTCTAACCCAAATGGGTAGCACAACTAGACCTTTAGATTTTCTCTCTTCTTCATCATAGGCTTTTATGGTAATTCTTTTGTGAGAATCTATGCGGTCTTTCCCATAACCTAGCTGAGAAAGAAAGTGGGTAGAGAAAATATTAAGACTAGCACCGTTATCAATGAGGATGTGGCAGACTAGCTATTTGCCGATCATGACTTCTATATGCAGGGGAGCATTGTGCGGATGACTAATTGAGTGATCATCTTCTTTAGAGAAGGAAAAATAATGTAGTGAAGTCAAGTGACCCAGCATGGATTGAAACTAATCCAGATTGATATCTTTGGGGAAATTAGCTTCTGTGAGAGCTTTGTCCAGAATCTGCCTATGAGAAGGTGAGATCTTCAATAGCTCAAAAATAGTTATCTGAGTATTGGTTCTTTGAAGCTGGTCAAGAATGCTATAACCAGTAGTAGGAGGCGTAGGGACCACCTTCATGGTCTTTTTGGTAGAGCCAACAATAGTCTTATCCATAGTTTGTTTTGGTGTGGACATAGCAGCAGAAGGGTTAGGACCCTTGATAGTGATTTTATCCTGAGATCTAGTAACAACGTTCGCACAATCTTGAGATGTTTTAGATTCTGATAATCGAGACCTAGGGCTTCTCAAGACAAATGAGGTTTTGGGTTTAGAAGCATTCCACTTCCCTTGCTAGTAAACATATTGCAATATTCCACTTCCACTGGTTCAATCATGTTGATAACATTATCATAAGTGGTATGTGCGTAATTAACTTTGGCATTATTATTCTAAGTGTTGGAGGACTCGCCTTTCTCATGACAAGGAAATAGATCTTTGAATATCTGATGATCTAAATTCTTGTTATGATTCTCCACAATGATAACCTTGTTATCAATCGAATCTTGGACTTTATGACGCAATTGGAGACATGTAGCAGTCTTATGACCTTTGTTTTGATGGTAGTCACAGTAAGCATTCTCATTCCACCAATGAGGTCATGGTTGTGGATCATATAGACATTTCTCAAAAGGAGCAAGAATCTGATTTTGCACCAAAGTTTTGAAAACCACATCAAGCGGTTCTCCTAAAGAAGTAAATTCACGCTTGGGTCGTGGTGCCCAAGGTTTATTGCTAGAAAATATAGAAGGCTGTTGAGTATTGGTTGCAGCCTTTTCAACAGCTTTGGTCACTTGTATACCAGAGGTGAGATTGAAGAAGTTTAAGTCATGTTATCAACCACCCCATTATTCACAACATCCCTATTTTTGCTGGAAAATTTCCCTTTATCTTTGTTGGAAGATGAGGGGTTTTGTTTGTTATCTTTATTCAAAGTCAATTCACCTTTTTTAACCATAAATGCTTCTATTCTCACAACTTGTTTTATCATGCTATCAAAATTAAGGGGACCTTGAAGTTGTACTTGATACACAAAATCAGGGGTGAGATTATCCAAGAAGATATCAAGTTTCTCAGATTCGGGTATTTTGCGAGGGTACTTAGTGCAAAGTTGTCTCCATCTTTGGAGAAACATCAAGAATGGTTCCCCTTACCTTTTCTTGAGGTTGCAAAGGTCCCTTATGTTGACGGGATGTTGAATATTGTGAGAATAGTGCTATATAAAGAGATTAGCAATCTCATCAAAAGTCTTGATACCAGTGGGTAGTCGCGAATAACACTCCATGGTAGGTCCACCCAAAATTCATGGAAAAAGATGCATCAAATATGTTTGATCATGTATAAACTCCATCGATAAGGAACCAAATTCTCTTAAATGATCCTGAGGATCAGTGGTACCTAGATACTTGTCATATTTAGGAAGCTCTACACCTTTGGGAAAAGGTGGCATAACAATACTCCTATCAAACGGAAAAGGACATATGCTTTCCATTGTGAATTGTTGTGTAGGTTTATCCTTATCCTTCATAAGTTGGCTGATTTTACCTTGCATGTCTTGAATTATTTTATGCAATTTGGAGGTCTCACTTTCCTCTTCTTTAGCTACAAGCGTTTCCACTTGGAAATTTGTGGGTAACTTGACCCCTTGTTTTTCCAGATCTAGGAAGTATTTTTCTTTGTCTTCCACAAGGAGTATTTCCATAATTTTGATGAGAGCTTTATTAGAATTTGCTATGTCTATGTCATTTTGAGATATTGGCTCATCATCATTACCAAGGATTTAATAAATACTATAAGTTGGATCTTGACCTTGGTGATGTTCTTCTTCTTGATGACCTTGTTCATGTTGGGATTGGTCATGACCTTGCATGTAATCGAAAGGAGATGTCATGTTGTTAACGTGAGATTGTTCCGTGTGCACTCCTTCAGTATGAGTGTGAGTATCACATTGAGGAATTGTAACCAATGTGCTCTTTGGTGAATCAAAAGGATTGAAGTATTGGAAAGGATCACTAAGGCAGCGAGGATCGTTAATAGGATCAACCCAAATGGGTGATTTTTTGAAGCCTAGTTTATCTGAAAGAAATGGATTATGCTGATCTTGAAACAACAGATTAGAACACACCTGCAACACTAGTTTCTGATTAGGACTCAGATCTATACTGAATGGGGAAGAGGAACGTGAGGATCCATCTTGATTATCAATTTGAATAATGGGTTCAGAATGAACTTTTCCTTGATTGCGAGGTTTAGTTCTACCTACTCCGGAACCACGTATGGGAAAATATTTCTGCTCCTAGTCATAACAGGCATAGATGAAGCTAAAATGAGAGGAAAATTAAGATCTGACTCAGAACTCTGTCTCTAGAGATATTGAAAAAAGAGGTAATAGGCTAGAATAACCAAGGTGTGAGATGCACCCGACATGAATCGTCAGAAGTATGGCTAGAACAACTGAGATATGACTATCATGTTGCAAGGTACAAAAACACAAAAAGATAGGATGGAGACAAAGAGACAAGACAAGTTTGAGTAAGGATCAGTTAGTTTGCAACTTGAAACAACTAGTTTTAGACTGTAGACAATGAGGAAATAAGCAATCAAACCCCAGAAAAAAGGCAAATCAGGCAGATAAACAGACTCAGTTTTCAAGATAAAAACCATATTTTGAGACATAGCGAGAACTGTTCTTTGGCAAGATTTCTAGGTTTAGGATAGTTTTATGATGATACAAATTAGCAATCTCCGTTTCAAGGTGACAAGCACTTGTTTACAAACACAAAGTTTCAATCAAGCAGTAGTGACACAAATAGTAGTCGTAAACAGCTCTACCAAGGTCAAAGCAACTTGGCAGAATTATGGGAGTCTTTGTTTGATGATGATTTAGACAGTTTAAGACTCAAAAACAAACACTCAGTTATCCCTATAAAGAAAATTGGTTGAGAAGACAAAATTTGTGCCCCGCTGTCTTATGCGTATGCGTGCACCTCACACAGCAGTGTCACCCTTGAAAGAGTGCCCATGTTTTTGGTGTTTCCAAGGACTAAGTATATATGTTTGAAGGTTACCCTTAAAGTAGGGACCAGTGTCATATACCACTTCAAGAATCTAGGTGCATACCTATGTCGAGAATCTAGGGGAGAGATTCTTCCCTCTCCCTGCGCATAGATTATGTCTCCTTTTGGAGGTGAACCGGGTAGGCATCTAACTAAGAGAGTGTTTAGTAGGCTTCTATTCACAATGACATTTGGTGCCTCTAATACAGATCTGGGGCCTCGAAGCCACACCAACACTTGTAAGTCATACACCCTTGCAAGCAAGGCTAGGAGCGGCGCTGCTCAGTACGACAAACAAGGATTTCTCATGATGATAGTCGAAATCATGAGAAAGAAGTTACCATGGATTTGGAGTCTTTGGAATCAACAAAGAAAAATTTATTAGAGTGAGGTGGAATCATTGGCGATAGGTGTGTACTCACTTGGGTCGTTCCCAGAGGTTCAACTTCTGGCAGGCCCTCTAAAGGTGACACAACTTGGTTCGGATTCAAGGGTTTGATTTTTTGATTCTCTCAAAGAGAGAAGAGCATACTTCTCTACCTTTTCACCTCACCCAAACACATCAAGCATATTCATCACTAAGATAGTTTCACTCCACCAAATCCACAAGCCTTTGGGTTTCTAAATCTCTCAAAGAGAGAAGAGCATAATCCCCTAACAAGTAGAAGTGCTAAAGATTCACTATCTTTCTTTGCTTCCCCAAGTATCCATCATGCTAGAAAAATCTAGGTTTTAGTTTCATCCATTGGCATCACTTCCATGTAATGAAGAGCCTATTCCCCTACTTTGCTATTGGGATCCTTACAAAATTTTAACAAAGCCCTATTTAAACTATGTGAATGAAAAATAGAAAACAAACATGACGTTTTGATTATGCCTTTAACAATCGTCCTACAAGAAAACTGTTAGAGATTTTTTTGATCTTTGACAAGAAAACCTGCAAACCACTGTTATGCTGTAGCAGAAATTAGAAATTGAAAAATCACAGTAGAGAGCAGATGTCAAAAAAGAAAAGCAACAAATTACAAATTCTAGAAATTAAATGTTTTTCTGCTAAATTTCACGTGAGAAAGTACTTTACTGCGCATGAGAAAGTACTTAGAGGCATGTGAGCTCTCTGTTTCTTTGTGCGAAAGAGTGCTACAAAGAGAAAAAATTCACGTGGCTTGATCTGAAACCTCGCGCGAGACTCTGTACCAATGATGTATAGACATACAATAGAGTTCCCAAATCACTATCAAAAAGTTCAAAATTAAGGCCAGAAATCATTTTTTCTGCCCCACGGTGGGCACCAAAATGTGTGTGCTTGAATGTGGCCTCTAAATCAGGAATAAACTTAGCATAGTCCTTACTCAATCATTCAAATCACAAAGACAAACATGAATTGTTCATCCTGCAAATTCGATTGAAGTGACTTGCTGCCTCCTAATTAGTTGTGGATGTCGAATTTACTCTCAGAACGAGAGCCAACAACCTGACCATTGCTAACATGGAGGATTTCTAAAGCATGAGAGAAGATGAATTTGCCAT
>MU227946.1:3087583-3111142 GCA_018584345.1 Thuja plicata | reverse complement strand
ATTTATAGCAATTTCCCAAGGGTAGGGGGTAGAGTGAGTTGATCATGATCAAGCTTTGGTTGAGTAAAAATCTTTGAGGTGTTTTCAAATGGAGGGAAAGTTGGTTGGTTGTCCTCAAAGAAATTAGGAATTATATAACTCAATCATTTAATTAATTTATCCATGTAAGGGTGAATGGGTTGGATTTGATTCTTTTGATATAAAGTATACAATTAATTGATTAAAATCAATTGCATAATTTTGATCAATCCCTTTTAGGCTTGAATTTAATTAGTTGATTTCATGATTATTTAATCGTTTGATTTAATTTGATTTTTGACCACTTTGCTTGATAAATGTCCATTTGATTTGATCCATTTTAATGCATTGAGATGAGATTTGAGGCATTTGGCTGAGATTTACAGTTTTGAATGCTTAAGATACACCTGGTCAAATTTAGGTGTCTATAGCTGGCTACTTCCTCTTATAGGTCCTTACTTGACCTTTCTTAAGAGGTGTAGTATCGGTCTTAGCAGTTTGAATCCTTGTCCTCTACTTCTTTGTAGGAGGTGGAGGTGTATGTGATTCAGTTTCCTCAGATTCTGATCTCTTCTCATCCTTCCCTTCATCGATGGTACCCTGTTCATCAGTTTTCTTAGTTTGTTCTTGTTCCTCCTCATTTACCGATAGAATATTTTTTAAGAATCTTGACCATTTTATTTTTCTTATTGATAGTCTTCTTAATTTATAGGCCTCTTTTTATCTTTGACTTGGCCTCTTCATAGGTTCCAAACCTTGCTTTTTTGCTGTCAATAGGCTCATTGATCAATGCATCAATTTCATTGGTTGCTTGATCTATGTTTATTTCATAATCTAGTGGTGCTAACCAAGCTATCCTTGGTACAACTGGTTTTATGTAGGTGAAGTCTGTATCCACCATAAAACATATCTCATCCCTATGTTTTTAAACAAGTTGCTTAGGGATCCTTGTTCTTTCCATCATCTTTTCCTTGAATTCAAGGAAGTATGCAGTCATAACAGATTCAAAATTATCTCCTAGTGACTTAATTAGTTCACTAATCTATAATGTGATCGGTTTTGTGGTGTCCCATTTCACTTTTCCTACTGAAGGAAAGTATTCTTGAAAGTAGAAAAGTATACACATGATAAGTGAGCCAAACTTGCAAGTGTTAGTCTTTGCAGACCTGATTGTGCTCATGTTCTCATCAAGTTGTTTCAACAGTATCTCACATAGATCCATCTGTATGCCCTTGGTCACTATTTTGTATGTTGTTCTTACTGATGTCGATGATATACTATTCAGCCTAATTGCCTGAAAGATCTTTTACCCAATCACACATGCACCAAATCTCAGTTCTTTGTCGGTGAAAGTGTTCACTTTCAGACCTCTGTTATCCCATTCAGCTTTTGTAAGCTTTTCAACTACTAGCCTTGAAGGATTCTTATGTTCCTTAGGCTTGTTAGTTATTGGATAACTAGTGATAGCATGGAGGACATCCTTAGTGATTTTCTTGGGTTGATCCAACCACAACTTCTGATTGTTCATTCTGCTAAGTACCAACCTAATCCAGTTGGTCTTGAAGTCCCTCAGGAAATATAGGGAATTAGTTATCCCTTTAACCTCTAAGTGTTTGTGCTCTTCCTTCAAGTTTCCTTCTACATCACAAAGCTTCTTGTAACCTTCATCCATCTATAGATCACCTATCTTAGCAATCTTACAATGAATATAGGAACTTACGTCCTCTATTAGCAAAATACTAGGTGGAATCTTAGAAAATGTGTCAGTTTCATCAGGTTGTGATGCAATCTTTGGGAATATATTGTATTTGAGTTCAACACAGGTGTTATTATTGATTAACCTAGCCACATTCTTCTTATCACTCTTGATCTTAGCGGTTCTTGAGGTGGTTGCCATTGTTTTTCAACTTTTAGGGCTTGCTTGAAATTTAGGGCTTTCTTGAAAATAACGACAGAGATATTTTAGTGCCCTTGGTTCTTACTTTGATATGTGATAATGGTGAATGATCTATTTGTTGTGTGCTTGGATTGAGTTGAGGTCACTCTGTTGAATGCTCTTCAATCGCTCTATTTCTCGCTCTTCTTTTCTCTTCAAATCACGGGTGCAAAATGAAGCGCTCCCGTCGACTATTTACAGACTTTTTCCCTAAGTCTTTGTCATAAATGCTCAATGAATCATCGAGACATGAAGACGGAGTCCATCGGGAAGACTTTCAAAATCATCATTAGGGTTGTCAGAATCCTTAGGATGGCTATTAAGAATTTTTCTTTTACTGACGAATATCGGTATTCTGTCATGACAACTTTTTAAATTTGCTTCCTTATCGATGGGTGTCAGGTTACATTGGTAACTTAACCATTTTATGTGTTGACCGACAATTTTTGGTAAGTGTAAACAGCTCATCCATTATGTTCATTGATGATTTTTAGTATGTGTATACCGACGGGGTTTTTTTCTCAAAATTGGAACAAGTAATATATTATGCATCTTTATTATGCATATTTTGACGATCTATCAATTTGTATAATGGAACTGATGCAAGATATGAATTGGTTTAGTGTAGTTCCATACTTACTTGTTTGGCTTAAGTGAGGGTGGTGATGTCACCGAATCCATTGGATGGGGTGTCACCATTTGCATTGCTTGGTCCAGCTTCATCATTGCTTGAATATTTTCTCCACATTTTGTCTCTAGCCCTCTGAATATCTTCAATGGTGTTTCCATTGGGATATGTGCTTGTCTCTGTCATTCAGTCTTTGCAATCTTTCTTGAGATGATCAACTTTGTGACAGTGTAAGCATGCTATTCTGGGGTTTGACTAGCGTCTAGACCTTTTGGTCCATGCCCTCATGCAGTTGGAAAAAATTTGACCATATCTACTACATGTTGTACAGTTTACCCAAGTATTGTAGTCCCATACATATTGATTACCGATTCTCTTTGGTTGATAGGGTTTTTCTTGACCTTTTGGCTTACATGCTTGCCTTTTCATTTTCCATCATTCAAGACTTGTGTGCCCATTCATCTTGCATGTAGGACAATATTTGTGCATGTAGGTTTCCTTCTTTGGTTGATCCATCTTAGACTTACATTCATATGCTTTATGTCATTTCTTGTTACATTTATAACAAAATCCTATGAATGAAGATGTAGATTTAGGAATACCTTTCATTTTTCCTCTATACACATTTGATGTGTGGCCTTGCTTTCCATAGTTCTTGCATGTCAGCTTTCTTGGTCTTGGATTTTCATAGACATTCTTTGAATTTTCTTGATTTGATGATTCTCCATTTTTGGTATAGCCTAAACCATTGTTGTTGTTGTTGACTCTTCGTTGTTCTTCAAGATAATCATCCATTCTTTTATTGCTCTCTTCAGCCTTTCTGATAACTTCATTATGTTGTTTCTGAATTCTAAGCTCATGCTTTAGTTTTTCATTCTCTTCTCTTAGTTCACTAATAGCCTGTACTCTTTCAATGAGTTCTATATTCATTATGTTTGCTTCTTGACTCATTAGAATAATCTCATTTGTAATCTCATGGTGATGCTCAGCATGTCTTTGAATTTCTAACTCTTTCTCTTGTAGTTTCTATGTAATCTTCCTTCTGTCATCAATAGCAAGTGTTCTTTCTATTTTAGCTTGTCTAGCAGAACTCATCACATCAATCATTCTTACCATCTGGATCTCTTGACTGATTTGCAACATCTTTATTTTCTCTGTCAAATGTTGAGTAATCTCCTTTAGATTTGTGATCTTCTCTTCTAATGTATCTGATACATTACTTGTGTTTGATCCTGAAGATTCAAATAAATCTGGAATCTTTTCTTCTTGATAATCTTTTTCATTGCTCTAGGTTTCCATACCTTTCCTCTCATCCAACATCTCTCTCATCTTGATTCTCACTTCTTTATACTGTTCATAGAACATCTATATCTCAAGCTTTTTGTTCTCAATATTCTTATCAAGTTTGTAATTTTCCATTGTATGATCTTTTCTCTTAAGAATTTAAGCTTTTCCAAGAAGAGACTTAGCTCTAATACCAATTGTTGGTATTAATGGGAAGTATTACTAAGAGGGGAGGGGTGAATCAGTACCTCTAAAATTTTTAACACTTTTTACCTTTGATCATCAGCAATCATTCTTTACTATATTACCAACCATTTACTATTGTTCTTTCTTATGCATGTAATATTAAATCATAATCTTTAATTTTTTGCAACATTCATAGAAACAATCATGAAAGTAATAAACACATAACACAAGATATGATATTGCTGAAAACTCTTGTTAGGAAGTAAAAACTATGGTGGGGATGGCACCCACAAAACTTCACTATCTGCAGAATGGAAGGGAGTCGGTAAAGGCTTACAATTGATCAATTCTAATGATCTACCCTATTAGGAGTATTAAAGTGGAGACCTTTTAAGATATATTCTATTAAGAGCTTTAGCAACACTGATTTAAGTGTGCACTTGGTTAAGAGATTTACAATAGGACTGTTAAGTCCACCTTTCTTAAAAGGATTTATTAAGTGTACTACACTTGTTAGAATGAGTACATATGTTTGACCTAACTATATGCAATCTACAATTTCTGATTACAGATCCATTAAAGCTCTCATAATAATAATATCACCTTAAGTGACTAATTAATACCTTTCTTTTCTCATTGGTAGCTTGTGTTCTTGTTCTTGAAACTGATTTGATTCTTTTCTTCCCTTCTGCATGAAATCTCTTGTTTGGTTCTTAGATGCTCTCCATGGCTACAATCATCATCAAACAACAACATGTTCACAATAGATTGAGCATCTATTTATACAATTATTTGACCTATCTTAGAATCACACATTACAATGTTAACTCTTAGATCCAAGGTTTACAACTTGACCTTGATCTTTAGTTTTCATGTTTTAAATCAGTAAAACTAATTAAAACAATAATAAATACATTGCTTCCTCCACACATAATGGTTTTAAAACAAATCAAGAAGCTATATATAAAACTTCAGTGATTTATCTGATGTGGAAAGTTAGATCCACTTTTTGCGGGATGTAACTGACCGTGGGTTCTTGGTCGTCGGGTTGAACTGAAAGTCTGTCGGCGTTCCTTTGTTGAACTGATCATCTAGTTCCCTTCATATGTTGGGTTCCTCTCTTTTTTGTTTCATCATGTTTCACTGTTGTTACTCACCGGGTTCTTTTATCCTTTTTGTCATCAGGTAACATTGAATAGTGTTTGTCGAGATTCTTTGAAGTTGGCAGTATCAGGTAACCTTAGCGTCGTGTAGTGTTGTGCCCTGTCTATCGGTGTAGTGAAAAAATGATGGTGTAGATCATATTTTTTCCTTTTGTATACTAATGGAAAAATATAATTCCTTCAGGATATTCCTAATCTTGGAACTTATAATGGTAAAGGTGGTCATTTGATGCATGTCAAAACCTTTCAAACATTGTGTAGTGACTTCTCTCATGATCATAGGTTCATGAATAAATGTTTTACTAGAACCTTTCAAGATAAGGCCTTGCAATGGTATTGTTCTTTTCCTACATAATCTATTGACTCCTTTCAAAAAATTTCTCATGCTTTCATTCAACAATCTAGAAAAAACATTGGTCCTAAGATCTCTTTGGCTGATTTAATGCATTGTAGACAAGGTATTAAAGAAAAAGTGACTAATTTAATTGGTAGATTTAAGAATTTGCATGCTCATATTTCTTATCATGTGCCTGATATTTATGTGCAACTTATTTCTATTTCTAATTTACAAAATAATATTAGAGATAAGATTCTTCTTTCTAAGTTTTCCTCTTTCACTCAATAAATGTTCAGTGCTTCATAATTATTAGCTTCAAGTGAGTCAGTTTGATAGCACCACTCCTATGGCTCCGATTGATAAGAGTGATGACATATCCAACAACTTTAACAAGTTTAAGAAACCAAATAACTTTATTAAGATCAATAATTCATCAAATAATGTTGATGACCAAGTAGCGACAACATCCAAAGGTGTGGTTCCTTTGTCATATGTTTTTAAACCCTCTCTAAATTTTAATTTACTTTCTGAATCTTTGAATAATGTGATGTTGAAGTTGATTAATTCCAAATTTTTGACTCTTCCTCCTATTAATCCAATTCAAACATCCAAAACTTTTCCCAAGTCCTTTGATCACAAAGATTTTTGCCAATACCATTGTCAACCTAGTCATGATACTAAAAAGTGTTTCTGTCTAAATATGTTATCCAAGACCTCATTAACTCTAATACTATATCCATTGAGGGTGTTAATAATCAAGGAAACAAATATGTGTCACCTCATAACCAAAATTTTAAAATCTATGCCAATCCATAATTACCATCCCATTCAATCAATAATATTGAGTCTACCCAATCTTTTCAAACTCTTCTACCCATGTTGTTGACTATGATGATAAGTGTGATGAATCCAATAATGTTGTCAACCTTATTGATCAAACTAAACATGAACCTAAGATTTTCATTACCTTTGACCCTAGTGACACAATTAAATCACTTGATGGTCCTCTTTATATTATTGCAAAGGTTAACGATCTTTATTCTCGTGGTGTCCTTATTGACCCTACTGGTATGGTGAATGTGATAACTGAAGAACATATTTTCAATAGACAATTGCAACATGAATTTTATTATACATATGATGTTATGATCCAAAATTTCAATGATTTCCATTATCCAACCCATGGTTCTATCATTTTTTTTTTTTTATAGAAGTTGGCGGTAAAACTTTAGATGTCACCTTCATTGTCATCCCAACTTTCCATCGATTTGAAGTAAAACTTAGTCTTACTTGGCTTACCTCCATGAAAGATATAGCATCTCCTCTCCATAAATATTGTAAATTTCCCCAAAATGGAGAAATAATGACCATTAATCATACTCTCTATCAGCCTTCCATACCTCCATAGTCTATTGACCTTGATTTATTTTAGCCTTATATACATTAACCAACTCAACCTCCCTGAGATAATCTATTTTCATACAAGATCCAAAATATTTGTGAGCTTAGAAATCCTAATGATGTTACATATCCTTTCTATAGACCAAGAATTCTCCCTACACCTCCTATATATGATTATATTTTTCCTCCTACATCTTATAAACATTCTTTTGATGACATATCTCAACCTAGTGAGATTTCTTCCATTCTTCCTTATAAAGAGGAAAAAGATCTGATGTTGATTGATACTAAAGTAAACCCAATTTTTAGCAAAACCAAGCATAATCATTGTACTTTTAATCATTTTCATAAACATCATGCTAGATCTTGTCAATGTGCTTCCCAAAATCCCTCTTCACCAAAAACCCCTATTGATGCTTTGATCCCCTTTGACTAGCCCGTGCATAGCCCAAAGGAGAAAGTTAACTTGAAAAAGATGAAATTTAATAAACATGACAATGTTATTTGTATCTTAGAATCTATTACAATTAATTTGGATGAGGAAGATCTCTAGATGATGATGCTTTTAATGTTCCTAGTGTAACTAACGATAATATTCATGCTAGTGATTTTGATGATATGTATGAGCTTATTGATGTTAATCATGATTTACTAACTATGTTTTCACAAAATAATTATCTATTAGTCCTAGTGATGAGAAAATTAGCCCATCTTTACAACATGGTCCTAGTTTAGAACTGGATATTGTTCCATCTACTATGCTTGATGTTTATCCCCTTGCATAATTCCCACCTTCCCTAAAAACTATAGACTGAGATGGACAGTGGGTAATATGCTTAATTAGCTCCTCTTCTTTGGTGGATTCTTTGTTTTTCTTGTTTTTCAAGATTTGTTGCTTGTGATATGTCTTGTTTAGATTTCTTTAAATGACCATTGTTTCTTTGTTGGTGCAAGGTGATAAAGGAATCAACCCGTTGTGACATTATTCTATTTGTATCTCATTTCTTCTATATGTTGTTACATGTTATGTCATGCATGTTCTATTGTTCGTAAATGTGCCTTTGTTTTTCTAATTGGGGATGATATAAAATGGTGGTTACCTATTATTTTTGTTCTTTGTAGATAAAAATTCACAATGCCATGGAGTTATAAATTTTATCAAGGCTTCATTTTCCTTTCACGATGAGCTTTTCTTAAATAATTGCATGTGCTTGCCACTTGTCAATGTAGCATGTATTTTAAATCTTTCAACCTTTTCCTTTGCCAAAATCTATGTGATTATGTGTGCTTTCCACTTGGTGGCACAATGTGTTTGTAGGTCAAGTTTCTTTTCTTTTCAAGGGAAGTCTTTTCTCAAGTTTTACATGTTTTATTAGAGCGCTAGGCTGGTTTTCCTTTTTTTGGTGGACCCATGTGCTTCTTAAAATGATATCCTCACTATGAAATCTTCCACGTGTCCTTCTCATGAATCTTTTAGATAATTAAACATACACCTTGAAGGATATTTTGTGCCTATCTTCCATGCATCATCTCCCAATTAAAGAAAGAGGTTTCCACGTGTCTTGTCTGCATGAGCTCGATTTTATTTTAGTTAGAGCCCCTTCTCATGAATTAGCTGAGGAAATTAATGGCGAATTGGATCTCGGGTCATAGCTAAGAATTTTTGCAAGGATATAATCTGATAGGCTGGTAGCTGAGTGTAATCATGAAAAATCCAATTTAGTTAATGGATTAGGCGCTAATTGACCTTTTTTAGAGCAATCGATGAAGATCTTAGTTTCACAGTTCAATAGAAGGTGACACATGGTGCACTTTATGATCTATTTTTTGTTAGGGTTTTCAAGCCACCACTTTCTAGATTATAAACATTGTTAAATCTTTGTAATTTGAGAGGACTCTCAGTTCATAGACTCTTTGTTAACAAAGAATTGTAAAAGGACTTTCCACTCATAAGAATAACAAAGCTATTCTCACAAACCTTAAAATTGTAATGGGAATTTGAATCATTGAAATATATCAATCATCCTTCTAGCCCTTTTTTCTTTCAATATTCATTTCTTCATAAATATTTTCTGTTCTTTTTTCTTGACTTCAACATATGCTTTTGGGCTTTTGCTAGGTAGATTATGCTTTAAGCTTCTCTATTATGTGATTATCATTGTATATTTTTACTTTATACCTCATGCTTGAATATTTTTTCATACATCAGTGACTGTTCCTAACCCATATTTGATCTAAAGGGTTGCCTTGATATTTCATTTTGTGGAATAGCCTATGTAATTTAAAGTGTTCCAAAAGCTTGATCTGTCACCTTTTACTATTTTCATTAACACTTCTTCCCCTTTTTATCCCCACAAGATGAAGATTATTCATCCAAAATCATATAGGTTTCTTAGTGAAATGCATAAGGTCCCTCATCCACTAATTTTCCCATAGGTTTTTTACATCAGAAGTAATTCTAGGTATCAACAGTTCTTTTTTGGCACGCCCAGTGGGATAGAGCTAAACACAGTTGCCGAAAGCCAATGCATGATTTTGGAATTTTCATCTTGAATGTAGTAAGAAGGTTCATATGAAAAGAAGTGGTTAAGGTCAAATTATATCATGGACCCAAATTACTTCAACTATGATTGGGTTACTCCCCAACAAAATCATACAAACCTAGTTCTCAGTGTTAGGGAGATGTTGCCTTATTTTCAACATGAGATGAGGATTATAAAGATATAAAAACAATAGAGGGCCCTCTAGAAGTTTTTAGTCATGTTAGATACTCCCTTTAAGGATTCATATTTAGTAGAGGATTTTCTAGTCGAGAATCATATCACATACAAAGAGATTCCATATGTTTCATGTCTGACGAAAGATGAGTTTATTTGGGGCAAAATTTTGAAGTCCTCTTTCTAGCCCCTGATGTCGGGTTTGGTTTCACCATCTAAGGATGACCCTATGGTATGGCACTCAAAGAAGAGAAATTAGTACTTTCATAAAATCCCATAACTAACATAAGAGAGTAAGGATAGCTTTCTCTTGATATTCACAAAGGCTAATTGCCCGAGTTCTCTATTTCTTGAGCTCCCCTAATTTGCTAAGAGAGACAAGGTTTCCACTTTGAAAGACTCAAATAATGTAGAGATATCTCTAAAGGAAGGTTCACCCCGTGAAACACCTTCTAAGACATCCATAAAGCATAAAGAAGTGGAGGAAAATGATGTGCAGTTATGGGATGAGCTTGAGACATTTTATGTTTCTCTCAAGGGAAGAATTCTGATTGTTCCAATGGAGTCATCCCTTGAGTCCCAGGAAACATAACTACCTTCCATCAAACACCCATAATGTAATGAAGCAACTCCTATGGAAACCCATTTGAAAAGGGTTTAGGATGCCCAATCAGGTAATTTTCAAAACCACTCACTTGTCAGTCTGTCAGGGTCATGCTCATGTCAAAACATGAAGAGGATATTATTAAAGGGAATGATACATCATCTCCTATGATGTTAGAGGAAATTCTCAAGTTAAGTAATATTTTCATCACCTCTGATATGTCACACCAATAAATGCCAATACACTTGTTTCCCTTCTTTTGCCACAAATTGTTAGAGTCAATAAAGAAAGGGAAAAAATTGGGCCGTAAGGGTGGCTAGTTTCCAAGTCCTATTAATAGCTTATTTTAAGAATCAATTCATCCCAATAAGTGAATATAGTTAGGGTTTTTTATTTATGTGTGGTGTGTTAAGTTTCAATAAGTGCTATTGTGCAAAAGACACATTTTCTGATGTCATATGTATAGTTGGCAGTGCCTTGTTAGTCATAGTAGGTCTTTTTCGTGATTATCATCGTCGATCATGATTTTGTCTATTTTAACAATAATTTTAGTTAATTACTATGCTAACCCCTTTTTGGTTGTTAGAGAAAGCACATCTCTACATGATCTCCCTATTTTTGCACATTATCAGAAAGGTACTCTCTGCTTTATTATCATTATGTGTATGATAGTAAAGTCCTATGCTATGATATTTCTATTCTCTATGATTAATTAAAAAAGAAAAGTATAAAGCATAAAGAATAAAAATTATTTCAATGAAAATGAATGACAAGAAGAATGTATGAGGGCACACAGATAGTTTAACAAAAAATCACATATTATATTATTGGTAGTGACTATATACATTGAAAAATATGGAAAATCATCAAAATTATTTTGTCATTTACATATATATCATATGTGTTTTTTTATCATAAAAAAATAAACTTTTTTGTTCAATGTGTAGGTCAGTCTTCTCTAGAACTAGAGTCATCTTTCTCAAAGTTCCCTCCTCTTGACTCTGATGGCATATTCCATGCTTTCTTGAAGATCACCTGTAGATGGAATTCCTCTATTGTGGCCTCTGACATTTGTAGTTTGGGGTCAAGGTAATTCTTAAGGAATTCAACCTCATGCCTTGTGTAGAAGCAATGAATGACGAGGGTAAAATAGTGAAACATCATAAAAAATGGCATGAACAACACTTCTGCACATGTCTCTAGATGAAACCTTCGGTTGATTTCCATTGGAAGCCCCATGCCCTTTCATGCCACCGCAAGAACATCCTCAAGCCCCTCGCAATAAATATTGCAAAAATATATCCTCTTCCAGCAAGATAATTATGTCCTTAGACTACCCTAGATCCAACAGAGAACATACAAAGTGAATCGAAATGTCAATATTCAGCCTCTACCAGTCTTCACTATGTAGGAAGTCTTCACCGAGTATCCATGTCAAGGCCGTATATCATAAGAAATATTACATTTAATAATGGATAGTGGTAAGTGGATAAGATGTTCCCCTTTTATCCTTACATACACAAATGAAGGATCCAAATTGATTAACCCCAAGGAAGGATCAATGCATAAATGAATCAATCATTTGGAAATGAGAGAAAAGAGGAAGATCTTAAATTCCCTTTTATAGAAAAGAATGTGTGATAGATATAGAAAGATTAAGAGCTTTAATTGAAATGGATAGGAGAAAAGTACTAACCTTGAAATGTTATAGATCTGAAGAATTCCATTTTCAAGGGTTTGCACTCAGTTTCTGGAAAATTTGAGACTGGACCTGGAATAGAAACATAGAAACAAACAAACCCCAGAAATCTTTTTTTGTTATGACACAATTCTGATTTTGACCCTCAAGTCAATGTCACCATTGACCCAAAATTTCTGATTCTGACCTAGGGAAGATTCTACCTAAAATGTCTCTGACAGGAAATCTGTTTCTGGTTCCCAAAATTTTGCCAAAAATGGTATCCAAATTTGCACTCTGATCCGCTGTTCTGAACCTGTACCTGTAGGAAAAATAGATTTATTTTTTGGGGGGAGGGGTTTTCCTTAGTCAAACCCTGATTTAGGAATTAACCTTGAAATCAATAATTGAAATAAATAATGGTATCAAGTATTATAATAAAATCTAATAATGAAGCTATGATATTCAATAGATATGCAATTGTATTTCGAATGTAAACAAGTATGTCGATATGAAAGCTTGGAATCTATATTAGAAACCATAAACCTCCATGATTGTATGCTTGGAATCCACCTTGAAGAGAGAATGAATGAGTATCGAGGATGCACAAAGGATATTGAAGGAAGATCACACAGCCATGATGGATAGATCTAGGGCTTAAATGATGAATCTTGAATTCTTGAACCAAATCCCTTCAAAGGATTGAAATCTTGAATCCTTGATCTTCAATGGAGAACTTGAATGCTTAGGAAGAAGAATTGAACACTTTTAAGGCTTGAAAATATGCAGAATAATACTTGGCTTCTTATTTCTTTGAGAGACTTCTTTGGATTGATAATTCATACTTGATATGACTTAGAGAAAATTATAGGAGAAAACTTCCTTATATATGAAACTAGGGCACAATATTCTAGAGAGGCCTACATAGGAGAACTAAATTCCAATTAGACTATAACCCTAGAAGGGGACCTATATTAAATATAATTTAAGAATCATTGCTTCGAAACCCAAAACAGCTGACCCGGAAGTGGGAAATGAACTTTTGATGACCTTTAGTAGCTGACAGACTTTCAAACTTGAAAGGGGGACCCAGTTCAAGGTCATGGTCGACCTTGAACCTGGGAGTTAGAACCCCTGGAAAATATGCCAGATGGGATGGATGGTGCTCAGAGAGGCCCAATCAAGGTCCTAAACAAACATAGAATTAGAAGAGGGTGAAAAAATGAGGGGACAATATGATGATGGTAAAAAAACCCCCTAAGGAGGGCTAAACATTCTTAACATGGAAGTGCTTCCATTTTAAGATGATACATTAAGCCTCCACTTTAGCGGGAGTATAAAAATTGAACATACTCACGCTAAAGTTAGAAGAAAGACTCCGGTGGATCGTAATGAAGTAGAGAATCAATTAGCCAAGGACATGACCCCCAGACCAAGGATTCTAACTCAAAATACATGCAAAAAGATATGAAAGTAAAGAGAAATTAATCATAGAAAACATACATGACTACATAAGCAAGACAAGAGCAACATTATAGATAACATAGCTTCGTGATCTAATCCTACTAGCATGAAAGTGAAAGAGAGAAAAGAGATAGTGATTACCTCACCTAGTAAGATTCCCACCTTACCATGAATCACCAAGGATGGAGAGCCCAACATGTTTACCCATAAACTATGCTTTGTAATTGTAATGTGTCTTTTGATGGCTTTTGAAATATCCATAGATCCACATTTTTGTATCACTATGGAATATAAAATACGTGTCTTTTCAGGATTTAGTAACTTATGTGCGTTACCTTCCAAGGATTTATCATATTATAAAATGCATATCTCTTTAGGATTTAGCAACTTAGGTGCGTTACCTTCCGAGGATTTAGCAAACATAAATATAAAAAATAAAAATGTGTGTCTCTTCAGGATTTAGCAACTTATGCGTGTTACCTTATGAGGATTTAGCATGTTGTAAACTGTAAACTATATTATAAGGGAGACCCTATATATTCCCCCTCCTTATCATGACTACCCACTAGGTAGGATAAGAAAGAGAAAGAGGATACCTACTTCACAAGGTAAGGAGATATCTAGCTTAACAACAATATACACTATATCCTTAGCAAAGAGTATTAACCCTTACCTCTAAGAGCATAGATACTCATGAAATGGATATGTCACATATGGAAAAATGATCCTCAAAGAGGAAGAGATATTATCATCAAGATCCCAACCATAGAGGAGTGCCTAGGATAAAATTTCATATTCTAAAGAAAAGAGGGACCAAAGATTTGATCATCAAGCCCCCTGCAATCAAGAGGAAGAAGAATCTCAGAATGAAGGAATCAAACTCTAACCCAAAGCAAGGGAAAGAGTTTATAAAAAAAAAACATAATTTTCAAAATAAAGAAGAGGTGATGACCTAGGACAATCACCTCTCATATAAGATGGTATCCATAGCCAAAAATAGAAATCTTTATAAGGAAATAATGTTGTAGAATAAACAAATGCCACTAAGCTAAGTAAATTATATCCTTAGATAGAGGAAGAAGGAAAAATACCTTTCCCCCCAAGGATGAAAGAAAGGGATATACCAAATTATATGAAGAGATGTTATAGAAAAGAGATATCTTTGCAAAAAAAATGTCCTAGAAAAGATATCATGAATGATTATAAGCGAAGGAAGTGTGTACCATAATAGAAAATTATAAGGATAGAATAGAGAAAGAATAACCAATTAAACTCAAAACAAAATACATGCTAAGAGCATAATGGGTCCTAGAAGATTGGAAGGAAATACCTCTTGCCTCCCCAATTAAGAGACAAGAGGAGAAATATGATCTAACTTATAGAAGAACGAGGGGAATGCCCTATATCAAAATTATGAAGAAATTGCAATACTACACGGGAATGAGATATAATTTCTAAGACAACTCTTTCTCTAAAATATAACTTGAAATGCACACAATTAGAAAGTAATTATGTATTACTATAATGAAAATGACATTTATATTTAGAGAGCATTTTTTGGCATGGGTTTACATATTTCTTTCTTAGAATTCATTAACTGGACATACACTTTCTTAGCCACATCTTGAGGAGTATCAGGGTGATCTAAAGAAGGTGTTGGAAGAAGAACACGAAGAGGAGGAAAATGGTTAAGATCAACCACCTTGATTGGAGGAGGTGGGAAGCCTATACCATACATATATTTTTTAGGAGATGAATGAATTAGGTTTTGAATGCCATGTTCGTTAACACCAAGCCCTAAACCCTTATAGCCTTGTTTATCCACCATAGTATATTCGGTAGTGTACATATCTTGCAAAGCTTCTATAGGAGGTGATTGATTATGGTGTTCATGAGAAAATTTTGTGTATGGTGGAATGATAGGTTTAGAAGAGGTTTCTTTGTTTTTCCCTTTAATATCATCATGGATCGGATAAGAAGGGGAAGGTAAATGAAAGAATTCTCAAACATCGGTATCATGAACCCTAACTTGAGCCCCATTATAAGTGTGGGAAGAACTAGGGATAGAAGATGGTGAAATAGGAATAGGAATATTAGGGATGATAGAATTAGGATTAGGAAGATTAGTAAATGGTGTATCATCTACCCAATTCTTCACATAATCCAAAAGAGAAATAAGTCCACTACACAATTCCTTGTTGAAAGTTTTGAAAGTAGGAAGACTAGTATTAGTTAATCTCAAAACAGCATAAGCAAGTGAAACATGAAGATTAAAAAACATGATGAATGGATGATACTTTCATAAAAATCATAAGTAATATAAAGAGATGCTAAAAGAAGCATAATGAGAAATATAGCCATACCCCAAAGCATCTTAAAGATCTTCATAGTGAATGAAATGCAAGAAATGTTTTTATATTTTTATGAGTATGTAGGTTTTTTTATTTATTTTATTGTTTTGAAATGAAAGAGAATAAAAGAAAAATAATTTAGTATGCATGCAAGATCTATTCTCTAAGGAAAAGAGGCAAAGCATCTAACACCAAAAAGAAAGAGTTGTCTATCGCAGGCTCACCAAAACGTAACATAAGAAATATTATATTTAATAATGGATAGTGGGAAGTGGATAAGATGTTCCCCTTTTATCCTTAGAGATAGAAATGAAGGATCCAAATTGATTAACCCTAAAGGAAGGATCAATGCATAAATGAATCAATCATTTGGAAATGAGAGCACAGAGGAAGACCTTAATTTCCCTTTTATAGAAAAGAATGTGTGATAGATCTAGAAAGATTAAGAAATTTAATTGAAATGGAAAGGAGAAAAGTACTAACCTTGAAATGTTATAGATCTGAAGAATTCTATTTACAAGGGTCTGCACTCAGTTTCTATAAAATTTGAGACCGAATCTGGAATTGAAACATAGAAATGAACAAAACCCAGAAAATCTTTTTTTCCGTTCTGACACAGTTCCGATTTTGATCCTCAAGTCAATGTCACCATTAACCCAAATTTTTTTATTCTGACCAGGGCAGAATCGACCTAAAAAGTCTCCAACAGGAAATCTGTTTCTGGATGCCGAAAGTTTTCTGAAAAAGGTATCCAAATCTGCACTCTAATCTATTGTTCTGAACCTGTACCTGCAATAAAAATGGATTTATTTTTTGTGTGGAGGGGTTTGCCTTAGTCAAACCCCAATTTAGGAATTAATCTTGAAATCAGTAATTGAAATAAAAATGTTAGCAAGTAGTAGAAGTAAATCTAATAATGAAGCTATGATATTCAATAGACATGCAATTATATTTTGAATGTAAACAAGTATGTAGATATGAAAGCTTGGAATCTATATTAGAAACCATAAACCTCCATGATTGTATACTTGGAATCCACCTTGAAGAGAGAATGAATGAGTCTTTAGGATGCACAAAGGATCTTGAAGGAAAATCATACCACCATGATGGATAGATCTAGGGCTTGAATGATGAATCTTGAATACTTGAACCAAATCCCTTCAAAGGATTGAAAGCTTGAATCCTTGATCTTCAATGGAGAACTTGAATGCTTGGGAAGAAGAATTGAACACTTTGAAGGCTTGAAAATATGTAGAATAATTATTGTCTTCTTCTTTCTTTGAGAAACTTCTTTGGATTGATAATTCATACTTGATATGACTTAGAGAAAATGAGAGGAGAAAACTTCCTTATATATGAAACTAGGGCACAATCTTCTAGAGAGGCATACATAGGAGAATTAAATTCCAATTAGACCTATACCCCTATAAGAGGACCTATATTAAATATAATTTAAGAATTGTCCCTTCGGAACCCAAAACAGCTGACCTGGAAGCAGGAAATGAACTTTTGATGACCTTCGACACCTCGAGGTCATCCTTGACCTAGGTCAAGGTTGAGGTCGACCTTGACCCAGAGAGTCAAAACCCCTGGAAAATATGCCAGATGGGATGAAAGGGTCCTGGAGAGGCCCAATCAGGGTCCTAAATAGACACAAAAGTAGGAGAGGGCGTAGGAATGAGGGGACAATATGATGATGGTAAAAACACCCCCTAAGGAGGGATAAATGTTCTTAACATGGAATTTCTTCCATTTTAAGATGATACAGACCATAAGGACTAGTTGTCTTCATTCCTTACCAATGTAGCTATTTGGTCATCAGCTATGTGCCCTAGGAAAGGTTCTTGAGGAAATGTGCTAGCTAATCTCACATGAGTATCCATACTTCCAGGCTAAGCTAATCTAATAGTTGATCGAACACTCAAAAAATTGCAATACTATGCCACCTCTTGAGCATGAATGCCCTTTTATAGAGTAGGTGATTGTCTCAAAAATAATTTTTCCTTTAATTCTTCCGAGAGAATTTTTTTTTTCAAATTTTGCAAAGGTACCTTTCTCATTTTCCAAGAATTGCCACTTGCCTATTTCTTAAGATGAGGAGTCAATCTTTTTTGTTTTGGTGATGTCATCAGAGGAATTTTGTAGTCCTTTAAATTTAAAATGGTAATTGCATTTCATTTCTTTTTAAAATGAAAGATTATGTTTGATATCTTGTATGTGTGAACACGTTGTTCATAGAATTTATGATTTAATTCTAGTCATTTAATGAATGTGGTGATATACAGCTTGGATCTCACATGCTTCACATTTAGATAATTGTATTAATGAAGATGAGATGTATTTCCCTCACACACAAGGTGAAAAATCAGAGGTGTCCTGCTACCACCTTGAAAACCAACCTAGATGGATGATGTCATAACCATCGATGCATTTTAAAGCTAAAAAGGCATAAGAAAAATTTGAAAAATTAAAATATTAAAAAGAGAGGAAAACTATAAAAAATACAAAAGGTTCAGGTCACATTAGCAATTCTACTAGGGCTATGGACGCCCGACTAGAAGAAGAGAAATGTTAATGGTTGTGAGGGCGATAATATCTTCGGGGCTATGAACATCTAACTTTTTGGATTAAGTAATACTGAGACGGGGTGAATCAGTATTACAACACTTTGAACATGAACTTATTAAATTCCAACTTAACTAGATAAATACTAAAATGAAAAGAACATAAACACATAAACAAAAATGTCCCGAGAAAAATTTACAAAATCAGTTGGCAAATGGGCTTCTTGGGCATCTATTCACCAGCAAGGGATGGGAGCCTCTAGAGGATTAGCTATCTTATGGAACCCAAAAACCATCCAAGGGAGACTGATTGGGTAGGACTCTAACTGGAAACTTTTAAAGATGAACAATTTTGACTTCTCTTTTGTGTTGATTATTGTTTATGGGCCCACTTCCACACAAGATAAATAGAAGTTAGGGGCACACTTAACGCAATTAATTCAGACCCACAGTGATCACAATGTAGTTTTAGGAGGATATTTCAATGCTATTCTCTGGTTAGAGGAAAAATTTGGTGGAATATGCCCTCCTCTAAGAACCATACAAGATTTCTGCTCTTTGCTGAATGACAACAACTTAATGGATGTAATCCCAACAAATGGAACCTTCACCTGGACAAATAAGAGAGCTAAATTTGCAGAAATAGCTTCTAGATTGGAAAAGTTTCTAATATCACAAGATTGGAAGCTTATTAATGTTCAATTCCAATCCGAAATCTTATCTCTTCTAGGTTCTGATCACTTTTTGATAGTGCTGTCTATTGACAATACAGCTGCACTTAGAGGGCATAAACCTTCCTTCAAGTTTGAAAGAATGTGGCTTAGACACCCACACTTCATCCCTCTGCTAAAACAATGGTGGGTTAGCCCTCCATTTGTGGATGGTTCAAAAATGCACCAGTTTTCCATGAAACTCAAATACATCAAAGGCCACATCAAAAAATGGAATGAGCAAGTGTTCAAAAACATTTTTCAGAAAAAAGATATAGTAAAGCAAAAGCTAGCAGACATATATGATAAAACCATACAGCAAGGTATGGACAATGGAACATACCTTAAGCAGAAAGAATTACAACAATAATGGGAAGAGCTATGTAGTAGGGAGGAAAAATACTGGAGACAAAAATCCCGTGAGATATGGCTACAAGAAGGGGATAAGAATACAAATTTTTTTCATACTTCAGCCAAGAAGAAGCGAGCAGCCGACACAATTTTCACCATTTCAGAACACACAATGGGTAAGGTCTTGTCAAATTCCTAGGATATCCAACAAGAAGGGGTCAAATTCTATAAGAACCTCCTATCCTTGGACCAGGACCCTTCTCCATCGCAAGAACAACTGGATGAAATACTAGAAGCCATTCCAGTATTAATCACACAACAAGATAATGACATCCTCATGGCCCCATTTACTATTCAGGAACTCAGAGATGTAGTCTTCTCACTGCCTCCAGACAAATCTCCGGGCCCGGATGGTTACACTACACTATTCTTCCAAACATGCTGGGATATTATTGGCAGGGAATTGTTAGCAATAGTAGAAGAATCAAGGAAAAATAAGGCTATGCTGAAATACTTTAACACTATGAACATTACTTTCACTCCAAAGGTTAAAAATCCTAACACATTTGCAGATTTCTGCCCCATATCACTATGCAATACAACCTACAATATCATAACCAAAACCATCTACTTAAGACTCCAACACTTCATCCCTTCAATTATATCTCCAAAACAAGGAGGTTTTATTCTAGGAAGGGAAACTATGGAAGGAGCTCTGCTTGCCCATGAAGTCCTCCATTCGATTAATGAAAACCAGTCCTCCAATTTTGTCATCAAATTGGACATGATGAAGGCCTATGATAGAGTATCTTGGAATTTTCTTTTTCAAGTCCTTCACCGATTTGGGTTCTCGAGGCATTGGTGTAAATGGATACAGGCATGTGTTGCAGGGGCTTGGTATTCTGTCATCATAAATGGAACAATAGCAGGTTTTTTCTCCTCTGCTCAAGGTGTTAGATAGGGTGACCCTCTGTCTCCCATTTTGTTCATAATTATGGCAGAAGCATTGAGTAGAAAAATCAAGAAACAACAATCATTGGGAACATGGACCAGTGCTCAGATTGGAGAAATAGGCATCTCAGTTACACATTCACTATTTGCAGATGATACACTACTGTTTAGTAAATCCCATGTCAAAGAAGCCAGGAAAATTAAATACATCTTAGATCTCTATTCAGCTGCCTTAGGACAGAAAGTGAATGTCTAGAAATCACAAATTTACTTTTTCAACATAAATTAGTTCATATCGGATAGGATTGTCCGAATCCTACAGTTCTCAGTTGACATTTTTCCATCAACTTACCTAGGGATCCCCTTCTTTGTGGGAACAAATAAACCAGGATACTAGTCCTCGGTCATCGAAAGAATAAAAAATAGAGTTCTTGCCTGGAAGGTTAGGTGGCTATCTTTATCAGGAAGAATCCTTCTTATCAAGTGTGTTCTTTTGGCAATCCCCAATTACTACCTTGCTGTCCTTAAAGTGCCATCCACCATAATTCAGCAAATCCAAAAAATAATTGGAGAATTCTTATGGACTAGGAACATGAATAATGAAAAGAAGATCCCGCTTATTTCACTTCAGGATATGTCACAAGGACCAACTAGAGGAGGTGCAGGATTGCATGATTTACATAACAGGAATAGAGATTTTGGGGGGAAGCTTGTGTGGAAAATGTATACTAAACCAAATAGTAAATGGTGTCAAATCATGCAAAAGAAATACTTGGATAACCAAAATCCAACAAGAGTATTATCCCTGGCAGACCCACCCAATGGATCTGCAATCTGGAATTTTATGATGTCAACCAGGGATTTGGTCTACAACTATGTTACATGGGAGGTTAACAGTGGATCAAATGTTAAATTCTGGAGAGACTCCTGGAGTGGCCACCCTGCCTTGGTATCTATGGAGATTCTGCAAGATATTATAAACACTACAGAAGACAAATGGGGCATTTACCTCATCAACTACATTTTGGCTGTTAAAAATTATTTAGGTAAAGTCATCTGGAAGGATCCAGAAGACCTAAAACTTTCAAGACCAGATGCTGAAACACTCAGGAACATAATGGTAGCTAGGCAGATCTACCTGTCAGATAAAGCTGATAGGTTGGTATGGGCCCCAAAAAAAAATGGAAAATATTCTATTCAAGAGGGATATAGAATTATTCAGAACTTAGCAAATGATAAGGTCCAGGCAAGAGCACACAATTTTTGGTGGAACCAAGCTGTTCTACCTAAGGAAGGGTGCTTTGCATGGCTAGCCTTAAGAAATAGGATTCTCACAAGTGACCAATTAAAAAAATTTAGAATTGCACAAGCCTTTAAGTGTAAATTGTGTGATGCCCAGATTGAAACGGTGGACCATTTTCTCCTGCAATGTCCTTTTGCAAACGAATGCTAGACTTTTGTTCTTAAAAAATTATGCTTCTACACCCCTCTACCTAGTAAATTATGGGATTTATTCCAGTCTTGGCTCGATTTGCATAATGGCTCACTATTTGCAAATATCTGGAAGTGTGCACCAACACTTATTGTATGGTCGATCTGGTGGGAAATAAATAAAAGGATTTTTTGAAATGAGTAGTCAAATTTAGAAACAATTCTACAAGGATTAGAAAAATCAATATCAGAAGTTGTAAATGCCAGCATTTTCAGATGTAGATACAATCTAGTACTGTCATCATGGGATAGTAGCATCATGAGAACTTGGGGGAACCTCAGTATACCAATGGGATGGGGTGCATCTAAAAAGGTACTAGGTCTAGTTGATAGATCGAATATCAAATGGCATCCCCCCAATCAACAGGTAATGAAAATAAATTTTGATGGAGCATCTCATGGTAACCCAGGAATATCAGGATTGGGTGCATGCATCAGGGATTCACATGGAAATTTATTAGCATGCATTTCCTCCCCATTGCCGGTAGGATCAAATAATATAGCAGAAGCACAAGCAATGCTTGCAGGACTAATACTGGCAAAAAAATGTGGAATCACTGACATACATGTTGAAGGTGACTCCATGGTTATAATTAGTGTCTGCATCAAAAGATCTACCCACAACTGGAAACTAGAATACATCCTGAAGAAAATTTAGCGATTATTGGACACCTTCTCATAAATATTTCTCTCGCATACATTACGGGAAGGAAATCAAGTTGCAGACTATCTAGCCAACTTTGGCTGCGAGGGTGTGGATATTACACTTATAATGCCAAGTGTAATCCCAGGAGATATGTGTGAATTAAACAGATTAGTGGAATTAGATCAATCAACCATTGCACATAATGATGCATAAAATGAACATTCACATAGCTGCAAAGTACGCTGGTGACAGGATCCGTTTCAAGCATATAGATGATGTCATCAACATGCATACGTGAGGGTATGTGGTAGTCAAGGTGAGAAAAGGTAGGCAAGTGATGTAAAATAATTAATCCTCCATGTGGGAATTGAATTCTAGAATGAACAATGATCTTTAATAGGCGATGGGTTGATCTCAAGGTGAAATAGGAAGTAAACCTAATTAATCAAATTATGATTCAAAGCTAGGCATTTCAAAAAAGTGGATCCCAGAACTTATTGTCACCATATCCATTGCGTGTGCCCACCTTCAACCAGGGAAATCTGGAGTGTAAATAGTGTCAAATCAGAGTTAATTACAATAAAGACACTCATTTATGTGCCTCGATGAAGCCATCAAAGCACTCTGCATATCTTATTTAAACGCTTCACAACACAATGTGTAACACAAGCATTAGAGTATGGATTGTATGGCAGAGGTATGTGTTACTTGTCGGTCTTGTGCTACCCATCATTCTGAACTATTGCCAAAAAATTATAGAATTTGGCTATTATCCAACATAAATGAAGACATGCTCCCAATGCACATCAATGATCAAGAGATGGATGAAATGTTTCTGGTGCACTCTGATGCCATTCGATGTGCAATCATAGAGGTAACAGGTCATGAGAACTTTGACCCACAAACTAAAAAATTTATGTTTCCTTCACAACTAGTGTCTATATTTCTATTGAATGCAATGGACCTCCTTTAGTCCCCTCATTTATTAGAAATTTTGGCATTCAAAGTGGTTCATAAGCAGTTTTGGGTTGCCAACAAACTAAAGCATGCTATGCAAAATTATGACCTCTGGAATGGCC
>MU227946.1:3068908-3087458 GCA_018584345.1 Thuja plicata | reverse complement strand
CCTTGGCCCACTGTTGGAGGGGAAAATAATGGCTATGGTTCTCGCATTGATAGACCTTCTGGGGATACCAAATTTATCAAGGATGCCTAGGCACATCAATCCCTGGAGACCTCATGTAAGGCATGAAGAAACCCCAAGCTTCAATCTACAGCGAAAAGATATTTGGGCCCTGGAGAAAAGACCCAGTTTACAAAATTCCCACCATTTGGATTGGGTGTTGGGTGTAGCTTCCAAATGGGTGTCGGGTGCTGCAACCAATTTGGGTCAGGAAGGAAGAAATTAGGAAGCACATGGAAGCAGGTGGGTTACCAAATCCCCAAAACTAGAACCAACTAGATGTTCTTCGGGTTGGGGACCACAATATACGACACCACACGAGAAAAATAATATGGCAGTTTGCGGTTGGGATATGGCTAGAACAGAGGAAGGAGCAATGGCGTTGGTTGTGGATTGGCCACACCAATCGCATCACTCTGAGGATGATGCTATGATGCAAGAGTAAAGCAAGTAACTACTGGTGAAGAAATTTTTTGCAAATATGTATAGTCATTGATATAGTTCGTCCCTCGACCATGCCTGATTTTGTAGAGTGTTAAATTTTTTGTTATAAGGGGCTTGAGAAGATATAAAATTTCATTTTGGGCTATCTATGGGCTGGATACCACGGTTTGGGATATCAGTTTCAGTGGTGCTCAACGATGACTAGAACCGACACCGACACTGACCAAAACCAACACTGACACTAACCAGAATCGACACCGACACTGACCAGAACTGACAGTGATAATGGCCAGAGCCAACACTGACAACAACAACAACTATCAGTGATGCTACAAATAATTAACACTGACGAACCGACCAAGATAACCGACAAGTGATCCCAGCTATCAGGGTTACCCGATCACCAGTACCAATGACCTCAACTAGCCAGATGGTTTTATATAAATAATGACTAATGTAGAAGGGTGGTGATTTTGTTCTTGAATATAAATAATGTATTTTATCTGAGCAAGGATTCTGAGTTTTCTTGCTAGTTCTTTCCCAGATGAGCTCTTGAACCAAATTTTATTATTTAATATATATATTTAGTGGCTCGTCCACTTTTGCCTAAAAAAAAAAAAATTACAACACCATAAATGATTGTCAAGGAAACCCTGGCCAAGAGAAAACCCTGATGGGGATGGTACCCACAAATATGCACTAAAAGTATTGTGCCCCTATTAGAAGACCTATCCCTATTAAGAGCTGAATATTACATTAGCACATTTCCTTGTTAGAGGAATACAAAACCCTATTAAAGGTATGTTGATCTCATTGCTCATACAATCAGAAATATAATTTTGTTACAATGCTTTATCAAGAATGAACAATACAAGCATCTGCTATACTTAGGTAGTTCCATTTGTAGATCACATCACCATCTTTCTTTTTCTGACATAATGTCATCCAATAGAATTAATACTTATACAAAATGTAATTACCAAGTTGGTGACCATACACTATCAAAACATGGTTAATCCAAAATCCATATCCAACATAGCACGTTTGGACTTCACATTATACTCCCCCAATCATTGCGACTGTTCAGCTTCCCTGTATCACTATTACTCTATCTTCGCATGTAATCAACTATCTGTAGCTTACTATGATCAACACTAAAACTCAAGCGACCTTAAATGAAGGTCATACATATCCAAAATAGCTTCTTGTAAGCTCACATGTCTCCATTCATCATATACTATCTTCACTTACCAAATTTGTACTACTATACTCTGTAATTCTGCTTTTTGTACTTAGTCATTTTGAAATCCTTAACTCACAAACTTTGTTTCACTCTAAGAGACCATCCATACCAAATGTGTTACCATAAATGACAACCCTAAGGTGTTCCATAACACTCCCTAATGAACCACTTGCCAAAAATCTCTCCCTTTCGCATTGATGGAAACACTTAGTGAAAAATGACTAAGTGTCAATACCAAAAATATATACATTTTCCTTCTTTATATCCTCTACATATTTTCTTCTCCTCTATTTTTTCTCTATACATTTTTTTGTATCTTATCTTCTCCCCCTTCGACATCAATGGAAAAGGTTTACAAAAAATGTAGAATATATAATAAAATTGTACCATTGCTTACAAAAAATTATACCATCTTTAACACATAATGGAATGATCTCTTTGAGATCTTCACTTCCTCTGACCAAGTCTTCACCAATATCTGACTCACATGAATCAGCCCACTCAGTGCAAACAAAGATCGCTCTTCTTCCTTTAGCTCAGTAGGCATATATTCTATGAGGGCCTACATTCACTTCTCCATGTCAGAAAGATGTGTCTCAAGAATTGATAACTTAGGAGTGATTAAACTCTTCAGCATACAAAGTCTTCCCAAAGCTATCCCTTTCTCTATATCCAAAATACTTTTTTTGTCCAATATCCTAGACACTTCTTTGTCTAACTCCAATATAGAGTGTGAAGAGGTCTCACAACTTTCCATCATCTTGTCCAAATTTATTCTATCCTTTTCTATAATCTCCTTAATGTTTTTTAGATGTCTGATAGGATTTATATAGTAACTCTATAACTTCCTTCCATGTGATACACAACTCCTTGCCTCAGATATGTTTTTTTTCAATATGCCCAAGTCCCATGAGATAGACTTGCATATTTCCTCCAACTTCTTCATGTGGTACTTCTTCTCTCCTTTCTCTTCAGTGATATTATCCAAGGACTCATAGTGTCTATAAAAGTCATCCAATACTTTGTTCAATTTATCTACACTATTCTTTGATTTAAAACAAAAATGTATAGGTAGGAGTTTTTGATAGTATCAACTACTCTTTCCATTAACCTTGACTTCTTCTCAGCTTTCTTCTCAGATCTTTCCTTCACTTTAGAAAATGCAATGAAGGATAGATTCATCAACTCATCTTCATCCATACTCTCAACATCAGTTTTCAAAGTCTTATCTCCACTTTCCAACAATAAAGACGAAGAAACAAATGCATGTGTTTCTTATTTCTCTTTAACTTTAATCACTATTTCATTCAATGCTTCAACTTCACTCACTTTCTGTTATTCTTTCTCTTCCAATTCTGGAACAATGCTTCCTTCTATGTTGGTATATTTCTCAAAAGGATCACTATCATCCTATGAGGTGTCCAAAGATATAGGCACACTAGAAATAAATAAATATGATTTCTTCATAGTACTCACAAATTCACTAGTGTCTTCGCCCATCGATTTATCAAGACTTATTTCTGCCATCCTTGATGATTCATGTCTTTCAATAGTTTTAGGCTTGGTAGCCTTTGGTGGAGAGAACTTATCAGGTTTAGTATCCATCAAAACCTTATCCACAGCCATATGTGTTTCCTCAATCACTTCATCATATCTTCTCCCTATTATCTTTACAAATCTTGACTTAGTTCTCAACAAAGGTTTTAAATCTTTCAATAGCTTTTCCATTTCTTTGACTGAAATAATAGGTAACATATTTTAAACTACTTGTACTTTGATTGCTTCATCTTATATTTGTGCTAACTATTTCCTTATTTCCAATTTATCATAAAGTTCTTTAGGTATTGTAATGGCCCGCCAAGGAACCTAGCAAAACTAACCTAAACATGACACTAAGTTAACGAAATAATTTTTTTTAGAAATTTTTGCAAAAAATAATGATAACAATGTGGAAAAAACACAATGACATACATGACATACACATAAGTATGACTCAACAAAGGTTACAAATCTCAAGGGTTCCTTGATGTAGAATTACTTAAGCAAATTAATCTACGAGAATAACTATAAAGAGCTAACATAAAGGATACCTCAAATGAATCCAATAATATACATATCATATAAAAATACCACATATACATCTAATAGCCAAGGTATACAACCAAAAAACCATCCACTACACAAGTCACAAGGTATGTAATAATACATAACAATACAATACAATGCATCCTTTGAAAAGATATCAACCAATAAACACAAATGGTACAAGTATACACCTCATGAACTGAACAAGTCTCCATAAGAAGAATAAGAAGATAAAAATGCAAAAAGGATCATCCAATAATGAAGAAGAACCATCAGATCTCAATGATAATAAGAATCACTACCACCTAACCGCATGGAACCAAAGGTCCACTCCCACCATGCTAAGGAGATAACATCAGGCCCACACACGGGAAAAAAATCTAGAAAGACTAAAGAAAAAGTATAAGGATAGGAAAGATAAAGACACACTGGAGATCCAAGGTCAATACAAAGGTACACCACCAAGGATAAAGGACATACATAAATTCCCAAAGACACCAACATGAACCAACCACTGAAACCAAAAACCAAATGCCAAAACCCACAACCATACAAGGTAAAGAAAGACCCATGAAAGAGACTTGGGCTAAATTCTATGGGAGTGTCATCACATGGTCAACCACTTGAGTTACATTGGACTGGCCTCTTTGGACCCCAGACCTCTCAACATGACTCATGCGGAGCTAGAATATCCTCTCACAAAGATGAAGAATCTAACCATACCTACTCTCTAGGTATCAACTCATTCTCATCCTTAGTATGTGCTAGCACTCAAGGCATAAGTGAGGCATCATGATCAATATTTTATTTAATGTTAACTCCAAGTTTTATTATTACATTATCACTTATTAATAACTTACGATAGGTCACCCTGGACTGGCCTCTTTGGGCCCGGGAATCCTATTGTAAGCCACTACCCTAAGATGCACCTAGCTAACCACTCCCTAAGTTCAAGGTCATAAATAATCTCATAACCCTAATAAAACTGGTTCCTACCCATATAGGAACTACTAATTCTCCATTAACCATAACAACATTAGGAACTCTCAAAAGATCACATATCCTGAGTTTAGACATACTAGGATCAAGAAGAACAATCGAACCAAAATAACATCATAGGAAACATGCACTGGTAATCACTTACAAGACACCATGCAGAACCAAATCCCAAAACCCTCTGGCTACATCCTAACAGATAACTTAACACCCCAACAGACATCCCGAATGAAAAAGTTCATAGCAGGAAAGAATACACAATACCTTTCATAATCATCGAAAATAATAGGTCATGGCATGAAATACACACTCAGAAAGAACTAATTCAGAATTGAGTGGTAACATAATGATGAACAAATTTATAATATCCTATTATGCAAATTCTTTCATTTAGGAAAATTATTAACACACTATAATTAAATCTCCCAAGAAAATGTACAATAAAAGTTCCCATAGGTTAATTTATAAATCCAACATATATAAATTAACCTATTTAAATAATTACTAAAATTTGACTATAACTACAATAGTATGAAAATGTTAGTGTAACAACCATTAATAGATAATAATAATCAAAATAGTAATAGTATCTATTAATCAAGTTAATCAAACCCCCTATACAAATAAGAAAGAACACTATTAAGGATAATAACTAATTAATAATAATATTAAAGCTATATATAACTTTAGAATTATTAATTAAATTATTCTTTAATCCACCAAATAAAATAAAACTAGATTTATAATAAATCAATGTTAAACCAACATATGTAAGTAAAAATTTAATAATAATAATAATTAACATAAACTAAATTTATTAACTCATAAATAAAAAACAAACCTTAAATTAAACTAAACTAAACTAAACTAAAAAAAATTAAAAGTAAAAAAAATAATTTAAAAAAAACAAACTTACCTACCGCCAGTAAGTAACGCGCAGTGGCGCTGCAGCCTGCGGTCCCCACCCACAGTCCCGCGGGCACCCACAGTGACTGTGGTGGGTGCCACAGTCCGTGGTACCCCGCGGTCCCCACCGGTTGTTAAGTGGGGTGGGGATGTGATGACCCCGCCCACTTAAACTTACATTTAATTATTTTTTTCTTAGTTTATCACCTTCTTTTACCTATTAAAATTTTAATTAAATTTTTTTTTTCTAAAACAAACCTAGTGTACTCTGTATATTTTCCAGCAAGGTATTCATTTTTTTGAATTTAAGTTTTCTTTTCATTTTACAATACTAATAATGATTTTTTTCCTCTTCAATAACAAATAGGCAAAATTTATTTCTTTTTCAACATTAAAGAAATAATCTATCGAACAACTTTACAGGAGTAAAAGGGGATCTTTTTTTTCCAACCACATAATTGATACAAACTAGAAATACATTAATTATAATTTTAATCTTAATTTCCAAGATACTTTCAACCATGCAATTGATCTCTATTACTTTGTTTCCTTGCAGATCTGGACCCGATTTTTGGACAGGATCCAGGTAAGGATGAAATTTTCTTTTCAAGATAAGGCGTCTACAAACCTGAAGGTTTAATTCAATCTCTTTGACAACAATCATAGTTTTCACATAAAAGAAAACCTCATTCACCGAATCTGAAACCCTAAGGGCAACTTTTGAAAAGTAATACATTACAAATAAAAATCCTAACGCCCTTTTTGCATCCCATACCATAAAATGACAACCCTTATGCCCACAAACACAGATTTGACATGCGCGCAATAAGGAAACCTCAAAATTGAACCAAGAACATATTTCTTCATTTCTAAATCCATAAACCACACAATAATCAAACAAGGAAGATTTATCAAAGGATCCTAGCTTTTCATATGCATAGAACATGGGGATTTGAAAGCTAGAATTGACATGAACAAGATCCTACCTTAATAACTGATGAGAGGAAAAAATCCACAAATCCAAGAAAATAAGAATCTAAAAATGCTCTCAAGCTTTCTCAAAACTCCAATCACTTGATTTCTCCTTCTCCCTGATTGAACAACCTCCAAAAAGGCTTCCAATCCAAAGATATAGATAATCCAAGCAATTACATTTTCAAAAAGTGAAAACCCTAAAGGGAATATAAATTATCTAATTAATAATTAAAAGAAATTCTTTATTTTCAATTTTCACTTAAAGCATGCATAACTCAACTTTAGAATATATAGACAAAGTCATGATTGAAAATGCATGACAATATATTTCAATTAAATAAATCAATTAATCATGCAACTTAAAGCAGTATTTAATAAATCAACATTGCATAATTAATTGCAATTAATCGAATTGAATATTTATTAAGTCTCAATTATTTAAATCAAGACTTAATAATTAAATAAATTAATTGAATATAGGTATTTAATTAATAGTTAATTATTAAATAGCCATATATTTCGTATATCAATGTTTTGACCTTATTAAAGGTGCACAAATTAACATTAATATGTACCATAAATATTCATTAAATAAATCACCCAAAAATATCATTAATCCAACTGAAAACCATACAAACAGAAAACCAACTAAAACAGAAGAGAAACTGAAATAGAAACATAAACACACACAAACAGGCTCATAAATCCACGTCACTTGACAGATTCAAACACTAGGGTAGTCAGTCAGATTCTTGTCCATTTCTAGGATAAAATAAGGGTTTAGGGTATGGATTTGGACCTCTCTCTCTCTCTCTCTCTTACCATTGAGATATTGTGATAGGGCACTCTCACTCCTGCCAATTTAGGGAAGACGTAACTACATACCTGCAAACCTGTCATCACAAGGACGAACATACATGCATATAATATAACAAACAATGGTTGAGAGCAATTTATCATGTGGATCTTGCTAAAGAAAGTAACTATGAATTTTTCCCATACCATACCATACCAAACACATCAAATAGTAATGTAAAACATAACAATGATCCATATGCATATAGATTTCGGGTCAATATTGTGAGAAAACCTTATTCAAAATGACACCATAGCATATACATAAGCATCATGAAATAACCATAAATCACATGTAAATTGGAGATATAATACACTAAGTAATGGATCCATAATATAATGAAATGCAATATATAAATATCCTCAAAACCATCTGAAATAAACTACAAATACATGAAAAGGCCTAAAAGAGTTTGACAACCAAAACTGAAAAGCAAACTAAGGGGTGGGTATTACATCCTCCTCCCCTAAAACTAGGGTTACTCCTAGAAGCCTACAATAGATATAGAGATATGAATCTCTCAACTCAAAGCATCAAATCGAGTCCCAAAAGACTCAATGTGTGGGTCCCATAGGACCCTTCCCCAATCTCTGACTCAAAGACTAGGGATCATTCCCTACTATAGGAAGGTTAAAACTAGTTGTTGGTCCTCTACTTTCAACCCCTGTCATAGGAGAATTATACACAATAAGAGGGAAATTTAAAGGCTGCATACACTCAATGAGATCCACCAACATTCCCAACAGTAGGTTAAAAAGCTATTGACCTCTGTCCTGAAAACTGTGATGCACGCTGAGGACAATTGGTCGCAATGTGAAAAAGGTGCCCACAAGAATAACAACCCTCTTTACTACTACCTCCTCTAACCAAAGGTGCATTGGACTAGTGTAAACTACCCCCACTAACATCCTGATGCAAACTCTGAATTGAATAATTATTCCAAATAGGCATACTGCGCAGCCAATTGCAATAGTTCCCTAACTGAGAACCACCACTAGTACCATTGAAGAATCTCTTACCCTACTCGCTCTAGTTACCCTTCAAAACTATAGGAGGGTTCCTAGAGTTCTCAACTCCATGTGGTCAATTACCGCAATATTTAGGAGTAGGTCCAATAGACTGCACTCCCATCTGGCTACCATGGCCAAAAGCTAGATTGGCCACCACAAGAGTAGCTTTAATGACTGCTTCTTTGAGGATCATAGTGTTGATGAGACTTTGTGACCAGGTCCACCAACAGATGTAAGTTGTCACCAGGTACCGGGGTACCTGCCAACTTTGCCTGTAAAGGTTATCTAGAGAAATGAGATTCTCTGGGCCTTCAAGCACCTGAGAGTAGGGTCTCGATAGTGCGGGGGCTCGGTTGGGAGTGTGACTATTTTGTTCGAGGGGATAGCTAGTTATCTCAGCTCATCTACTCTGGGGATTTAGGTAAGTGAGGTTTCCTGCAAGCATTTTCTAGTTACCAAATAACTTTGAAAGATACGTCAGGGTTAGAAGTATTCCATCTAATTATAGTTTATGCCAAACATTCAAAATATCAACCATGCTCTAACATGCTACACTAAATACTGAATAAACATAGAACCAACAGTTCATACTTATCCAATAGAGAGGGAAAAGAAGGTCGTTAATCTACTTAAAACATTAGAGAAAAGGACATAAGGAACATACAACACAAAAAGAATATTAATCCAGAGATCAGAATGCTAACAACATCATTGAGAGAATCCTTCCTTCTCCATTATCATGTCTCCAGCCAGCACTGGTGCGTACAATAATGGTGGCTCCAAGGGAGCATCTAACTATTAAGAGCTTCTAACAACTAAGGAGCATTGAGCTCTGCAACTAAGAACTAAAAAATTGAAAGTGCTATAGCTATGGACTGCAAAATCATCAATTTCACCGACCCTTAGAATGAGGTCAGACTTATTATTTATACATAAGCTTTCCCTAAAATTAACCTAACTTACTTTACACTTAAACAATATAATACAATTTTTGGTGGCTGGTACTACCTACACCACGTTACAAAGATCTTGAGATGGAAAAGGTCTGACATGTCAAAAGAATAAGACAAGAAAGGAAGAGTGGAAGAATCAGCCTTGAGAAGAGAGCTAGAGGGAGAAAAGAAGAAATCCAATCCTCTGGGGATCGAGGCTACATGCCTCATCAATGGAAAAGTGGCTCCCTGTCTCTGATGCACAGGTGTTATGTTGGAGCGGTGCCTTGGGAAGACCACCTGTTAGAACCTTCTTATCGAGCTGACGTGCCTTGCTAGAGTTACCCACCCTCTGACACCCTTATTAACTACTTTGAAAGTGACCGGTTGGCCTTGGGATATAGGACACATGTCACTTTAAAGAATTCAAGAATATTGGATCCAGAATTATGGGATCCGGAAGCTTGCGCCCCCAAAGAATAAAGAATACAACATATGCATGGTCAATGGAATTCTCTGGACTCCAGAGAACCTTATCTCTTCTTACTATTTTTGAATGCTTCTAATACTTGGCTTATGCCTTCTTCATCTATGTTCGTAATGCTATCCTATCAACTGCGAACAACCTCCAACTTTTCCTCAACCTCTCTGGCACCGTTCCGAAACTCATCTACCATCTTCACAGCATTGTGCACCCGAATCATCATCTTGGATAATCTTGATAACCTTCCTTGGTCAAAATCTCCACTAACAGGATATAGGGACTCCATTCGTTCATCAAATTCTCTAAGGACGTAGTCCTCTGGGGTGCACATCGCAGTGGTGAAGGGATTGACTTGCGATACTCTGACCATGAATGCCTGAAATAGGCCCAAGGGATGTTGAGCCACGGTAACCTTTTCTTTTAGGGCCTTAACCAGTTCCTTACATACCTCAATTTTGAGGCCAAGTCTGGAGTATTGGGCCTTGACAAAATCATATGATTCTTCTCCCAAAATTCCTGCCTCCGTGGTAGCTTCTTCTCTGACGTTGAAAATTTCTTCTAACCTAGCCTTCCACTTTTCATATTTCTCTAAGTCTTGCTACCATTTAAGAGTAGAGCCATTTGCTTGGCTGATGAGAATATTGACCTGGTAAAGATCCAGGAGGGACACTGCTAGAAATTGTCTAATGTTGGGTATCTCCTTGGTGACCCACCCTCCACAACCAGCGTTTTCTTCTTCAAGGCCCAAAGAGAATTCACATCACCCTATCCAAGCGGCAATCCAGAGAAAGAGGTTTCTGAGTGGATCTTAGCCAAAGGCTATGTAAGTTCTGCCAGAAGTGCAAGGAGATTGGCAATGGTCTCCCTTTCCTCCTATAAATTTTGGCCCTATTTGATGTACCAGGCCTCTATTTCTTTGGTGGCCTCTCTCAATAGGTCCAGTTCACCCTACTTATCCCTTCTCCACAGTTCCACTTATGTGATTTATTATTTGGGCCTTACAGCCACTGCATCTGCATCTAGAGGAGGTGTTGCGATAGTCACAATTGTGTTTCCTATTGGACCAGTCTGGAGGGCATGAGCTGTCTGTGCCTTCTTAGGCTTTGAGCCTCTGTATTTTGAGCTGTCATTTTGGCCAAGGAGAGTAGAACACCTAATGCAACCACCAAGGCCTTTCTTTTTCTTGATTCTACCAGCCATCGAGGTGGCTAGGATGGCTTTGCAATTAAGACCTGGGCACCTAGACTACCTTTAGAATTGGGCGGTGCGTTCTTGGAATGTACAATGTCATCGGGCTCTTTTCCTTTATCCTATTCTTGTTCCTGCTCCCCGGAGGCCTCTATATTTTACACCATGTTGGCATCCTCCTTTTTGATATCTAGAACTTATTCTTTGGCATCCTTGTCACCTTTATATTCAAGGACTTCCTCATTCCTCCTAGCATCACCTGATCTGACATTTACATTTTCTAGGACTTCCTAGTCATTCTGCTGGTGCTGTCCTTCGGCTTCATCGACCTCATTTGATAGAACATTTTCCTCCATTGGAACATCTTTGAGAGGTGGATGAGGTCTCTAGCCAAATTTTAACAATGCGGCCGCCGTTACTACCTCACCAAATGTGCTCTAGGGCACTTGATCACCTAGAGTAACCGAAGGCATATGGAGCATGATGAATGGAGATATGGTTGATCCCGTAGGTATGATTTCCCCAACCATTAGCTTCTCACCTATGGGTTGCCTTTGTGTATCTTCGGTCCCTTGGATTAGTTTCCTCTCCCACTTGGGCTCCTTTTGTGTTTCATCCTGGACCTCCTGCTCTGATGCAACTTCTTCTTCTGGGACTTCCTTTTCTGTGGGGATCTCTCCTTTATCTTGAGCGGTGATCTCTTCAACCGCATGATCAATATCCTCATGCAAATTCATGAGTTCATCCACCTCAAACACATCATCAAAATCATTGTGTGGGGGAGGGCTATTAGGGATCTCCTTAAGTTTGGGGGAATCTAAACTGACATCAACTAGAGGCATATCTGGCATACAAAGGCTAGCAGTTGTGCTTAGAGTGGGGGTCACCTTTTTCTTCTTCTTTCTCAACAATGGGACCCCCGTCTCCAAAATACTGGTAGACTCTACCTCAGTGAAAGTCTGTCTGCTCATCATCACAGCCAACAATAGGGATCTCGTTAGGCGAACAGACACCATTGGAGTTATTAGGAGACTAGAGGATATCTGTGTACTTATCTACTGGTTGGCCAACCTCGTCGACTCCATTTTTTTTGTATTTGTACCATTAAGGGGGTTGGGCCCTAGGGAGGTACTTTAGCTGAGGTACCCTCTTTTTCTTTCCCCTTACTTGTGCTAGGTCCGGCGATGGTAGAAGATGGAGTGGTCTTTTAGAGAATCGATCCCTTTCGGGTGCTTTTGGGACACACCTAGGAAAAATACTTATGACTGGCCTCCAAAATTAGGTGGCATACTCCCTCAATTGTTAAGTTTTCTAGGGTAGCCCAATCCCCTAGAGGGAGATCCAACTTGTCTAATCCTTTTCCTTTGTATGCTGGGTCCTTTAGTGGCTCGTCATCTGAAAAACCCTTTGGAAAATTCTGAAGGTCAAGCACCTTCATGAGTCCCTTGGACATCTGCAAATGTTGACGGGCCCAGAGATCAAAATTGTCTTGACAGTCTACCCAAAAATCTTCAATATCTTCTTCATGTGGCGGGGACGCTCAAGGAAGTGTCAAGGCAATCTTTCCTAGAGGATTATAATTCTTCCTGGCATGGTGGAATTCCACCAGTCCCAGGCTCTTCAATTCACTATCTGCCTCCCTTGTTGTGGCGACACTACACATATAATTCCTACATGAAAATGGGAATGGGATGTTGATGACCTTCTTCAATGTGAAGAAGGCATGCATGTCCATCATCTGCCAGTAGAACTCCAAGAGAATGATTATGTCCCCGCAATACTAGGGAAGAAGATAGGGCTTCCTGGAGAAGCTGGTCACCTGAATGTAGGTGTGGTGTTGGAACTAAATAAAATATTGGTTGTAAGTATTGACCAAGTTCATCGCCTCCTACGATAATAGGTACCCAGAGTCACAGGTAAGTGTTAGGATATTTTGGTAAACGAAAGAATAATTTACTCAACAAAATTTTAGGAAAATGAGTTACCATTGTACTTGGGGATAATGATCCCGTGGTGTTAACTGGCCCAGCCCGTTCCCTAGTTCACCTACTGTTCCCAAACCTGGAAAAGCCATTCTTTGTTGGGCTAGTGCCCATAGCACATAAGATGTCATATAGAACTTATAACTTTGGATGACGCCCTTCAACTAAGTGTCCACATGGTTGGCTATAATGGCCGCCCAGTTGAAGGTCTAGCTGTGAGTGGTGATGTAGTAAAGAAAGTAGTACATCCATGCCAAGAAATCCTTGGCGGGAGTCAATATGAAGATCTTGCATAAGAATACAATGCCCGCCTGGATGGGCTCTTTGAAATCCCCATGGGGAATTTCCAACTTCATCCTTTTATGGTCCCTCTTTAGGGACTTCAGCCATTGGCTATTGAGATATTGTCGGGAGACAAGGGAAACTTCCTCAAACTCCTTCAATGATTTGGATCAGTTGATGATGGTGGATCCCTTGAACTATGGAATCCCCAGCCCTAAGGCAAAATTTTTTGCATTCAGGGTGACAATTGTTGCTAGATAATGTAATGGTCGGAGATCGGCAAGCAGAACTATCCGAGTAGGTGCATTGTACAGTATTGTCAGTTGTCATATTAATTATGGTGATTACATTGAACAAGGAAAGTTTACATCCTTTATAATGTAGGAGGCGGCCAAATGAGTAGCCATACTATCTCTGTCTACCTTGAACTTGTAGATGGCTTGGATTAAGCCTTGCATTTTAGCCCAAAGTTTGGGCTCTATGTCTGTTATTTCTTGGACTTTGGAATCCACCTTAAATCCCATGAGAACACCCTCCTTTGGGTACTTAGAGGTGAGTGGCAGCTTTGCTAGCATCTTTTCAGCCTTGTTTTTTGTATCCACCTGAGTGGAGGTAGTAGGTAGCTCTGGGCTATCAGGAGGAGTGATCACCACAGATATTTTGATCACACAATCAATAACCTGCAAGACCAAAGAACTGCCAATACATGTTATAATAATAACAATTTATGCAGATTTTGGGGAAATAATCATCATGTCGTGTTTGTCCAAAAGTGTTAGAATACATCAAAATCCAAGAATATTCAAGATAAACATGAGCCAGATGTTAGGAATAGGATCACTGAGAGGGGGGGGGGGTGAATCAGTGATCTATCAATTAATGCTTTTTCTTATTATCTGAATCTTTACTTAAATGCTTATGTACTAAACTTGAATATCAATGCAAGTAAGATAAATATACACAACACATAACACCATATATGATTATGGGGAAACCCAATGTAGGTGAAAACCCTGGTGGGAATTAGTACCCATAAATATTTTGTACTAGTGTCTTATGATCCTTGTTAGAAGATCCTTAACCCTATTAGGAGTTGTCTTTACAATACATGAAGTACAGTGACCTTGTTAAGGGCCAGACCGTATTAGGAGTCTTTTATAATAACCCTGTTAGGGGTTGTGGACTCACTATCCAAGAGCACACTACTCAAGTGGTGAAGGCCACAACCTTCTGGGTCTTTGATACACACTGTATCTGCAAGGTGAACTGCTGTTATGACACTGCTTGTCTGATCAGTTCCTTTTGTGCGCTGATGCTTTAATATCTTGTAAAGCATTAAAAAAATCTTATATTCACTCTAAAAGCTTCTACTTCAATATCTATATCATCAACATATGATAGATATATCTTTGCTGCTTTTACACTCTGCTCTGCTTTTCTTATCTCTGGCTTCCGCAACTTTTCCCATCACAAATGAACTTCTATAAGTACTTCCTCAAAGGGAATGAACATGTCAACTTTAGGAAACCTTTTAACATCTATCTGGATCACTTACATAACCACGCAACCCTTCATTAATTCACCTTAACAAAAATTATAACTTCTTTACTCAGACCAAGCAGACACATCTTTTCACACAATCCGCTTCACCAAAATAGCTCTAACTAATTATCCCGGATGAATCAAGTCATGTTATTTTAACCATAGGTTTTTAGGTCACTAAAAATCACTAATCTAAAGGTGCAAGTCCTTAGGATGAGTGAAACTTCCACGCCAAAACAATCTCTGTCGGCTCTTTCCACGATCTTTGTCCTGTTTTGACATTCACTGGCTGTATCTTGTACATACTTGTAGATCTGATCATGGTCTCTTAGAATTAGCATGTAAACATACTCATAATCTTATCTTCAAATTCACATATCATTTGGATAACAAATGAACACACACTAATCAAAACTATAATAGTCTGTTCCTTACTCTGTCCTATTTTTTGTACTTAGCCAATTTCTGATCTTCTGATAATGTGTACTGACTCCAAAACTTCATATGACTTTTTTGCCATAATGAAGACACTAAATAGAGTCATATACTTTAGTATAGTCAACTTTCCAACAATCTCCCCCTTTTTCATTAATGGAAACAAAGGAATATGGTGAAGTTACTATCTATACTTTTATATAAAAATTCTCTATCTTATATCTCCCTTTTATCATATACTAGACTCCATATTCTTCATAATCTACTACCCCTTTGACATTAATGACAAAGGTGCTCAAAAACACTTATATGTACTTACTCAGCATACATATCTGGATATGCAATCTACAACTTCTGGATCTCTTTCTTCCAAAATGCAATCAGTGAATTAACAATCTGTAGATGGGCGCATAATGCATATTGTAGCTTCTCCATCTTCTCCAAGTCTGTGCTAGGACCTTGATCATATGATAGAATTCATATTCTATACATTACTTTACTCACCCTTTGATATTATCTTCTTTGCCTTCTCAATCTTATCAATCTACCCCTGATATACACATATTGATATCGAAGGAGGGATCTTCCACAGATTTCCTTATCTTCTCTATCATAGCCTCTACCTCCTGGATCTTCTTTGTAATGATGGGCACTCAACTTGCCTGATTCATACAGTCAGCAATAATATTTCTACCTTTTTCTGCAAACTCTTTCAAGGATGCTTGACCAACTTTGAGTGAACTAAGATCAAGTGTAAAGTTGCTAACCAATTCACTGAGCCTCTTCTTCATATACTTCTCTTCTGCAATATCTGATCTATTTTTCATGACTTCTTCAGATTATATACTCCCACTTATTTAATCCCCATGAGTCTAAGTCTGTTGTGGGTGTCAAGCTTTACAACAATGATGATGAATTGTCCATCACTCCAGTCTTCTCTTTTTCTACTTCCTTTTCTGTGACATCTTAAATCAATATATCTCCTTTCTGATATAAAGACTCTCAGCTTCTTGAGTACTCATAAATGTTGTTAGAGTAATAGTCTATCGGGGTTACTAATTTAAATCATTATGATCTAATTAGTAACTTCCCTATTCACTCTAGTTTTCTTCAGCTAACCTTAGGTAGTTTCTTTTTCTTGTTGTTTCCCTTTTAGGGTTTCGGTATTCCTTTATAAGGAATCACCTCTTTGTATTTTGTAAGGAGATAGTTTTGTAAATCATTATTGTTGAATATAGAAATCATTTTCTGTCAACATGGTTTTCCTGTCTCTGGCCTATCGTCCGCCATAGCTTTCTGGATCCTTCTCTCTTTTGTCTGCTTCTTCTACTTTGTAACTGTCTTGCGTGCAGGTGTTCTTGGGTAGATTGATGTTCATCAATCCTAACAAATGTTTCTTCAAAATTGTCTAGATTAATATCCATTGCTGCCATTGATACTTCAACATTATTAATCACGAATGTATCCTTCATGTTCTTGGCCATGGGCACATAATCCTGTGGAATTTTCATAATAGTTTTATCTGCTTCTTCACATGATATTTCAAATTGTATCTTCAATCAATTTTGCTCTTACGTGAATTCTCTTTTGTTGTATTCACACTTAGATGATCAATAATAAGTATGTGCTTCCAAGGATAATATCAGGTCAGCTCCAAAAAAAAATCTCCAATGGCTATACTTATATATGTGCTTCCAAGGATAACATCAGGTCAACTCCAAAACAAAATCTCCAATGGCTATACTGATACTCTCACATAGAACACTGCTCAACAAGATTCTGCTTCATGAAATTCACGCACTGAAGCATACTGATAAATCACTTCCGAGATGTTTCAAAGATTTTCTTGATATCAATCTCTACTGAAGAATGTAATTGTGACACTTTTCTACTTGACTACAAGTTCTCCTTTGATTATCCAGTTGCTTACTCAATTGTTAAGTAATTTTTCAACTAATTTCTGAAATGACGTGTCCACACTTGGGCTCCGTTTCAAACTTGAATTATTTTTCTTACCAAATAATGATTATCAATCTCCATTATTTGTTGATGAGAACAATTGTAATGCATTAATAATACAACTGGTAGGGCTTCTATGATCTCCAATCATTTATTCTGACTGCAAGTGAGGACTTGGTGATTACAAAGTAAATTTTTTCCATTAATACTTCCCACGTAGACACAGAAAGCAACTGTAACTTCTGTTTTTGATCCCGATAACAACTTAGATCATGTTCTCTTGCATCATAATGTCACCAAAAAATTGTAATCCAAGGCGCATACTTATATGGTGAGTATACCAGCCATGCAGGGGTTTAGAGCTAGAATAGCTCCCCCTAAGACCATGAGGGTCAACTATTCAGAAGTAGAAGGTGCCCCCACTGAGGATGCATCTGCTACCTTGTTCTCTTCCTTGTCCTTCTTTACTTTGACCCAAATTTTTCTCACATCTTTTGTAGCTTTCACAAATTTGATTTCTCCTTCCTTATCCCATAATGAATCTTCTAACATTTTAGGGATTTCCTATCTCTGTGCTCTAGATCTACAATGCTTAGAGATGTGTCCAGCTTTTCTACATGAGTGACAAATGATAGGAGGTCTGATGTTATTATTCATCATGTTGCACTACTTGGCTGTATGTCCATTGTAATTACACATCTGACATGTAATGTTCTGAGGGATTCTAACATTTTGCTGAGGATAACTTCTTTGTCTTTGCTGATTCTAATTTCTTTGATTATTCTGATTCTTGTTCTTCTGACTTGTTTTACAATTCATAGCTCTATGACCAAATTTATTGCATGAATAACAGTAACCATTGAAGGGTCTTACCTCTTTACAATTACTTGCAATATGTCCATGCTTGTTATAGGCATAAAAATTACAGTCAACTACCTTGCATTCATCCTTAGATGGTTCAATATTGTCTTTAGTCTAATTTCCAATCTCCTTAGTGTTTTTGATGTTGTTTGGTTCTTTCATTCTTTCTTGCATGGCATCAATCAGAATTTGTGCTTCATTGTATCCTATACCACTAGTATCTCCTTTCACCTTTTGAGCATACAACTGAGATTCTATCAGATCCTTGCTTGTGTGTAACTTGTCAATATGATTCTTTGCTGCAATCAATTCA
>MU227946.1:3046399-3068636 GCA_018584345.1 Thuja plicata | reverse complement strand
GTGTCAAGTTCTTCAAGGGCTGCTTCAAGATTCTTTTTCAGGTGTTTCATTTCTTCCTTCTCCATGATCTCCTCAAGTGGTTAAACTTCTTTGCTGAGGACCAGAGCTCTGATACCAATTTTTAGGAATAGGATCACTGAGAGGGGGGGTGAATGAGTGATCTATCAATTAATACTTTTTCTTATTATTTGAATCTTTACTTAAATGCTTATGTACTGAACTTTAATATCAATGCAAGATAAATATACACATCACATAAAACCATATATGATTACGGGGAAACCCAATGTAGGTGAAAACCCTGGTGGGAATTAGTACACACAAATATTTTGTACTAGTGTCTTATGATCCTTGTTAGAAGATCCTTAACCCTGTTAGGAGTTGTCTTTACAATACATGAAGTACAGTGACCTTGTTAAGGGTCAGACCCTATTAGGGGTGGTGGAATCACTATCCAAGGACTCACTATCCAAGAGCACACTGCTCAAGTGGTGAAGGTTACAACCTTCTGGATCTTCGATACACACTGTATCTGCAAGGTGAACTACTGTTGTGACACTGCTTGTCTGATCAGTTCCTTTTGTGCACTGATGCTTTAACCTCTTTTAAAAAATTACAAAAATATTATAATCACTATGAAAGCTTCTACTTCAATATCTATATCATCAACATATGATAGATATATCTTTGTTGCTTTTACACTCTGCTCTGCTTTTCTTATCTCTGGCTTCCGCAACTTTTCCCATCACAAATGACCTTCTATAAGTACTTCCTCAAAGGGCATGAACATGTAAGATTTAGGAAACCTTTTAAAATCTATCTTGATCACTTACATAACCACACAATGCTTCATTAAGTCAGCTTAACATCAATTATAACTGCTTTACTCAAACTGAACAGACACGTCTTTTCACACAGTCCGCTTCACCAAAATAGCTCTAACTAATTATCCCGGATGAATCAAGTCATGAAATTTTAACCATAGGTTGTTAGGTCACTAAAAATCACTAATATAAAGGCACAAGTCTTGAGGATGAGTGTAAATTCCATGCCAAAACAATCTCTTTCGGCTCCTTCCACGATCTTTGTCCTATTCTGACATTCACTGGCTATACCTCTTCAACTGGCTGTATCTTCTTCATACCTCCAGTTCTAATCATGCTCTCTTAGACTTAGCATGTAAATATACTCATAATCTTATCTTCAAAGGCACATATCATTTGGATAACAAATGAACACACACTAATCAAAACTATAACAGTCTGTTCCTTACTCTGTCCTATTTTCTGTACTTAGCCAATTTCTGATCTTCTGATAATGAGTACTGACTCCAAAAATTCATATGACTTTGTTGCCATAATGAAAACACTAAATATATTCATATACTTCAGTATAGTCAACTTTCCAACACCAGATTCTGATAGACCCCTGGGGGCTCCGGGGTATTTAACTAAGTGACAGGGATGGAAAGAGAACTCTCGGGGCCTCGACACCCAAAGTCCAGAAGGACTAGCCATTACTGCATCAATATGACCAAGAGGAAGCCGTACTTGGATAATATGGGTTGTCATGTGGCCATATAAAAGGTGGTGTAAATTGAATTTAATGGTGACAAGTGGGTCAACACACGGGAGATTGAATGCCAGATGGGATGGGGCTTGAATGCCGACTCCTAGGAAATTAATCCTGCCATTAAGGTGACACAACATAGGAGAGAGAAATCTGCCATGGCTCGAACCTGTGAGGTGCCAAGTTCAAACTGTGGTGACTCCCTCTCGATGAGCTTGACAGAATGATTCAAGAAGTGATGGAGAGCAACGAGCTCATCAAGAAGGGAAGGATATATAGGGCAGTATTCATAGAAAAATATAGAGGGCCGAGGCATATATACATCATTTATAGAGTATTTACATAAAGTACAAAACTTACAAATGCATGGAAGCCAACCTATGACAATGTACAACGTATACACTAAAATACAATGGCACAGAAGGTGGACAGCCTTCTCGTAGGGCCATCCCACCAACGGGAGGAAAACTAGGAACAAACTAGAAAATGAAAAAAAGAACAAAATGAAAGCAAAAACAACCATAGCAATGAAAAGAAAGACATAAAAAGAAACAAGAGGGATGGAAAACAAGAGAACAAGAATGACAAAAAACCTAGAAATGTGAAAGAGGTAGAGAAGATGGACACAGAAGATGCTCTACAATAGGTCCACCTTCGAATGATCACAAGCCAGCACCACAAATCAACATTCGATTAGCCACTAAGCACAAGGAGCAACTTCACTATTTAATCGCCTTAATCACTTCAATATCGCTCTAAATTCTCTAAGTGTTTTAATCACAATAACTATGAAAATGACAGGTAATTTCTATTTATACCCCTAAGGTAAAAATAGGTTGTGCTTTTCTAACAACTCCAGAAACCTCTGGACTCCAGGCCTGGGGATTCTATGCAATCATACCTTCTCGTGAAAGAGGATATGATCGTAGAGAATCTCAGAGTCTAGAATCTGATTTTGGAAAGAAAAAACAAACTTTGGGACCGAGTCCCAGAGACACAAGGAAGAAAAATAAAATAAAAACAACCCTCAGTGGCAAAGCCCGGAGGGAAAAAAAAGAAAGAAAAGGAAAACAAAGGAAGAACAAAAGTGAAAAAGGATAACCCAACATTTTTACTACAAAATGTAGGGACGGGTATGCAGGGCATAAAAAATGGTGACTATCTGGGATGAATGTCATAGCACATTCGAGAACTGTGGAGTCTCTGGTTAGAAAACCAGAATTAATCTTTACTTGGAGCATTTTGCTTGCAAAACGAAAGGTGTTTTAGAAAATCTAGGCCATCAATGATTCAATCCTTGATATTTCGTCAGTTGTGAAGTGTGTGATTTGAAAGAAAACCAAGTTGATGACCTCTGGGAGAAGCAGAGAAGAGGAACTAAGTAAGTCAAATCAAAATCATCATATCTCGCACGTTTCCCCCAGATACCAAAATTTCTCCATTCTTCAGTTCATTCTTTTCCTTTTCTTTTCTGGGTGGGAAGGTGGTACTGCTTTCACCATTAACCTTAAGCTTAGCTAATTTTAACGATGGTACTTCTTTCACCTTTCCACCCACTTTAAGTTCCAAAATAGGAGATAAAATTATGGACCTGGGATATTTTAATATTTTCAGACTTGGTCAACAAACCAGTGCAACCGATTTACCCTCAGTGTGTCCAATTACTTGTTCTTTTAGTTTTAATTTAACTAATTTCTGGACTTTCAAGATGTGAATCAGATGGAGATTACCTATAACCTTTTACCATACTTACAAAATAACTCTGAAGCACAGACCAATTCTACCATGCTAACAATAGATTCCAATTTTTTCAAAATGCAAAAGGTACCATTCTAGAGACTAGATGTTATGCGAAGCATACCGGTCTACAAAAGAGAGGGAAAATAGTTGGGAACTTGGAAAAAAAAAAGAAAAAAAAAGAAAAAAAAAACAAACAAAAATGAAAGTGGTCCTAGAGTATGACTGACAGAATATTTACAAGGACAAGGTACCCCAAATGGAGAACCAGGAAATATATTTACAAGCGAGAACTTTACATACAATACAACCCTGGGAAAACTTATCACATAACTTGCTCAAAATAGTGCTTGAGAAACTATCCATTGATAGGCAATGGGATGACTTCTCTGGTCATGGTGTTGAGGTGATAAGTGTTTTCCCCGCAGATCTCAGATATCAAATATGGTCCAAGCCAGAGCCACTAAAATTTAGTGTGCTTTCCCTTCCTTTCCCGGGACTTGTCCCACAAGAGGACCAAGTCCAAAATCTGAAAGGCCTTGCATTGGGCTCTTCTGTCGAACTATAATTTTACTATTTCTTGGTGATGCACAAAATGTTCAAGGGCTTTGTCTATTTTTTCTTCCATCCACACAAGATTTAGGAGCCGAACCTCCATGATATTGTACTGGTTACAGAATTCCTGCATGAACTGTAAAACTAGGATCTGTAAGTTAATGGGGAGTACTGGATTCTGGCCATAGACTAGATGGAATGGGGATGTCCCCAAGGCTACTTTAATTTAGATACGATCCACCCAGAGAGAAAATCTTAGCTTTTGATTCCAGTCCTGAGGGTTCTATTCTAAAAAATGTTTGATCACTTCAAGTAAATTCTTATTGGTTGATTCAACAACACCATTCCCCAGGGGGTAATAGTTCCTAGAAAAATTCAGAGTGATCTTCCTATTGTAGGTCCATTCGAGTAATTTTTCCAAAGAAAACACTGGACCATTGTCACACACTATACCAAAGGGCATTCTGAATCTTGTGATGATGCTTTCTTCAAGGAATTTTATAATTATGTCTGTCATATTGTTTTTACAAGGGATTGCTTCAAACCATTAGGTGCAGTAATCGGTAGAAGTTAGAATTTACCAGTGGTTGGTAGGAGAGTTGGGGTTGATCTCCTCAATAAAGTCAAATTCCCATTGGGTGAATGGTCTAGCTTTAAAGACCGGCTGCAGAGGCATGGCCAGGTTTCGCTCATGATGTGCCACTATTTGGCAAGTATGGCATCTCCAAACATGAGTGTAGACATCTTTGAAGATACAGGGCCAATAGTATCTATCCTGGAGGATCTGGTGGGCAGTGGCATTAGCTAAACCATGCCCAGTTCCAAACTTTCTATGAAATTCTTCAATCATTTTTACAGCTTGGTCCCTGTCTATACATTGGAGGTACACCCCTTGATAATTCCTGTGAAAAAGCGTGCCATTTTTTATCATGAAGTGTGCACTTTTTAGCTGTAGGGAAAAAAATTTGTTTGGGGGTAGCCCCTCTAGGCACCTATTATTCAACAACATATATACCAGGTCGGTATACCACAGGTCTTGAGTAATAGACTCCACTAAGTATGTCTGGCATTCAATCTCGAGAGTTCCTTCTGACATCACTCTACATAGTCCCTAGCCTCGGACTATCTTCATGGGTTGCATTTCTAGGTCATATTATTAGAGGATGGCCATCCATTTCCCCCTTCTTTCACCCAATTCGCTCTGCATGAGCAGAGACTTAACAGCTTGGTCCAGGATGATTGTGTACACTTTGCTCCAGAGAATATAATGCCAGAATTTCTTCACAGTGTGGATGAGAGAAAAGGCCTGCTTTTCCAAAGGTGAATACCAGACTTCAATGTTCTTGAAGGGGGAGCTCATGAAAGCTATTTTTCGTTCTTCCCCTTCGACCTTCTGGGTCAAAACTATTGAGGCAGAATGCAGCAAAGAAAAGGAATATATGTAAAAAGGGAGGGAATAGTCCAGACTGGCCAAGACTAGTGCCTCCAAGATTGTTTGCTTAATCTGGGCGAACACCTACTTTACCTCAGGACTCCACTCAATATTAGTATCTTTCTTCATCATTTCATTGAGTGGCTTCACTATCTTGGTGAATCCGGTGATGAAATGTCAGACAAAATTGATCTTCCCAAAGAAAGATCTCATTTCCTTCTTGTTGCCAGGTATCTGTAAGTTTAGAAGCACTTCAACTCTCTCAGGGTCAATGGATATACTCTTCTTAGAGACAATATTCCCAAGTAGCTTCCCTTTAGTGAACCTGAATATACATTTCTTAGGGTTGAGGGATATTCCATACCGGTGACATCTCTCACAAATTTGGGCAAGGTGGGCGGAATGATCACGCCTGTCTCGAGAAAAGACAGTCAAATCATCCATGTAGATGATTATGCACCGATTCACTAGGCCCAGGAATGCAATGTCCATAACCTTCTGAAATGTGGCCCCTACATTGATAATGCCAAAGGGAATTCTCTGGTATGCAAATGTTCCCCACTTGGTGGTAAACATCATTTTGTCTCTATCTTCATACTTAACCATTACTTGGTTATACCCAGAGTACCCATCCAGGAAAGACATCATTTGTGATCCATTCATGATTTGTAACACCTCATCCAATGAGGGGAGAGGGTGATTATCTTTCTTGGAGACCTTGTTTAAATTACAAAAATCCATGCAAAGGCAGATCTCGCCACTTTTCTTCCTCACAAGGACGAGGTTGGCAACCCATGTAGTATGCCAGATTGGAAAGATGATCTAGGCTGACAGTAGTTTTTGAACCTCTTGATGAATTAGGGGCTCGATCAGTGGGTTGATTAGTTGTTACTTTTGCCAGAAAGGCTTAGCATTAGGTTTAAGTGGGATAGTATGAGTCATGATAGAGGTATCATAAGTTTTTAGATCTTCACACCCCCATGCAATTACATCAATGTATTCTTGGAGAACAGCGAGAATCTTCTCCTTCTCCTCTGGGGAACAGGAGGTGCCAATGTGTATCATTTTCTCTTCACCGAGTTGGCCGATGTTGACTTTCTCAAATTTTCCTCCCTCGGAGGAGGATGATATCTTTTCCCGACCCTGGGGGTTCGAGTCAAAGATTCATTCAAGTGTGACCATCCCTTTAGGGATGGTGCTGGTTGGTAGGTCCATGATCCTGCCATCTTCATCATCCTGTCCAATGTCATCGTGATCTCTCTCTTCCACTATCTGGTCCTTAAAAACACCAACATTGGCCATAAAGGCCTGGATATGTTGATCATCTTCAAAAACTTGAAAATGGCTGACATTGTATGGGATGGACGGGGTGGGGATAATCTCAATGGAAATTTTTTGGAGTCGTGAGCCAACCATAGGCTCGAGTGCGCTGGCAGAAATAGTGATGGAATCCAAAACATAGTTTCTTTTCCAGGGGATGAGTTCAATGCCAAAGGCATCAAAATCCTCGATGAGGCTCCATGCCCAGTTGCGATATGTGGCCAGCCTTTTGTCATGATAGGTTTATTGACTCTGAACTTTCTTATATATCAACTCTGAATAACCCAGCACCCGGGGGTGAGTGATTCCCTTTCTTACCACAAAAAGGAGTCCAAGGACCAAGGCCTTGTACTCTGTAACATTATTCGTGTAGTTGAACTATAGCCTGTAAGATGCAAGGAAGCATTTTCCGTATGGCTTGATCAATTCCACTCTGGATCCACAACCTTGCTTAGATCAGGACCCGTCAAACTTTAAGGTCCACAAGTCATTGTTTGTTATCTTAGGCTGGGGAGACAAAGTAGTCTTTGGATTATCTTTGGGATGGCTTGGAGGAGTTTCATCCAACTTTGATGGCATGTGGGTGAGGTTCTTCTCCAGAGAATCTTTTGGTTGGCATTCCTAGACATGTGGTGCCCAAGAGGCACTACTACCAACTGTACTAGGTTCTGAGTAATCAGCTTTGCATTCTTTCCCTCGGAGGGCATTGATGTGTTGGGTAGAAACGGAAATACATGACTCACACTCTAGTTCCAAATGTTTCTGATAATGCACTGGTGTCAGAAAAGAGTGTAGCGGGGGTTTCTGTTTTCCTTTGTGAGTCAACCTCACCCCTTAGTTTTTTTCCAGGACCTATGTTCTCTAAGAGATTATGGGATCTTCCCCAGGGGTGAAATAAAATTTTAAGATTTATAGGGGTCGGTACACCCTCGGGGAAGTCTCAGAGAAGAGGACTTCATTTACCCTCCTGACTTCAGTGAGGTCTTGTTTCATCCTGGGTTCAATTTCTACTCGGATCTGATTAGATTCTCCCTCCCAGGGGAGCCAAAAGTGGGAAAAGTTGGTAGAGAAATACCCGTTAAGGGACCTAGACCAATTGTGACTTAGTAAAATCCCATAGGTCTTTGAGATGTCCACCACTTGGATGTCAATTACGCTCGCTATCCTAGGGTCTTGGATGAGCTGAATTCAGACATTCTTTAGCTCAGCCACCATTCTTACAATGGTTTTATCTAGCTGGATTACTGCATCGTTAGATGGGGTGGGGCAGAATCTGAGCTTCTAGCATATGGAAAAAGGCATGATGTTTCCTGAAGCTCTAGAATCCACCAAGAAATTGTTTATATTCTTCCCTTGTATGTTCAGCCCAAGTAGGAAGGTAGGATCTTTAGTGTTTCCCTGGAAGACATCCACATTGGCGTCATCAAAACTGATAGTCTTGGGTGGGTGACTGATCACTTCCAGGTTTCCCAAGAGCTTCAAAAGAGACTTCTTTTTCTTGGGACAGTTCAACAAAACCTCCATCAAGGTCATGGAGGTGGTAGTTTGATCTAATGCCTTTGTGATGTCAAACCTTCCCCCGGGAATTGGTGGCTTCCCTCAGCCGGGTTCTTAGCTTGATTAGAGCCAGGGCATTTCAGAGGGATGGATTGATCAGTCATGTTGTCTTGGGGAGGGGTGTCTTTGGGAGGCATAGGCGTATAAACTGGCCCTTTACCAGCCTAACTCTGTGTGTTGTAAGGAGTCTATGGGTTGGTGAAGGTATTGGCCTCAAAGGCCGGAATAGATTCATCAAAGAACCCTTGCATTGGGCTCTTCTTCATCTTCTTTGTCTATCCAAAAGGAGATTGTCTCATAGGTAAAGGCACTATGAGTGGGCTCTTGTGAAGATGTCTCTGGGGGTGGTGGATCAATAGATTATTGCCTATCCGACTGGGAGATCAGGATGACCTTTTCCAGGGTGGCATAGTTCACCTCAGAATGAGAGCTGGTGTCGGTCAATCTACACCTGTTAGTCATCGGGTAGACATCTTGAAATTGTGTAGAATGGCTGGGTCTAGCACTACCTTGATTGGTTTTTTGGTTCGGAGGAGGACCTCTAGTATTAGCATTGTTGTTCCATTGCTTCTAGTTGGGCCAAGGCCTGTTGTTGTAATTTCTTCCTTCGGTATTGGTATTTTATTGTCCAAAGAAAATGTTTCCCCTTTGGGAATTGGAGTTATGGGGTGTGAAGGATCCCACCTTTAGCTGTCCCATGTCCAAATTTAGTGAGGATAATAATCGCCGGAGGGATTCGACCTCGGCGGTCAGCTGGGTATTCGCATCACCATGTTACGGTTGTTGTTTCTGGTTCCAGGGGAAAGAGACAACATTTTCTAGAGTTGAGGTCAGCAATCCTCCAGCCATGAATGACTGAAAGAAAGGCACTTTGGAAGGTTGTGTTTGTGGTTGTTGCATTTGCTATGGCTGGTTCCAGGGAAAGGATTCCAGGCTTGGAGTTGTCTGAACTTGAGATGGGTATATGTACCGGGCCTGTTGGTCTATCAATGGTGGTGGGATCATGGCCATCACAGGGGAACCCATTGCCTAATTGGATTTATATCCCCCGTAGGAAGTTCCATTGGGTACCATGTTGTAGGGAAAGTTCTACCCAATCCCACCTGGGGCTTTGTTCAAATCATGGGACAACTCCAAGTCTATGTTGTAAACCTTCACCAAAGTGTCCTAGTCACCGAGGGTGGTAGTTCTCCAAAGGAGAGTAGCAATGAAAGGGTCCATCATGTTCAGGTAAGTCTGGATGGTTACATCAGTGGATGGGATGAAGGGACTCGTGCACCGCTTCAAGGTGCGTTGGAACCAGTGGTTAAATGTTTTGAGGGGTTCATTCAGTTCCTTAATAATGGAGATGAACTGGCTATGGGACCACACTGTATCCACATGCACCTGGAAGGCTGGTAATAAGGTGTCCTTGATTTCATGCCAGTTGTTGATTGATTTGGTGGGCAGGTTGAGCTACCAGTTTAGCTCATTTTGTCCCAAAGACAGAGGGAACATCTAGGTTGCAACATCTTCATGTTGGATCTGGTGTTGGTTCATGACATCTTTGTATGCCTATAGATGCTCTTCTATAGTTTGTGAGCCCAGATGCTCATATTAGGGATAGATCTTCTCTGGGTGTGAAGGAAGATCATGAGTAGCACCCAGAAACTATCCCATCAGGGACTCGGTGTTTCCAAAGTATGCAGCCACCGGGGGTGTTGGGTTCTAAACAAATTGAGAGTTATTTCCTGGGATAGTCTGGGAGATTTGTGTATTCTGGGATGTGCTAGATCCCTAGACAATGGTAGCTAGCTTGGCTTTTGGGGTCCATTTATTTCGAGTGGGAGGCTCGAGTTCAACAAACCTTCCAAGGTTGGGGCTTGATCTAAGGATTCTTTCAAATCTCATGGGTGAAAATGATCCACTCCCACTGAAGGTTTGATTCCTAAAACTATGGCTTGGGGAACCCTCAGGTGGTGTGAATTCTAAATCATCAGAAGGGGATGAGCTTATGCCCTGCTTCTAGCGCTAGTTTCTATTGACGAGACTTTGTGATCGGGTCTGCCAATAGATATAAGTTGTCACTAGGTACCAGGGTACCGTCCAACTCTTCCTGTAAAGGTTATCTGGAGAAATGAGATTCTCTGGGCCTTCAAGCACCTGAGAGTCGGGTCTTGATAGTGTGGGGGCTCGGTTGGAAGTGTGACTATTTTGTTTGAGGGGATAGTTGGTTATCTCGACTCATCTACTCAGGGGATTTAGGTAAGTGAGGTTTCCTGCAAGCATTCGCTAGTTACCAAATAACTCTAAAAGATATGTCAGGGTTAGAAGTATTCCATCTACTTATAGTTTATGCCAAACATTCAAAATATCAACCATGCTCTAACATGCTACACTAAATACTGAATAAACATAGAACTAGCAGTTCATACTTATCCAATAGCAAGGGAAAATAAGGTCGTTAATCTACTTAAAACATTAGAGCAAGGGACATAAGGAACATATATCACAAAAAGAACGTTAATCCAGAGATCAGAATGCTAACAACATCATTGAGAGAATCCTTCCTTCTTCATTAACATTTTTCCAGCCAACACTAGTGTGTAAAATAATGGTGGCTCCAAGGGAGCGTCTAACAACTGAGAGCTTCTAAAAACTAAGGAGCATTGAGCTCTACAACTAAGAACTGAAAAAATGAAAGTGCTATAGCTATGGACTGTAAAATCATCAATTTCACCGACCCTTGGAATGAGGTTAGATGTATTATTTATACACAAGCTTGCCCTAAAATTAACCTAACTTACTTTACACTTAAACAATATAATACAATTTCTGGTGGCCAGTACTACTTGCACCATGTTACAAAGACCTTGAGATGGAAAAGGTCTGACATGTTAGAAGAATACGACAAGAAAGGAAGAGTGGAAGAATCGGCCTTGAGAAGAGAGCCGGAGGGAGAAAAGAAGAAATTCGATCCCCTAGGGATTGAGGCTACATGCCTCATCAATGGAAAAGAAGCTCCCTGTCTCTGATGCACCAAGTGTTATGTTGGAGAGGCACCTTGGGAAGACCACCTGTCAGAACCTTCTTGTCAAGCTGACGTGCCTTCTTGGAGTTACCCACCCTCTGACACCCTTATTAACTAATTTGAAAGTGACTAGTTGGCCTTGGGATCTCGAACATGTGTCACTTTAAAGAATTCAAGAATATTGGATCTAGAATTCTGGGATCTGGAAGCTTGCACCCCTAAAGAATAAAGAATACAACATATGCATGGTCAATGGAAATCTCTGGACTTCGAAGAACCTTATCGCTCTTTATTGGTTTTGAATGCTTCTAACACTTGGCTTATGCCTTCTTCATCTATGTTCCTAATGTTGTTCCATCAACTATGAACATCTGCTAGCTTTTCCTCAACCTCTCCAGCCTCGTTCCAGAATTCATCTAACATCTTCACAGCATCGTGTGCCTGGATCATCATCTTGGATAATCTCAATAACCTACCCTTGTCAAAATCTTTGGTGAACAGATACAGGGACTCCATTCATTCATCAAATTTGCTGAGGATGTAGTCCTCTGGGGTGCACGTCCCAGTGGTGAAGGGATCGACTTGCGATACTCCAACCACAAATGCCTGAAATAGGCCCAAGGGATATTGAGCCATAGTCACCTTTTCTTTTAGGGCCTTAACGAGTTCCTTGCATACCTCAATTTTGAGGCAAAGTTTGGAGTACTGGGCCTGGAGGGAATCATATGATTCTTCTCCCATAATTCCTGCCTCCATGGCGGCTTCTTCTCTGACATTGTGAATTTCTTCCAACCCGGCCTTCCACTTTTCATATTTCTCTAAGTCTTTCTCCCATACAAGAGTGGAGCCATTTGCTTGGCTGATGAGAATATTGACTTGGTAAAGATCTGGGAGGGACACCGCTATAAATTGTCTAATAGCGGCTATCTATGCGAGTGGCAATCCAAAGGAAGAGGTTTTCAAGTGGATCTCGGCCAAAGGCTATGTAATTTCTACCAGAAGTGTGAAGAGATTGGCATTGGTCTCCCTTTCCTCCTTTAACTTTTGGCCCTATTTGACGTACCGGGCATCTATTTCTTTGGTGGCCTCTCTCAGCAGGTCCATTTCACCCTGCTTATCCCTTCCCCCAAGTGCCGCTTCTATGATGTTGTAATCTTTGGGCCTTACAGCTACTCCATTTGCATCTGGAGGAAGTATTGTGATAGTCACAATTATGTTTCCTATTGGACCAATTCAAAGGGGTGAACCATCTGTGCCTTCTTAGGATTTTGAGCCTCTATATTTCAGGCCATCATTTTAGCCAAGGAGAGTGGAACACTTGATGCAACCACTGGGGCCTTTCTTTTTCTTGATTCTACCAGCCATTGGGGTGGTTGGGATGGCTTTGTAGTTAAGACTTGGGCACCCGAACTACCTTCAGAATCGGGTGGCACATTCTTGGAATGTATAGTGTCATCGGGCTCTTTTCCTTTATCTTGTTCCTATTCTTGTTCCTATTCTTTTATCTCTCCTTTATCTTGAGCGGTGATGTCTTCAATCGCATGATCAATATCCTCATGCAAATTCATGAGTTCATCCACCCCAAACACATCATCAAAATCATTATGTGGGGGAAGGCTATCAGGGATCTCCTCAAGTTTGGGGGAATCCAAACTGACATCAACTAGAGGCATATCTGGCATACCGGGGCTAGTGGCTATGCTTGGAGTGGGGGTCATATTTTTCTTCTTCTTTCTCAACAATGGGACCCCGGTCTCCAAAATACTAGTAAAATCTGCCTCGGCAAAATTCTATCTTCTCATCATTATAGCCAATGATGGGGATCTCACTAGACAAGTAGATGCCATTGGAGTTGCGAGGAGACCAGAGGATATCTGTGTGCTTATCTGCTGCCTGTCCAACCTCGCCAACTCCATTTATTATTGTAGTTGTACCATTAAGAGGGTTGGGCCCTGGGGAGGTAATTTAACTGGGGTACCCTCTTTTTCTTTCCCCTTACTTGTGCTAGGTCCAGTGGCGGCAGAAAATGGAGTGGTATTTCAGATAATCGATCCCTTCTGGGTGATTTTGGGACACACACAGGCAAAATACTTATGACTGGCCTCCAAAATTGAGTGGCATACTCCCTCAATTGTCAAGTCTTCTGGGGTGGCCCAATCCACCAGAGGGAGATCCAACTTTTCTAATCCTTTTCCTTTATATGCTAGGTCCTCTAGTGGCCCGTCATCTGAAAAAACCTTTAGAAAATTCTGAAGGTCAAGCACCTTCATGAGTCCCTTGGACATTCGTGAATGTTGATGAGCCTGGAGATAGAAACTATCCTGACAGTCTGCCCAAAAGTCTTCAATATCTTCTTCATGCGGTGGGGACACTTAGGGAAGTGCCAAGGAAATCTTTCCTAGAGGATCATAATTATTCCTGGTGTGGTGGAATTCCACCAGTCCTAGGCTCTTCAATTCATTATCTTCCTCCCTTGCTGTGGCAAGGTTGCACGTATAATTCTTGCACAAAAATGGGAATGGGATGTTGATGACCTTCTTCAATGTGAAGAAGGCGTGTAGATCCATCATCTACCAGTAGAACTCCAAGAGAATAATTTTGTCCCCGCAATACCGGGGAAGAAGATAGGGCTTCCTAGAGAAGTTGGTCACCCGAATGTAGGTGTGGTGTTGGAACTGAATAAAATAGTGATCGTAAGTACTGACAAAGTTTATTTCCTCCTGTGATAATCAGTACCGGGAGTCACAGGTAAGTGTTAGGATATTTTTGTAAATGAAAGCATCATTTACCTGTTAGAAATTTAGGAAACTGAGTTCACATTGTACTTGGGGATAATGATCCCATGGTGTTAACTTGCCCAGCCCGTTCCCTAGTTCACCTACTGTTCCCAAATCTAGAAAAGTTAGTCTTTGTAGGGCTAGTGCCCATAGCACATAGGATGTCATATAAAACTTAGAACTCTGGACAATGCCCTTCAGCTGTGTGTCCACATGGTTGGCTATAATGGCCACCCAGTTGAAGGTCTGGCTGTGAGTGGTGATACAATAAAGAAAGTAGTGCATCCACACTGAGAAATCTAGGGCATGGGGCAATCCAAAGATCTTGCATAAAAATATAATGCTAGCCTGGATGGGATCTTTGAAATCCCAGCAAGGCATTTCCAACTTCATCCTTTTATGGTCCCTCTTCAGGGACTTCAGCCATTGGCTATTGAGATATTTTCGAGAGATAATGGTAGCTTCCTCAAACTCCTTCAACGATTTAGAACGGTTGATAATGGTGGATCCCTTGAACTGTGGAATCCCTAGCCCTAAGGAAAAATTTGTTGCGTCCAGGGTGACAATTGTTGCTAGATAATGTAATGGTTGGGGATCGACAAGCAGAACTATTTGAGTAGGTGCATTGTATAGTATTGTTAGTTGTCATATTAATTTTGGTGATTGCACCGAATAGGGAAATTTTGTAGCCTTTATAATGCCGGAGGTGGCCAAATGAGTAGCCATACTATCTCTGCCAGCCTTCAACCTGTAGATGGCTTGGATTAAACCTTGCATTTCAGCCCAAATTCCAAGCTCTATGTTTGTTATTTCTTGGACTTTGGAATCCACCTTGGATCCCATGAGAATGCCCTCCTTCAGGTACTTGGAGGTGAGTGGTAGCGTTGCTAGCATCTTTTTAGCCTTGGTTTTTGCAGCCGCTCGAGTGGAGGTAGTAGGTAGCTCTGGGCTATCAGGAGGAGCGATCACCTCAGACATTTTGATCATGCAATCAACAACCTGCAAGAATGGAGAACTGTGAATACATGGTATAATAATAACAATTTATGTGGATTCTGGAGAAATCATCACCATGTCGCATCTATCCAAAAGTGTTAGCATACATTGAATTCCTAGAATATTCAAGATAAACATGAGACAGATTTTGATACACACCTGGCGACTCTGGGGTATTGAACTAAGTGACATGGATGGAAAGAGAACTTTGAGGGCCTCGGCACCCAGAGTCCAAAAGGACTAGCCATTGCTACGTCGATGTGACTAGGAGGAAGCTGTAATTGGCTAACATGGGTTGTCACGTGACCATATGATAGGTGGTGTAAATGGCATTTAATGGTGACAAGTGGGATGACATAGAGGAAATTGAATGCCAGATGGGATGGGTTTTGAATGCCAACTCGTGGGAAATTAATCCTGCCATTAAGGTGACACGACATAGGAGAGAGAAAGTTGCCATGGCTCAAACCAGTGAGGTGTCAAGTTTGAACCGTGGTGACTCCCTCTTGACGAGATTGGTAGAATGATTCAAGAAGTGATGGAGTGCGACAAGCTTGTCAAGAAGGAAAGGATATACAAGGGTTATTCACAAAAAAATATAGAGGGCTGATGCATATATACAACATTTATAGAGTATTTACATAAAGTACATAACTTAAAAAGGCATGGAAGCCAACCAACAACAATGTACAACATATACACTAAAATACAATGGCACAGAAGGTGGACAACCTTCTGGCAGGGCCATCCCACCAATGGGAGGCAAACCAGGAATAAACCAAAAAATGAAAACAAGAACAAAACAAAAGTGAAAACAACCACAGCAACGAAAAGAAAGACAGAAAAAGAAACCAGAGGGATGGAAAAAAAGAGAACAAGAATGACAACCAACCTGTAAACATGAAAGAGGCAAAGAAGATAGACATGGAAGACACTTTGCAATAGGTCCACCTTTGAATGATCACAAGCCAACACTGCAAATCAACGTTCGATTAGCCACTAAGCACAAGGAGCAAATTCACTATTTAATTGCCTTAATCAATTCAATATCGCTCTGAATAATCTAATTTTTTTAATCATGATAACTATGAAAATGATAGGTAATTTCTATTTATACCCCTAGGGTAAAAACAAATTGTGCTTTTCTAACAACTCTGGAAACCTCCAGACTCCGGGCCCGAGGACTCTATGTAATCATACCTTCTCGTAAAAGAAGATATGATGGTAGAGAATCTTGGAGTTCAGAATCTGACTTTCAAAAGAACAAACAAACTCTAGGACTGGGTCCCAGAGACACAAGGAAGAAAAACAACCCTCGGGGGCAAATCCCAGAGGTAAAACAAAGGAAGAATAAAAGAAAAAAAGGGGGACCCAACATTTTGCTGACAAAATGTAGGGATGCGTATGTAGGGCATAACACATAGGCTCAAAGAGCCTAACCTCCCCAATGATGCATTCATTGAGCCCCATAATGAAATGCTGAATCATAAGGGTTGAATCATGTCCATAACCTGCATACTACTTGAGCTTAAAAAATCGATGCTCATACTCTACCACTAACAGGGTCAACTGCCTCAGGTTGTGGAACTCATCTTCCCACTTCTACCTCCACTAATCTAAGAGGAAGAACTCTTGCAAGTTCTCAAGGAAAAAATCCCAAGTGACTGTGTCCATATGGAGCCCTATCTTCTCCTCTTCTATCTTTCACCACACTACTGAGAAATCATAGAGATGCATCACTACATACCTAGCTTTAGTATTTTTACTAAAGGTATGCATGGAAAAACTCCTCTCTAAGGAAATAAGCCATGTCTCAGCCTCAAACCCTGATCCCTTCCCATAAAAGGGAGTAGGTTGTACTCTTATGAGATCCTTCATGTGGTTCACTTCCACAACATCAGGGTCCATTGTGATGGTCCTCATTGGAGGGCTCCTAGATCTCACTCCCACTCTCTGCTCTAACTAAGAATGATGAGAAGAATCCTTCTCTACTCTAACCTACTTAGGAAGATGATTCAAAATCACCTGCAATAACTGCCTAAAGTCTGGCTCTTCAGACCCATCCCGATGATTGTCCCTCTGCTCATCTCTACTGTGTTGGTGAGCTTTGTCCTAAATGACACTTGTGGAAGGACTGTGATGCCTAACCCTTCCATGACCCCCAACTTGGCCTCTACCATGAGCTCTAGCAGATCTAGTCTCATGCATGATTCTTGAATCAACCAGAGAACCAAATAACAACTCAAAACCAAATAAAATCAAAATAAAGCAAATAATCACAAAGCAATGGTTTTAGATACATTAGAGTTTTATGCCTATGTTTGTTTCAAGTTTTAAACCACAAGACAACTAATGGGCATACAAATTTCCTAGAGCTCTCAGTGTAGAAACATGGGCTCTGATACCAAGTGTAATGGTCCACCAGGGAACCTAGGAAAACTAACCTAAACATGACGCTAAGTTAACGAAATAATTTTTTTTAAAAATGTTTACAAACAATAATGATAACAATGTGGAAGAAACACAATGAGGTACATGACATACACATAAGTATGACTCAACAAAGGTTACAAATCTCGAGGGTTCCTTGACATAGAATTACTTAAGTAAAATAATCTACGAGAACAACTATAGAGAGCTAACATAAAGGATACCTCAAATGAATCCAATAATATACATCTCATATAATAAAACCACATATACATCTGATACCCAAGGTATACAACTGAATAACCATGCGCAACACAAGTCATAGGGTATACAATAATGCATAACAATACAATACAATGCATCCTTTGAAAGGATGTCAACCAATTAACACATATGGTACAATTATACAACTCATGAACTGAACAAGTCTCTATAAGAAGAATATGTCAGAGATTTGTTTCTGTGCAATTGATTGATTGTACGTTTGTCATTGATGACAACATATAATACATAGTAGTAATTTTGTATGTACTTATCAGAATGATGATATCAAGCCTTTCCTGGTTAGATACATGTTGTAGACATGTTTAGTATGTTATGTTCATACACGCAGATCTAGATATGATGTTTCAGTCAAGTTGTGTAATTCTATTATTGGCAGTTACAGTTTTGGAAGAGTATCTATTCAGAGTTGACGTATTTAACATGTTTCTTGAGTTGCACCTATCTTTAGGATATGCGTGTGTATATTCATGATTAGTTATGAGTTGATGATAGTTATCTAAAGGTGCCAAACATGTTTTAAGAAGATTGCAAAGTTAGAGTTAATTTGGTGAGGCCGACTTAGTGAAGCGTCATGTCTATTCAGTTTGTGTTGCACAGACTTAATATTGTTTGTGTGCTTAGTAAAGCTGACAAGGATGATATGAAGAGTTATCTTACAGGTCCCATGATCTCATACTTTGAGAAAGATACTTATAGAAAGTTATTTGTGATACACTAAGTGTGAATGATATGAAAGGAGACAGAAAATGTACAAAGCAGAATATCAATTGTGTTTCATTCATCAAGGGTCTATGTGAAGAAGCAGTTGAAGATTACAATACATTGGAACTAATCAAGATAGTAGGTCTACTCTATAGTTCATCATCAGATATAGTGCATATATGTTCTATAGAAGGTTTTGGCCTTCACCATTGAAGCAGTGAGCTTTTGGACAGTGAGTCCTCACCCCTAATAGGGTTATTTGTAAAATACTCCTAACAAGGTCAGACCCTTAACCAGGTCACTATACTTATTGCATTGTAAAGTAAAACTCCTAACAGGGATTACTATAAACAAGTATAGTTCATTGTGGGTACTAATTCTCACCGGGGTTTTTACCATTTAGTTTTCCCGTAACCAAATTGAAGTGTTGTCTATTGTGTTATCTGAATGTGTATTTACTTTGTTGTATTTTGAAGTTAATAAGAGAAAAGAATTTAATTGGCTGATAACTAATTCACCCCCCCCTCTCAGTTATCCTTTGGGACTATTCTAACAATTGGTATCAGATCCAAGTGCCTTGAGGAGAAAGCCTAATAGCTTAAGGTAGATCAAATGACATACTTTAGAAAAGAGAGTCCTAAGTTTGATGGAGAGAATTATCTGGATTGGAAGAATAAAATGATAACACATCTACAGTGTGTTGGTTTTTAAATCTTTGAGATAGCCACACAAGAAGATGTTATTCCCTCACTTAAAGACCTTGCAAAAGATGATGGTACTAGCAGACAAAATGAAATATTCACAACTAATGCAATTGCCAAAGAAGCCCTTATAAGTGCCCTATCCGACAGTGAATTTTTTGAGATCAAGAAATTAGACAAGGCTTACACTATATGGAAGTATTTAGAATACATGTTTGAAGGAGATATTCAATCTAAGAATGTGCGCAGGAAGACATGGAAAAATAAATACAACAGTCTTGAGATGTTACCTGAAGAGAACATTAGAGCCTACAATCAGAGGATAAATGAAGCAGTTTCTAGAATTAGAAACAATGGTGGAGAAATATCAGAGGAAGATATAATGGACAAGATGTTGACTACTCTAACATCAGACTATGAAAACAAGATCAGTATTCTAAAGGAAACTATGAAATTTTCACAAGACTTCAAAAGAGAGACTTTGATCAGTAAAATCTCTGCATTTGAGATATCAAGATTGAAGACTGAACCAAAAGGTGAAACAACCTTCAAAGCATCAGTCCATGGTAAGAAATATCACATCTCTAGCAATAATGAGAAAGAAGATGTTGATGAAGAATTGGAAGAAATCATAGGTATGATTGCTAAAAGAGAAAAGAAAGGAAAAGGAAAATATGAAGGACAACTTCCATTCAAATGTTTTTCATGCAACAATATTGGCCACTTTAGATCCAAGTGTCCTACAAGAGTAAAGAAATTTAGACCTGATTATAAACCTAAATAAAAAAAGGAATTTTATCATGCTGAAGAAGGCGTAACTGATGAAGATTCAGGAGAAGATGAAATTGGATTCGTTGCCCTTATAGATATGGAAAAATTGCCTAAGGATATGGACATTGAAGAAGACAAAGAAGCACATGAGTTATCCCTAATTTCCAAAGCAGACATCAAAACTAATTGGATCATTGATAGCGGTTGTTCTCACCACATGATAGGTGATAAAGACAGATTTTTTCATCTAGAAAAAATACAAAGGTGGTATGGTTAGATTTGGAGATAACACACTCCCAAACCTATCATAGGTAGAGGATCCTTCACCCTGGATGGAAAGAATAAGATAGAAGATGTTTTGCATGTTGATGGACTACATCACAATCTACTAAGTGTTGGACAACTACTTGACAAAGGTTATCATTTTGAATTCAAAAACAACAAATGCATCATTAGCAACAAAGATGGAGACATGATTTCATCAGGATAAAAAACAAAAGGTAATGTTTTTCAGCTCAATTCAGATGTAAGTTGTTTTGTTGCAAAAGTGGATGGCAGTTGGTTACGACACAAGAGACTCTGTCATATAAATTTTGATAAAATAGTAAAGATAAGAAATGTCAAAGCAGTTAGAGATATTCCTAGTATTGCAAGACCAGTAGACACAATATGCAGGGAATGCGTTATGGGAAAGCATGTAAGAAGTTCTTTCAGAAGCAAGCAGAACTCAGCTGAAAACAAATTGGACCTAGTACATACAGATTTATGTGGTCCTACTCAAACAAGATCATACTACGGAGAAAGGTATTTCATTTTGTTTGTTGATGATTTTTCAAGGATGATGTGGGTTGCATTCTTAAAAGAGAAGTTAGAAGCCTTTAAGAAGTACAAAATATTCAAAGCTAAGGTTGAGAATGAATCTACATTAAAACTGAAATGTCTGAGATCAAATAGAGGAGGAGAGTTCACCTCTGATCAGTTTTATGAATACTATGAAGAAAATGGAATAAAAAGATAGTTGAGTGCTCCCAGAACCCCACAGCAGAATGGGTTTGCAGAAAGGAGGAACAAGATTATACTTGATACAACGCGCACTATGATGATTGAAGGAAAAGTTGTGAACACATATTGGAGAGATGCAGTCAATACAGCAGTCTATGCTATCAACAAAACACAACTAAGGCCAGGCGTGGAAAAAACACCTTATGAGCTTTGGTTTGGTAATGTACCTATAGTGAAATATTTTAGAATCTTTGGCAGCAAGTGCTACATCAAGAGAGATGATGGTGTTTGTAAGTTTGATGCAAGAAGCGATGAAGGTATTTTGCTTGGTTACTCTACTAAAAGAAAAGCATATAGATGTTTCAATTTGAGATTGAAAAATATAATTGAAATTACTCATGTAAAGATTGATAAAAAGTTCATGGTCCAAGAAAGGTACTATGAATATGCACCTATGATTGAAGATGAACCCAGGCCTAGTAGTAAAGATACTATTATTGAATAAATGTTTGATTGCATTGATGTTTCAAGTAATGACCCTGAATCAAGAAGAGAAGAATCACAGATTGCAGAAGAAGAAGTAACACCTAAGGTTCCAAAATTCACATCTAGATACCACTCTAAAGATGATATCATTGGAGATTAGAGCAGAAGTGTTTTGACCAGATCAAAAGAAAAATGTCTAACAGTGGATGAAGAGGTATGTTTACTTTCATAGATTGAACCTTTAAGTGTTCAAGATGCTTGTAATGATTCTTATTGGAAGAATGCAATGAAAGAAGAATTAGATCATATAATTAAGAATGAGACATGGGAATTGGTTCCTAGACCTAGTGACAAAAATGTTATTGGAACAAAGTGGATCTTCAGAAACAAGATGAATGAAGAAGGTACAATAGTAAGAAACAAAGAAAGATTGGTTTGTAAAGGATATGCACAGAGAGAAGGAATAGAATACACTGATACATTTTCCCATGTGAGTAGACTGGAAGCCATAAAATTGTTCTTGGCCTATGCAACATTCAAAGACTTTAAAGTTTATCAAATGGATGTAAAGTCAGCCGTTTTGAATGGTGACTTGAAGGAAGAAGTCTACATTGAATAGCTTGAAGGATTTAATCTTTTAGATAAACCAGACATGGTATGAAGATTGAAGAAAGCACTCTATGGTCTTAAACAGATCCCAAGAGCTTGGTATGAGAGACTTGATGGTTATCTTACCAAGATTGGATTCAAGAAAGGTGTAGCAGATTGTAACTTATTCATAAGAGAGACACCTGATGGATTACTACTAGTTGCCATATTTGTTGATGACATTATCTTTGGAGGTAATGACAAGCTTAGTGCAACATTTGCAAAAGAAATGCAGAATGAATTTTAAATGAGCATGATT
>MU227946.1:3019859-3045953 GCA_018584345.1 Thuja plicata | reverse complement strand
AGGTTGTATTGATGATAGGAAGAGTACTTCAAGAGGAGCAATATTTCTTGGAGATAGGTTGGTTTCTTGGATAAGAAAGAAGTAGAACTATATTTCTCAGTCAACAACAGAAGCTGAATATGTTGCAGCAACACTAAATTGTTCAACCATGGTTTGGATCAAGTAGATGGTTAAAGACTCTGGTATTCAGGTTGATTATCCTATTGTTATTCACTGTGATAACACTAGCACTATTAACATGTCCAATAACCCTGTGATGCACTCAAAGACAAAACACATAGAGATCAAGTACCATTTTCTAAGAGAAAAGGTTGCAAAGAAAGAAGTGAAATTAGACTATGTGAGCACCAAAGAATAGTTGACAGATATTTTCACAAAAAATTTAGAAAAAGATACTTTTGAGTATCTCAAGGAGAAGTTGGGAGTAATTCCCTCTCCTGAGTCTGATTAGATAAAGCATCAAGAAAATTAGTCCTTAGTGATTGATGAATGGTTGAATACTCTACTTCTGGAGTAGTACCTGTGCCTAATTTTTTATGGCACCCTTTTCCATTGATGTCAAAGGGGGAGTATATAGTAAGGGGGAGCATATACTTTGGGGAGTATAAAAATAGACAAAAGAACTAAAGCAGTGTAGAGGAATCTTTGATGAGGATATTGAGAAGATTGTAAAAGAAAGAAGACACCGTGTGCTAAAGGATTTTTTAATATCATATGTTGCCATCAATGTCAAAGGGGGAGATTGTTGGAGATTTGTTTCTGTGCAGTTGATTGATTGCATATTTTTCATTGATGACAACATATAATACACAGTAGTGATTCTATATGTACATATCAGAATGATGATATCAAGCCTTGCGTGGTTAGATACATGTTGTAGACATGTTTAGTATGTTATGTTCATACACGTAAATCTAGATATGATGTTTCAGTCAAGTTGTGTAATTTTGTTATTGGCAGTTACAGTTCTAGAAGAGTATCTGTTTAGAGCCGACGTATTTAATGTGTTTCTTGAGTTGCACCTATCTTTAGGATATGCGTGTGGATATTCATGATTCGTTATGAGTTGATGATAGTTATCTAAAGGTGCCAAACATGTTTTAAGAAGATTGCAAAGTTAGAGTTAATTTGTTGAGGCCGACTTAGTGAAGCGTCGCGTCTGTTCAGTTTGTGTTGTGCAGACTTAATATTGTTTGCATGCTTAGTAAAGTTGACAAGGATTTTATGAATATTTTTCTTACAGGTCCCATGATCTCATACTTTGATAAAGATACTTATAGCAAGTCATTTGTGATACGCTAAGTGTGAATGATACGAAAGGAGATAGAAAATGTATAGAGCATAATATCAGTTGTGTTTCATTCATCAAGGGTCTATGTGAAGAAGTAGTTGAAGATTACAATACATTGGAACTGATCAAGATAGCAGGTCTACTCTATAGTTCATCATCAGATATAGTGCATATCTATTCTATAGAAGGTTGTAGCCTTCACCATTGAAGCAGTGAGCTTTTGGACAGTGAGTCCTCACCCCTAACAGGGTTATTTGTAAAAGACTCCTAATAGGGTCAGACCCTTAACCAGGTCACTATACTTATTTCATTGTAAAGTACAAATCCTAACATGGTTGAAATATCTTCTAACGTGGATTACTATAAACAAGTATAGTTCACTGTAGGTACTAATTCCCACTGGGGTTTTTACCATTTGGTTTCCCCATAACCAAATTGAAGTGTTGTCTATTGTGTTATCTGAAAGTGTATTTACTTTTTTGTATTCTAAAGTTAATAAGAGAAAATAATTTAATTAGCTGATAACTGATTCAGCCCCCCCATCTCAGTTATCCTTTGGGACCATTCTAACAGAATAAGAAGATATAACTACAACTAGGATCATCCAAGCATGAATAAGAACCATCAGATCTCGATGATAATAAGAATCACTCACACCCGACCGCGTGGAACCAAAGGTCCACTCCCACCTTACTGAGGAGATAACAATAGGACCACACATGGGAACACAATCCAAAAAGACTAAAGAAGAAGTATAAGGATAGGAAAGAAAAAGACACACTGGAGATCCAAGGTCAATACAAAGGTACACCAACCAAAGATAAAGGACATACATAAATTCACCAAGACACCAATATGAACCAACCACTAAAACCAAAAACCAAATGCCAAAACCCACAACCATACAAGGTAAAGAAAGACCTATGGAGGAGACTTAGGCTACATTCTATGGGAGTGTCATCACATGGTCAATCACTTGAGTTACCCTAGACTCGTGTCTCTGGACCTCGAACCTCTCAACATGACTCATGCGGAGCTAGAATACCCTCTCATGAAGATGAGGAATCTAACCATACCTACTCTCTAGGTATCAACTCATTCTCATCCTTAGTTTGTACTAGCACTCAAGGCATAAGCGAGGAATCATGATCAATCTTGTATTTAATGTCAACCCCAAGTTTTATTATTACATTATCACTTATTAGTAACTTATGATAGGTCACCCTGGACTGGCCTCTTTGAGCCCTAGAATCCTATTGTAAGCGACTCCCCTAAGATGCACCTAACTAACCACCCCCTAAGCTCAAGATCATAAATAATCCCATAACCCTCATAAAACTAGTTCCTACCCATATAGGAACTACTAATTCTCCATTAACCATAACAACATGAGGAACTCTCAAAAGATCACATATCCTAAGTTTAGACATACTAGGATCAAGAAGAATAATCAAACCAAAATAACATCATAGGACACATGTACTAAAAATCACTAACAAGACACAATGCAAAACCAAATCCCAAAACCCTTTGGTTACATACTGATAGATAACTTAACACCCCAATAGACATCTCGGATGAAAAAGTTCATAGTAGGAAAGTATACACAATACATTCATAATCATCCAAAATAATATGTCATGGCATGAAATATACATGCAGAAAGAACTAATTCAGAATTGAGTGATAACATAATGATGAACAAATTTATAATATCCTATTATGCAAATTCGTTCATCTAGTAAAATTATTAACACACTATAATTAAATCTCCCAAGAAAGTGCACAATAAAAGTTCCCATAGGTTAATTTATAATTCCAACATATATAAATTAACCTATTTAAATAATTACTAAAATTTGACTATAATTACAATAGTATGAAAATGCCAGCGTAACAACCATTAACAGAAAATAATATTCAAAATATTAGTAGTATCTATTAATCAAGTTAATCAAACCCCCTATATTAATAAGAAAGAACACTATTAAGAATAAATAACTAATTAATAATAATATTAAAGCTATATACAACTTTATAATAATTAATTAAATTATTCTTTAATCCACCAAATAAAATTAAACTAGATCTAAAATAAATCAATTTTAAACCAAAATATGTAAGTAAAAATTTAATAATAATAATAATTAACATAAACTAAATTTATTAACTCGTAAATTAAAAACAAACTTAAATAAACTAAACTAAACTAAACTTAAAAAAGAAATAAAAGTAAAAAAATAATTTTCAAAAAACAAAACTTAAAACAAACTTACCTACCGCCACTAAGTAACCCGTAGTGGGGTTGTGGCCTGCGGTCCCCACCCACAGTCTCGCGGGCACCTGCGGTAACTATGTTGGGTGTCACAGTCTGCGGTACCCCCGTGGTCCCCACAGGCGGTTAAGTGGGCTGGGGAGGTGATGACCCTGCCCACTTATACTTACATTTAATTAATTTATTTATTTTCATAGTTTTATCACCTTTTTATTCCTATTAAAACTTAATTTTATTTAAATTTATATTTATAATTTTTTTTCTAAAACAAGCCTGGTGTACTCTGTATATTTTCCAGCAAGGTATGCATTTTTTTTTAATTTAATATTTCTTTCATTTTATAATACTAATAATATTTTTTTTTCCTCTTCGATAAAAAATAGGTAAAATTTATTTCTTTTTCAACATTAAAGGAATAATCTATCAAACAACTCTAAGGGAGTAAAAGGGGATCTTTTTTTTTCCCAACCAAAAAATTGATAGAAACCAGAAATACATTAATTCTAATGTTAATCTTAATTTCCAAGATACTTTCAACCATGCAATTGATTTGTATTACTTTGTTTCCTTGCAGATTTGGACCCGATTTTTGGACAGGATCCGGGTAAGGATGAAATTTTATTTTCAAGATAAGGATTCTACAAATCTGAAGGTTTAATTCAATCTCTTTGACAACAATCACAACTCATTCATTGAATCTAAAACCCGAAGGGTAAATTTCAGAAACTAATACATTACAATTGAAAACCTAAATGCCCTTTTTCACCCCATACCATAAAATGACAACCCTTATGCCCACAAACATAGATCTGACATGTGAGCAAGAAGGAAACCTCAAAATTGAACCAAGACATATTTCTTCAATTTTAAATCCATAAACCACACAATAATCAAACAAGAAAGATCTATCAAAGGATCCTAGCTTTTCAGATTCATAGAAGATGGGGGATTTGAAAGCTAGAATTGACATGAACAAGATCCTACCTTAATAATTGATGAGAGGAACAAATCCACAAATCCAAGCAAATAAGAATTCCAAAAATGCTCCCAAGCTTTCTCAAAACTCCAATCACCTGATTTCTCCTTCTCCCTGATTGAACAACCTCCAAAAAGGCTTCCAATCCAAAGATATAGATAATCCAAGCAATTAGGTTTTCAAAAAGTGAAAACCCTAAAGGGAATTAAATTATCTAATTAATAATTAAAAGAAATTCTTTATTTTCAATTTTCACTTAAAGCATGCATAACTCAAATTTAGAATATAAAGACAAGGTCATGCTTGAAAATGCATGAGAATATATTTCAATTAAATAAATCAATTAATCATGCAACTTAAAGCAATATTCAATAAATCAACTTTGCACAATTAATTATAATTAATTGAATTGAATATTTATTAAATCTCAATTATTTAAATCAAGATTTAATAATTAAATCAATTAATTAAATATAGGCATTTAACTAATATTTAATTATTAAATAGCCCTATATTTCATATATCAATGTTTTGACCTTATTAAAGGTGCAATAATTAACAATAATATTTACCATAAATATTTATTAAATAAATCACCTAGAAGTATCATTAATCCAGATGAAAACCATACAAATAGAAAAAACCAACTGAAATAGAGTAGCAACTAAAACAAAAACACAAACACAAACAAATAGGCTCACGAATCCACGTCACTAGACAGATTCATACACTAGGGTAGTCAGTCAGATTCTTGTCCATTTCTAGGAAAAGATAAGGGTTTAGGGTATGGATTTGGACCTGATATTATCTCTGCTCTCTTACCATTGAGATATTGCGATAGGGAACGCTCACTCCTGCCAATTTAGGGAAGACGTAGCCCGGTACCTACAAACCTGTCATCACAAGGATGAACATACATGCATATAATATAAAAAACAATGGTTGAGACCAGTTTATCATATGGATCTTGCCAAAGAAAGTAACTATGACTTTGTCCCATACCATACCAAACACATCAAACAGTAATGTAAAACATAACAATGATCCATATGCATACAGATTTAGGGTCATATTGTCAGAAAACCTTAATCAAAATGACATCATAGCATATAGATAAGCATCATGAAATAACCATAAATCACATATAAATAGGAGATATAATACACTAAGCAATGGATCCATAATATAATGAAATGCAATACATAAATATCCTCAAAACCATCTGAAATAAACAACACATACATAAAAAGGACTAAAAGAGTTTGGCAACCAAAACTAAAAAGAAAACTAAGGGGTGGGTATTACATCCTCCTCCCCTAAAACTAGGCTTAGTCTTGGAAGCCTACAACAGAGATAGAGATATGAATCTCTCAACTCAAAGCATCAAACTGAGCCACAAAAAACTCAATGTGTGGGTCCCATAGGACCCTTCCCCAATGTCTGACTCGAACACTAAGGATCATTCCCTACTGTAGGAATGTGAAAACAAGTTGCTGGTCATCTACTCGCAACCCCACTCATAGGAGAATGATACACAAATAGAGGGAAATCAAAGGCTACCTACACTCCATGAGATCCACCAACATTCTCAATAGTAGGGTTAGAAGCTACTGACCTCTCTCCTGAAAACTGTGATGCATGCTGAGGATAATTGACTACAATGTGACCAAGCTTCCCACAAGAATAAAAACCCCCTTTACTACCACCCCCTCTAACCAAAGGTGCACTAGACTTCTAAAAAATACCCCCACAAACAGCTTGATGCAAACTCTGAACTGACTAATCAGTCCAAATGCACATACTACAAAGCTAGTTGTGATAGTTCCCCGAATGAGAACCACCACTAGTACCATTGAAGAATATCTTACTCTACTGGATCTGGTTACCCTTCAAAATTGTAGGAGGGTTCCTAGAGTTCCCAGCTCCCTATGACTGATTACCTTGGTAACCAGGAGTAGGTCCACTAGACTGCACTCCCATCTGACCACCACGGCCCAAAGCTATATTGGCCTTCGCAAGAGTATCTTTAATGACCGCTTATTTATGGGTTGTAGGCTCAAAGATCCTAACCTCGCAAATGATGTGTTAATTGATCCCCCTAATGAAATTTTGAATCATAAGGGCCGAATCAAGTCCATAACTTGCATATTGCTTGAGCTCAAAGAATCGACGCTCATAGTCTACCACTAACATGGTCAACTACCTCAGGTTGTGGAACTTGTCTGCCTGCTTCTGCCTCCACTGATCTGAGAGGAAGTTCTATCAAAAGTTCTCAAGGAATAAATCCCAAGTTACTATGTCAATATGGAGCCCTTACCTCTCCTCTTCTATCTTCCACCACACTACTGCAAAATCAGAGAGTTGCACCACTGTATACCTAGCTTTAGTATTACTACTAAAGGGATGCATGGAAAAACTCCTCTCCAAGGAAATAAGCCATGTCTCAGCCTCAAACCCTGATCCCTTCCCATAAAAGGGAATAGGTCGTACTCTCATGAGATCCCTCTTGTAGTTTGTTGCCACAACATCAGGGTCCACTTTGATGGTCCTCCTTGGAGGGCCCCTATATCTCACTCTCACTGTCTGCTCTAACTAAGAATGATGAGAAGCATCCTTCTCTACTCTAACCTTCTTAGGAAGATGATTCAAAATTGCCTAGAATAACAACCTAAAGTCTGGCTCTTCAGACCAAGCCCGACAATCATCCTTCTTCTCATCTCTACTATATTGATAAGCATTGTCATGAATGACCCTCATGGAAGGACTGTGATTCCTACCCCTTCCAAAGCCCCCAACTCGGCCTCTACCATGACCTCTAGTAGATCTAGTCTTAGGCATGATTCCTGAGTCAGCCAGAGAACCAAACAACAACTCAAAACCAAATAATATCAAAAGAAAAAAAATAATCACAAAGTAATAGTTTTAAATACATCAGATTTTTATGCATATGTTTGTTTCAAGTTTTAAACCACAAGACAAATAATGGGCATACAAATTTTCTAGAGCTCTCATTGTAGAAATGTGAGCTCTGATACCAATTGCAATGCCCCACCAGGGAACCTAGGAAAACTAACCTAAACATGACACTAAGTTAACGGAATAAGTGTTTTTAAAAATGTTTACAAACAATAATGATAACAATGTGGAAGCAACACAATGAGGTACATGACATACACATAAGTATGACTCAAAAAAGGTTACAAATCTCGAGGGTTCCTTGACGTAGAATTACTTAAGCAAAATAATCTATGAGAACAACTATAAATAGATAACATAAATGATACCTCAAGTGAATCCAATAATGTACATAACATATAACAATACCACATATACATATGATACCCAAGGTATACAACTGAATAACCATCCACTACACAAGTCACAGGGTATGCAGTTATACATAACAATACAATACAATGCATCCTTTGTCAACCAATAACCACATATGGTACAAGTATACAACTCATGAACTAAACAAGTCTCCATAAGAAGAGTAAGAAGATAGAAATGCAACAAGGATCATCCAAGCATGAAGAAGAACCGTCAGATCTCAATGATAATAAGAATAACTACTACCCAACCGTGTGGAACCAAAGGTCCACTCCCACCGTGCTGAGGAGATAACATCAGGCCCACACACAGGAACACAATCCAGATAGACTAAAGCATAAGTATAAAGATAGGAAATATAAAGACACACTGGAGATCCAAGGTCAATACAAAGTTACACCATCCAAAGATAAAGGACATACATAAACTCACCAAGACACCAACATGAACCAACCAATGAAACCAAAACCCAAATACCAAAACCCACAACCATAAAAAGTAAAGAAAGACCTATGGAGGAGACTTAGGCTACATTCTATAGGAGTGTCATCACATGGTCAATCACTTGAGTTACCCTGGACTGGCCTCTCTAGACCCCGGACCTCTCAACATGACTCATGTGGAGCTAGAATACCCTCTCACAAAGATGAGGAATCTAACCATACCTACTCTCTAGGTATCAACTCATTCCCATCCTTAGTTTGTACTAGCACTCAAGGCATAAGCGAGGAATCATGATCAATCTTGTATTTAAGGTTAACCCCAAGTTTTATTATTACATTATCACTTATTAATAACTAATGATAGGTCACCCTGGACTGGCCTCTTTGGGTTCTAGAATCCTTTTGTAAGCAACTCCCCTAAGATGCACCTAACTAACCACCCTTTAAGCTCAAGGTCAATAATCTCATAACCCTCATAAAAATGTCTCTTACCCATATAGGAACTACTGATTCTCCATTAACCATAACAACATGAGGAACTCTCAAAAGATCACATATCATGAGTTCAGACATACTAGGATCAGGAAGAACAATCCAACCAAAATAACATCATAGGAAACATGCACTGGAAATCACTCACAAGACACCATGTAGAACCAAATCCCAAAACCCTCGGGTTACATCCTGACATATAACTTAACACCCCAACAGACATCTCAGATGAAAAAGTTCATAGCAGGAAAGAATACACAATAAATTTCATAATCATCCAAAATAATACGTCATGGCATGAAATACACACTTAGAAAGAACTAATTCTGAATTGAGTGATAACATAGTGATGAATAAATTTATAATATCCTATTTTGCAAATTCATTCATCTAGTAAAATTACTAACACGCTATAATTAAATCTCCCAAGAAAATGCACAATAAAATTTCCCATAGGTTAATTTATAGATCCAACATATATAAATTAACCTATTTAAATAATTACTAAAATTTGACTATAATTACAATAGTATGAAAATGCCAGCGTAACAACCATTAACAGATAATAATATTCAAACTATTAATAATATCTATTAATCAAGTTAATCAAACCCCCTATATAAATAAGAAAGAACACTATTAAGAATAAATAACTAATTAATAATAATAATAAAGATATATACAACTTTGAAATTATTAATTAAATTATTCTTTAATCCACCAAATAAAATAAAACTTGATTTAAAATAAATCAATTTTAAACCAACATATGTAAGTAAAAATTTAATAATAATAATAATTAACATAAACTAAATTTATTAACTCATAAATAAAAAACAAACCTTAAATTAAACTAAACAAAACAAAACTAAAAAAACTTAAAAGTAAAAAAATAATTTTTAAGAAATAAAACTTAAAACAAACTTACCTACTGCCACTAAGTAACCCGTAGTGGGGTCGCGGCCTGCGGTCCCCACCCACAGTCTCGCGGGCACCCGCGGTGACTGTGGTGGGTGCTGTAGTCCATGGTATCCTCGCGGTCCCCACGGGCTGTTAAGTGGGGTGGGGAGGTGATGACCCTGCCCACTTAGACTTACATTTACTTTTTTTATTTTATTTTTCCTACTTTTATCACCTTTTTTTTCCTATGAAAATTTAATTTAATTTATATATTTTTTTCTAAAACAAGCCTGGTGTACTCTATATATTTTCCAGCAAGGCATGCATTTTTTTTTAATTTAATTTTTCTTTTCATTTTATAATACTAATAATGATTTTTTTCCTCTTCAATAACAAATAGGCAAAATTTATTTCTTTTTCAACATTAAAGGAGTTATCTATCGAAAAAATCTAAGGGAGTAAAAGTGGATCTTTTTTTTCCCCAACAAATAATTCATACAAACTAGAAATACAATAATTCTAATGTTAATCTTAATTTCCAAGATACTTTCAACCATGCAATTGAACTCTATTGCTTCATTTCCTTGCAGATATAGACCCATTTTTTGGACAGGATCCGGGTAAGGATGAAATTTTGTTTTCAAGATAAGGATTCTACAAATTTGAAGGTTTAATTCAATCTCTTTGACAAAAATCATAGTTTTCACACAAAAGAAAACCTCATTCATCGAATCTGAAACTCTAAGGGAAAATTTCAAAAAAATATAGATTACAATTGAAAACCCTGACGCCCTTTTTGCATCTCATACCATAAAATGACAACCCTTATGCCCACAAACACATATCTAACATGCGAGAAAGAAGGAAACCTCAAAATTAAACCAAGAACATATTTCTTCAATTTTAAATCCATAAACCACACAATAATCAAACAAGAAAGATCTATCAAAGGATCCTAGCTTTTCATATGCATAGAAGACGGGGATTTGAAAACTAGAATTGACATGAACAAGATCATACCTTAATAACTTATGAGAGGAACAAATCCAAAAATCCAAGCAAAGAAGAATTCCAAAAATGCTCCCAAGCTTTCTCAAAACTTCAATCACCTAATTTCTCCTTCTCCCTGGTTGAACAACCTCCAAAAAGGCTTTCAATCCAAAGATATAGATAACCCAATCAATTAGGTTTTAAAAAAGTGAAAATCCTAAAGGGAATATAAATTATCTAATTAATAATTAAAATAAATTCTTTATTTTCAATTTTCACTTAAAGCATGCATAACTCAACTTTAGACTATAAAGACAAAGTCATGATTGAAAATGCATGAGAATATATTTCAATTAAATAAATCAAATAATCATGCAACTTAAAGCAATATTCAATAAATCAACTTTGCACAATTAATTGTAATTAATTAAATTTAATATTTATTAAATCTCAATTATTTAAATCAAGACTTAATAATTAAATATAGGTATTTAATTAATATTTAATTATTAAATAGCCATATATTTCATATATCAATATTTTGACCTTATTAAAGGTGCAATAATTAACATTAATATTTACCATAAATATTTATTAAATAAATCACCCAAAAGTATCATTAATCCAACTGAAAACCATACAAACAGAAAACCAACTGAAACAAAAGAGCAACTAAAATAGAAACACAAACACACACAAACAAGCTCACAAATCCACATCACTTGACGGATTCAAACACTAGGGTAGATAGTCAGATTCTTTTCCATTTGTAGGAACAAATAAGGGTTTAGGGTATGGATTTGGACCTGATATTATCTCTGCTCTCTTACCATTGAGATATTGCGATAGGGTACGCTCACTCCTGCCAATTCAGGGAAGACTTAGCCCGGTACCTGTAAACCTGTCATCACAAGGATGAACATACATGCATATAATATAAAAAACAATGGTTGAGACCAGTTTACCATATGGATCTTGCCGAAGCAAGTAACTACAACTCTATCCCATACCATACCAAACATGTCAAACAGTAATGTAAAACATAACAATGATCCATATGCATACAGATTTGATCAATATTGTCAGAAAACCTTAATCAAAATGACATCATATAATATACATAAGCATCGTGAAATAACGATAATCACATGTAAATAAGAGATATAATACACTAAGCAATGGATCCATAATATAATGAAATGCAATACATAAATATCCTCAAAACCATCTGAAATAAAAAACACATACATAAAAAGGCCTAAAAGAGTTCGGCAACCAAAACTAAAAAGAAAACTAAGGGGTGGGTATTACATCCTCCTCCCCTAAAACTAGGCTTAGTCCTGGAAGCCTACAACATAGATAGATATATGAATCTCTCAACTCAAAGCATCAAACCGAGTCACAAAAGACTCAATGTGTAGGTCCCATAGGACCCTTCCCCAATGTCTGACTCAAACACTGGGGATCATTCCCTGCTATAGGAATGTGAAAACAAGCTGCTGGTCCTCTACTCACAACCCCACTCATAGGAGAATGATACACAAATAGAGGGAAATCAAAGGCTACCTACCCTCCATGAGATCCACCAACATTCTCAACAGTAGGTTTAGAAGTTTATCAGATGTAGCATACCTCTCATAGTATCTGATCAATGAGATAAGCTTTCCCTGCTCAACTAATCTCTTCTCTAGTATTTTCATGTCAGGTTTCCAGAGTTGTTTGACATCAGTACTCTTCTCTTATAATTTATTTTCTTCTCCTTTCTTCTCTTCTACCTTCTTCTCTTCTACTTCCTTCTTTTCTCCTTTCTTCACTTCTCCCTTCTCTTCAACTTTTGTCCTCTGTCTCTTAGGTGGAGATTCTTATTTAGTGGATCTTGTATTCCTTCTCAGAAATTCCATAGGTTTATTTTTCTACAATGTACTCCTTGATGGTGTAGGTGTAGTCTTAGATATATCAATCACAGTAGAAGGTGCATTGATATCCTTCTCAACTTCTGGAGGTGGAAGGGCTATAAGAGTAGTTCTCGCCAAACTAGAAGCTCTTCCTGTCATCTTCCTTCTTACCTCTTTTGTTACAGTGGACTTGGATGCTATATCATCTATCAATTTTTCTAATTTCCTCTTCCTTACACCTCTAGTATGTTCTTCCCTTATCTTTGTTGAATTCTCTTCATATTTACCCCATCTTTCTTTGGATGGATCAATTTCTGAGGATGGAATGCGTTCAACGTGCATAGTCAAGATCTCAGAACTGACTTCATATCCCAGAGGATAATACCAGTTCTTCCTAGGTTGTACTACCTCAAAGAAAACATAATCAATTTCAACTATGAAATAGATAGAATATTTTTACTTCTCTATCGATGCTTTAGGAATCCTCTCTCTTTCCTTCATCAGTCTCTGTAAGATTTTTATCATCATAAATAACTCACCATCAAACCATGTACTATTTTGTCATCTATAGCTTTGTGTGATATGTATTCCAGTAGGTTCACTATCCTTCTAAGATCTTGGGTGCATACCAGGGAATTTATGCACAATATGAATATACATATGTATTAAAAGTGATCCAAATATAAATTCCTTAGTCCTATCTTTCTTTATTTGTCTCACAATTTCCAAGAACTATTGTGCAAGTACTTCGCATAGGTTATACCTAACATTTTCCTTAACCATTTTATATGCCATCAAAATCACTCCTGTTGATATTGAGTTAGGTCAGCTATTGCAATGAATTTTATATCCTAGAATAATTGAAATCAATCTAGCATCTTGCTGAAATATATCATTAACTTTCATTGTTCTCTTATCTTATCGTGACTGCATTCAGTTTTCTACCATTTTCTTTGTGTTGTTCTCTACAACAGGGCTAACACCAAAGTTATCCAAACCTATTATACCATGAATTAAGTCACCATAAATCTTTATAGTATGATCTCCAAGCCAAATGAACTAATTGCGAACTTTGCTTAGAATTATTTTAATCCATTCCTCTTCGTCGAATTCATAAAGTTAAGTCATCCACATGACACTAAGGTTCTCAAGATGTGTGAACTCATCTTTCATCTTTCCATCTGCACCAATCATGTCTTTCATCTCTTTATAGATCTTATAGTCTCCTAGAGACTCATACTTAGAGTGAATGTAAGCCCTAATGTCTTCAACATGTAGAATATCGTAGGGTGTTTGTGAAAATGGACCATCTGCAACATCAAAAATCAACAAAGTATCCATAACCAAAGCTTTGAAAAAAATCTAAATACATTTTATCTACTAATTTGTGAATTTTTTCTTTGATCAAATGCTCAACACACTTGCGTCTTTGCTTATTTTTCTCTAATATATGTCATCCTTAGGATATATTCTTCGAATGATGTATAAACAAGTTCTTTCGATTGATCTTATACTTTTTTATGTAAACAAATGATAGAGTTCCCAATAAACTCATCTGTGCACATAATCCAGTCGATTATCAATATGGTGATCACAACATATAGATGTATAAAACCATGAGATCATAGATATATACTCCAAAAATCTCTACATACTCTCCCTAAGCTCGCAAGAGCTTACTCTGCATAATCAGGGGCTAGATATATTTCTAATGTTTTCTTCCAATGCTCCCCCTTAGGCCATGCTTGGTCATCTAGGTTGTTGTAGCAATCTTAGCATCAGGGAAAGGCTCAGTAGCATCTACTAACTCTCCCTAAACCAATTATAATCACCTAAAAAATGGTATGATGAACTCAAAAGCCCTAAACTAAAATTAAGTCTTCCAGGTCCTAAACAAGACTATCAACTCAAAGCTAATCAAATTCTTCAATTAACCTTGGGGAATTAAATCAAATCAAAATTTTAAATACATGGCTAAGGAAATTAGTTAAAAGGAATTAATTAATTCAAGATATTAATATTCCTTCAACATGCCTCAAAATTCAAACCTCTAACCAATAAGAGGTGATCACATGGATCAACAAAGCTTCCATCTCAGTCATCCCTCATGGATGCATCTCAACCATCAAATTCAAATTTGAATTTGAAGCCTTTTCCCTCCAAGGAAAAATCTCTATAATGCAGCCTTTCTAGCTCATTTCATATAGGTGCATAGTAAATTTTAGCATAGAACTAATGGAAATTTTATTCCAGCATTAATCTAGTTCATTTCTTAAGCTAATCTAGTTCAATTTCATGCATATTGATCAACATAAAGTATAATTGAACATGTTTTGATGTATTTTAGGCATTCTTGATTGAATCTTCCATTTCTTGATTGTCAATTCAATGATCTAAATGTTAACTCTGAGAGAAAATACAATTAGATTACAATCTTCATGACTAGGAAGCAATAATTCAATTTCATTTGGTTTTCTATTGATTTCAATGAATTTCATCTTACTAAATAATTGATATAATGAGTTATTGAGTGGTTGTGTGTAACATATTTGTAGGTACAACATTTACACATCACATTTTATAGAAACCGGAAAAACATCTCACTGTTTATCCTCAACTACATCATTTTCTGATATGGTCTTCCATCGTCAATTGTGAAAGACAATGGTAAATAGTTCAAAAACAAAGATGTGATAGAATTTTGCAACAAGTTTTAATTCACTCAGCATTTCTCCTCCATCTATTATCCTTAGGGAAATGGATAGGCAGAGGCCATCAATAAGAACATCCTCAAAATTTTAATACTACCAGTCAATGATTCTAGTAGGGATTGGCATGTTCAAATTAATCTGGCTTTGTGGGCCTATCGAACAAGTATCAAAACCCCAAAAGGAGCTATGCCTTATTATTTGGTTTATGGTGTTGAAGCAGTTCTTCCAGTTGAGGTAGAACTTCCATCCTTGAGAGAATATTTAAGAGGGTTAATCATAGATGATGACTAGAGGGTCTCACAGTTACAACACCTCAAACTGTTGGCTGAAAGACATCAAGGTGCTTTTGAACATCTACAAGGATATCAGAAGAGAATGGAAAAAGGCTACAATAAGAAAGTCAAACATCATGAGTTTCAAATGAGAGACTAGTGATACAAGAGAATACTAAAAATCAACAACACAAAGAAAAGAAGGGCAAGTTTGAGCCTAACTAGTTAGGGCCCTTCATAATCACAACAATATTTTGATCTGGGGCTTATCAATTAGCTACCAAAAAAGGAGACACACTTCCTGATCCAATCAATACCAATCATATGAAGCGCTTCTATGCCTAAGTTATTGCTAGTAGCTATGCATAGTGGAAAAGATTCTAAAATATTCAAAAATAGTGGAAAAGTCCTGAAAAAATCCTAAAAAAAAAAAGAAAAGAAAACCTGAAAAATGGTTGTCCCGGTGAAAACTTGGCAAACAGGTGCTTGGGCAACATTAAAAAAAGAGACAAAAATAAAAGAACAAACAAATTTCAAAACAAAAAAAAATCATGCCTTAGTAAAAACCTAGTAAACAAATGTCTTGGTAGCAAAAATAGAATTCCTAGAAGTGGTGAAAACATGGTAAATAGGCACCATTTGTCAGCTTGATGCTCTGTCTATCAAAGCTCAGATATCTCTTCAGCAAGAACTTCAAGACCTTTGAGCCAACACAAGCAAGAACACTTTCCTAGTTGATTGCTACATCACTTCCCTATCTCACCATGGCTTGGAATCCAATCTTATCTTTCTTGTGAACAAACATTTTTCAATCTACTTCAAGGCAATCAATTCACCAATGGTATTTATTAATACCACCCCAATCAAACAACCAACGATATTTCTTCAATACCACCAACCAACCAACCAAAGGTATTTCTCAATACCACTGATCAAGTCACATGTCATATCAAAAAAGAAAATGATGACATGTAACTGATTGAATGTTTGAAGATGTTAAGTTGATGTTCATGCAAGGCATTAAATCAGTTGATGTATTGTATTGTCATTGATGTTAACTTGATATAATCTTTATGGTCATGGAAATACTACCAAAGACTTCAAAGAATCGATGAATCAAGGCTATGCTATCAGTAATACATACAAGTCAAGTATTCACTAAGTGATTACATACACAGATGGAGTGCACGCCGATGGTCATAGTAAAAGAGTAGAGTCATAGTGTTACCCGACGAGCTAATGCACAACATTACCGACAAGCAAAGTTATAGTGTTGCTTGACGAGCAAAACACAGAGTAACCCGATGGAAACAATTTCAGTGTTTCCTGATGGAGAAGACAAGGACAGAGATCCCAATGACAACTAAAGTCACACCGATGGAATAGTCAGTTATCACTGATGATTAACTGAAGTGTTGACCGACAGAACAAAGATTTCAGAAAATGACAAAATGATTAGCAGTTAAGAAGATAAAGATAGAGTTAATGAATGTTTATCATTGTTTTAAACATCCAGATAAAGCCAAAGATAAGTAATTGATTTAAAGCTGATTTTTCTAGTTGGCAAGAAGATCTCTTTGAGATAAATCAAGAGTTTTCTATAGATATAGTGGCTAGAATTGTGGATCACGCCAAGAATAAAGAAAGCCAAGAAAAGGGGAAATCATGTCTATATAGAGACAAACCCAATTCATTACGAAGGGGGAATGTGTGGGGTGAACAAGAGAAGAGGAAAGATGAAAAATAAAATCTGAAGGAGAAGATGTCGTCATTCAGTCCTGATCAACAAGATGAGGAAAGAGCTAGATTCAGCAGACACCGATAAATAGTGAGACAACATCACAGAGAAGAACAGTGTGGAGAAAAGGTATAAGTGATTATAATGATCAGAGAGGTAATGGAATTACAATAGATCTAAAAATATGCAATTGAGTGGTATGTATGAACAGATCATTAGTATTTTAGTTTAACCATTGAAGCATCAAGTCTCTTGATCGAGAAGGACTTAAAAGTCTTTTAAAATTGAGATACATCCCAAGGAGTATCAAAAATTTTGATCATAAAAGTAGCATTGGATATGCCCGATACCTATTGATAGGCCAAGTGAGTGTTTGACCAAGGATGGTAGCATTAGATGCCAGATACTAGGTGACAAACTATTTATAAATCCTCTAACAAGGTCATACCTAATAGTGTGTTTGTAACCTTTAACATGGTTGGCTCCTAATAGAGCTCACTTTAGAAGAGTGAAAATTTGGGGTACCAGTCCTAGTGGTTTTTCCCTTAACAGGGTTTCCACATTAAAATCCATGTGTTATGTGTTTATGTTTTATTACTTTACTGTTTTACATTTCACATATGCAATTCTAGATTGATTGGTATACTCTACATATTTACTATGTTTCGATAAATAGTTAACTACTTATCAGTAATCATACAGAAGAAAGATTAACATAGCAATCCGATAAGTCGTAAAGTGATATAATTATTTCAAGGCATTCATCTTGTAGGACAGAAGATAACTAGAGACATAATTTGTGGTTATAAGTTTTAAGGGTTGATTTAAGGATTAATTTTCGAGGCCACTGATTCACCCCCCCTCTCATTTATTACTAATAGAAAATAGTGATTCTTAAACACTCAACCTATCATCAATATGATCATATTGAATCTATCAATCAACAAAAAAAGTACATAAATGATCATTCCTATGATATGATTGGATGAATTTTGAATTATGAGCGACTCTATGATGTGTCTATTCTAGAGAAACAAGGGAGGAGTTGGGATATTTTTCTTTGACTGACTATTTTTTCATTATCAGTTTTTTTCTTATCATATCTCCTAAGTGTTTCAATAATGCTATAAATGCTAGAAATATAAGGATAGGGGACATGATACTTTCTTTGATTTCTTCTTGTGATCTACATTATTTTTTGAAAAGGTCTATGATGAAAAATCTAAAGCTACATGAAAGGCTCTAATTCTGATACCAAAGAAAACACCTATGTTAGACTGGGTTGCTACCTTATCGATTGTTGATTATCATATCTCTAGAGAGATTCCATGAGTCATTTTTCTAAGAATATCAAGGAACCTATATGATATTTTCTTTGTTTTCTATGTGTTTTTTGACGCAAATGATACTCAAGACATCATTATCTCGTTATATCTTGATGCTTGTGTCAAAATGAAATATCAAAACTTAACTCATTAGTAATCATATCATCATAATAAATCAATTATTTGTGGTGGTTGTACTAAATAAAACATCTTAAACAAGTCATATTCATATTCTCATGGTCACTTAAGCACTAGTGATGATTTTATGTACTTGTATTTGAGAACAGTGATATTCATACTAACATGATTGCTTGAGTATTAGTATTCGTTGTATCAACATGGGGGTCCACAAAAAGCTCAATGATGAAACAAGAACTAAATGAAAGAAATGAAAATGGAAGTTGGATTTGCATTCTAGTGTTTCTTTACATTCTAGGATTTGCATGGATTTTTCTAAGAAACTGACATTGTGAAAGGCTCTAATAACCTACATTTAAAAAGGGAAAAGAAAACTTCACACATTAAAAAAGATATCATTTCTCTTATGATTGAGTATCTTTAGTCACTGAAATAAAAATCATCATTTGCATAATCATGTTCATTGCATTTCATTTACTATCATTAAAACCCATACATATGCATCTATAGCATTAACCTAACATCATATATATGCATCAAAATCATAAAAAAGTAACATGCATCCATACATTTACATCCATAGCATAAAGAAATAAAAGGAAGTGCTCAAAGCATAATCATAATCATCTCATAAAAAATAACATATCAGTGACAAAGAAACAATAAAATCAAAACGTGAGAATGTCATCATATATCAAATAATGTCCATGAGATACATCGTACAAATCAAGAAAAATGGTGCTAGATCATAATAATATCAATAAATCATCATCAAAAATGTAGATCATGGCTCAAAATCATTCATGACAGACTGCCTGTATCATCCCCTAGTTGTCCTTGTGGGGGAGCATATAATCTTCTAGGTCCAGCACCCTATGACTGTGCTGAGGCTCATGGAAATGGTGTAACTCTACAAGAAGGATCTGGTACTGCTAAAAAGTATGCAGCCTGATAATAAGATGCCCTACTACTCTGCAAGGCAAAATATCCCTGTGCTATATCCAAAGATCTATCTTTGTCGGCCAATTGAGCCTGTAATACAACTATCCTGGTCTGTAGTTATCATCTCTCCCTACAGAGTTGTGAAATCACTGGTGCATCACTTTTACTCTGTGCTAGTACACTTTTCATCCTAGGGCCTGGTACCTATACACCTATGGGATGTGTCTTCCCTATGCTTAGCTGTAGAGGTGGGGTACCTATCTGTGATCCAATCTGAACACCTAGATGAATCCCTATACTAGTAGTCTTCATCACCCTCACCTAGGGAAGAACCTGTGTGGATGTAGTAACATGAGTACCCGAAGATGAGATCTATGATGAGGATGGTATCTAAATAGAAGGAAATCCTTGAGATATCCCTGGCATCGGTGATATGCCTATATTTTAAACAACAGTAACCACAGGAGGAACTTGTGAAGAAGGTGGAACCTATGAAGAAGACATAACCTATGTAGAAGGAACCTATGAAGTAGGAGGATTCTATGGTGAAGAGGGTTCCTGAGTAGCCACTGGTAATGTCAGACCTCTTACCCAAAATCTAACCTATCTAGGATGACCACCACGACCCCTACCACCACTCTCATCACTACTACTAGAGCATCAACCAGAAGCATCCCTGATGGCTCCACCACTTATATCATCATCACCTCCATCATTAGCCTCATCAGGAGAGGTCACTCATGGAAATAGATGCTACACAAATTATGTTGAAAAGTCTTCAATCATCCCAGCATCTATGATATTAGGAGAAAGCTCCCATCGAACAGGTACTAACCACTGATGCTCAATATATGCAGTATGATATCTCAGTCTAGGGTCCCATTGTGCCTCCTCATCCCATGTCCAAGCATAAGATGGCATACCCTAGGGTATCAGTTATACCATACCATACTGGCATAAGACACATGTCACCATGAATCTCTCAACAATATATAGAGTACATCCAATCAGGTAACACTCAGTGCAAACTAAAAGGCATCTCTCACCTATCACTATGCCACTCCTCATAGTCTAAGTATGGCTGCCAAATCATGACCATCATATCATCAAGTGCTCGTCTCTAGTACTCCAAATTTCCTAGGTGGGGCTACACGATATCAACATCATACATGTATACCTATGGGGCATCTCTCTGACAAGATCATGCTACTACGGGATGTGTGACTGGGATATGCTCCCATGCCCATACATGTAATAATATCAGACCAACAGACATATATCTATCCTTTTGATAGACCACCTGATGCATATCATGGTATAAGTGAGCTAGGAGATAGGTACCCAAGACTAAACATTGAGGACTCTGCATTAAATCCTCCAGTAATCTGCCCCATGTGACAGAAAAACACTATGCACTCCTATCAGGTACAAGGAAGTCGTCAATCAATCCTGCTAGTATGCCTAGAAGCGTGAGACCCTATCTCTCTAGCCGTTCCCAAGTAATGTGGCACTCTACAATCAATGGATTCTATAAAACTCTAACAAAATCATCTATGCAAGCTCACCCAGTCGAGTCATAGTAAGACAACTCTCCCATGATGGGTATGCGGAGAATCCTCCATACATCCTCTGGTGTCATAGTGATCTTGCTAATAGGAAGGTGAAAGGTGTTATGCTCAAAATTCCACCTCTCTATCAAATCTGTCAATAAATCTTGGTTCACCCTATACTTGGGCATCTCTAACAAGAACCCTAGTCCACAACGAGCAATGTCTCTATGGTCCTCAACAGATAATAATAGAATCATGGACAAAACTCGAGGATAAGGTCCTCGTGTCTACAAAGTGCCTCTATCAACCTACAAAGGTAAAAACATGTAAAAATCAGACTTGGGTAACACAAGGATGTAAAATTAGTACACACTCAGCAGATAACTATTCTAACAGGTTCATGTCAGCCAAGGCATTGTGACTTTCTAAATTTTCAGAATTGAACTCTACATTTTCAGCTCACTGTCCTAAAAATGATGTTCTAGGGACTATAGGCAATATTTAACCAGAAATGATGGTTCTCCGACGGGAAAAAATAGTATACAGACTGGAAATGATAGGTAATCAAAGATGATGGTTCAACAACATGAAGAAATATTTAACATACCAGAGGTGCTGAAACACCCTAGAAATGATATTCTAAAAACTGTAAAAGATTTTCTAATTAAAATACATGCAACTTGCAAAAAGGAAGCAAAAACATGCATTAATAACAAAATTGATAGGAGGATTTTGATGACATACCAGTGGAGGGTAGTGCGGTGGTCATTGGTGTCATTGTACGGTCTTGAATCGATGAGTATGAATAGGAATCAGCATCTTCTCTCTCTGTTCTCTACAATTTTCTCATTGTGAATAGTAAAAATGAATCATAATTTTTGAAAATTTTCCCTATTTTATCTCATTTTTGGGGTAATTAATTTAAAAATTTTAACCCACACTATTGCTCATTTGTTGTGCCTTTTTGGCTCTAACTTCATCCTACAGAGTCTAATTTTGACCAAATGAGAAGTATTTTCTTTGTGGTTCTCGCCACTATCTTTTCTATTGGAATCAAAATCTCCATTCCAAGCTCATCATTCTCACCCATATGTTTTCACCTGGAAATCAAGAAAACAACATGTCCATTTTGATTCCAAGGGGGCATAATCAATCATTCTAATCATGCGATCATATTACCAAATCTTTCCAACAATGGGCATTATCAAATTCTGACTTGAATCTGTAATCGATCGAGTTATCAGGTAAAGCAATTTCCAATAGCTAGGAGAATCTTCAATAGACATTATTTCAAATAAATAGTAATAAATCAAAAAACCATCAAATATGGGAATGAGTGATTTCAACGCTTCACATCAAATTTCTCACTCTTATGAAAATTCAAGTTGTAAACATTAGTGGAGATATCAATTTCAATGCACCACATCAAATTGATAGTATCTTCATTTGAAATAGTCAAAATATCAAACAGTGGTCAGTTTCAATGCTTCGCATGAAATTGATCATTCACTCAAATCCTTTCTAGGGATCAGTTTCATCACATCACATCAAATTGGTTTTCTGCTCAATCTTTCTAAATCATGTTTTGGAGATATTTGTTTCATCGTATCATATCAAACTGAGTATAGGATCAAGATTTCAAACATCAAAGTAACAGTAATCAATTTCATTGCTTCACACCAAATTGATTAGGTGTTATTATCTTTAATAATCAGATAGATTATCAATTTCATCACATCACATCAAATTGATCTCCTGGGCACTACATTGGTCTCATCAAGCAATCAAGAATCTCTAACAGCTTCAATCACTTTTTGTTGAATCAAGTTCAGAATCGATTTCTAATCAAGAATAGTTGCATCACTTCATATCCATCTATTTGATCGTTAGTCAACACTATATGTTATTTGAATCAACATGTTGATCACATGTCAATTCAAAGAGAGGACAATGTAATCACCTGAAAATAGTCTGATAAACTTAGAAGCCCTAATATGAAATTATGTCTTCTAGGTCCTAACTAAGACTATCAACTCAAAGCTAATAACCACAACTCTATAATTAAACTAGATTGGTTTAAATATATAATTCATCAAAAATCAATAATCCAAGATCACTCACCAAGAGAAATTTTCCAAGAGGCATTAATTCTTCAATTAACCTTGGGGAATTAAATCAAATCAAAATTTTAAATACATGGCTAAAGAAATTAGTTAGAAGGAATTAATTAATTCAAGATATTAATATTCCTTCAACATGCCTCAAAATTCAAACCTCTAACCAATAAGAGGCGATCACATGGATCAGCCAAGCTTCCATATCAGCCATCCCTCATGGATGCATCTCAACCATCAAAGTCAAATTTGAATTTGAAGCCTTTTCCCTCCAAGGAAAACTCTATATAATGAAGCCTTTCTAGCTCATTTTATATAGGTGCATAGTGAATTTTAGCATATAACTAATGGAAATTTCATTCTAGAATTAATCTAGTTAATTTCTTAAGCTAATCTAGTTCAATTTCATGCATATTGAGAAAAATAAAGCATAATTGAACATGTTTTGATTCATTTTAGGCATTCTTGATTGAATCTTACATTTCATGATTGTCAATTCAATGATCTAATTTTCTAATTCTAAGAGAAAATACAATTAGATTATAATCTTCATGACTAGGAAGCAATAATTTGATTTTATTTGGTTTTCTATTGATTTCAATGAATTTTATCTTACTAACTAATTTATATAATGATTTATTGAGTGGTTGTGTACAAAATTTTTGCAGATACAACATTTACACATCACACCAATACCTCACTTGTTTCTTTTACCTTCCATACCTTACCACTATTTTCATCTTTAGGTTTTCCGAAATGACTCTTGAATTCATCCATATATTCTGCAAGAATCTTACCATTATCACCAATGTTCTTCTTTATAACCAAAGGCGGTGGTCCTCTTCTGTTATTAGTTCCATTATATCTACAAAACTTCACAATGTGTCTTGGATTATGACATTTGTAGCATGTAGGAGGGAGTCTATTCTGATTAACCTGCAACTTACAATACTTTGCAATGTGCCCAAAGTTATTGCATTTGTAACATGTGATCTTAGCTTATGTTTCTTCCCTGTTTGATTCTTGATTGATCAGGTTTCCTGTATTTTTCTTTCTTATGTCCATATGCATGACAATTTTTGCAATAGCCATCAAAAGATTTTTAAGTAATTTTACTTCAACAATCTCTCTTCATGTGTCCAATCTTGTTGCATCCAAAACATCTACCTCTAAAATGTATGATATGATTTATATGTTCTTCAAGAGAAGGTCTTTCTCCATCAACCTTTACTTCTAATTTTTCTTCCTGAGTCTTTGAACATTCAGCTTCATTGAATCCAACTCCATTCATGTCTCCTTTAGGTTTTTTTCTATCTCTTTATTCATTAATCAAGTCACTTCTCAAGTGAAGTTTATCAATATGTTTCTTATCCTCAACAAGTTCACATTTCATGATCTAATTATATTTCTCTAATTCCATATACTTGTTCTTGTAGTGATCAAGTTTAGTCTTCATTTGTCCCATCTGAATATTAGCATATTTTAAGGTTTCTTCAATTGTGTTTCTAGCATCCTTCTCCTGTTGAATCTCATTAGCTATCTCAAGGGAAGCAGTTTCATGATTAAGCTTCAAAGTTTCTTTCTCTTGTTCAAACTATTTTATCTGATCTGAAGTATCATTGTCTGAATACTCTTTTTTCTTATCCATAAGATATTATCTATGACTTCTAGAAAGTACAAGCTATTATTTCAATTCCTTGATGAATCCCTCTTCTCTTCTTAATTTTAATTTCAAGTCACCATTCTAGCATTAGCCTTATCAAGGCCTTCAAGTGTTGCTTCAAAGTTTTCCTCCAAAATTTCAAAATCCACCTTGATCTCCCTTAAGCTACTAAGCTTTCTCTGCAAGGGCCAAAATCTCTCATACCAATTGTTAGGATTAAGTAATACTGAAAGGGGGGTGAATCAGTATTACAACACTTTGAAAATGAAATTATTAAATTCCAAATTAACAAGATAAATACTAAAATGAAAAGAACATAAACACATAACTCATAACACCATGAATTATTGTTGAGGAAACCCTGGCTAAGGAAAAACCTTGGTGAGGATGGTACCCACAAATATGCACTAAAAGTTTTGTGTCCTTGTTAGGAGACCTAGCATTGTTAGGAGCTAAATATTACTTTACCACATTTAATTTTTAGAGGAATACAAAAACCCTATTAAGGTATTGTTGCCCCACTTTTCATCCTGTACCCATGCTGTCAAAGTGGAGGATTTTGAAGTCATAGTCAGGTCTAGTCTTGTTTGATTCTAGGTCTAGGTCTTCCTTGGGTAGGAAGTTCTTGCCGGGTTTCCCTGCCACTACCTTTCCTTCTTTAAGCCGGATGGGTTATCTAAAAGTCTTTTCATTTTGGGTAGGTTATAGATCCCAACCTAGCAAGGATAATGTGTTCTTATTTATGATCTTTTTCAAGTAGAAGAATGATTGGGAATCATAATTTCCAGGCATTCATAAGAAATCAGAGAAGATTCTTCATACAGATGATGCAGTGACAGAGCTGTGATTGTAGATGTGAGGAGTTATTCTTGATATCCTTCAAATGGCATTGGATCTAAGCATGGTGATTGACAGACATAGAAGAATGGGCTATGAAACATGGAAGTTGTGTTATTTGGTTGAGCAGTTTACTGCTAATATGATGATGAGAGTTTCTTTCTTTTCATTGTTTTCAAAACTTTGCTGATGGAAATCATGTTATAAATATA
>MU227946.1:2999527-3010479 GCA_018584345.1 Thuja plicata | reverse complement strand
ATTGGGAATCATAATTTCCAGGCATTCATAAGAAATCAGAGAAGATTCTTCATATAGATGATGCAGTGACAGAGCTGTGATTGTAGATGTGAGGAGTTACTCTTGATATCCTTCAAATGGCATTGGATCTAAGCATGGTGATTGACAGACTGAGCAGAATGGGCTATGAAACATGGAAGTTGTGTTATTTGGTTGAGCATTTTACTGCTAATATGATGATGAGAGTTTCTTTCTTTTCATTTTTTTCAAAACTTTGCTGATGGAAATCATGTTATAAAAATATATATATCAAGCTTCTTGCAAAAGATATGAAAGAATGTTAGTACAGTGGGTTGAAAAGGAAATCAAAAGGTGAAAGGCTGCAATGCATATGCATTTGAAATAGGTGATGTTCGGGTTCATTTTCTTCTCTTTCAGGTGCGACACTACAGCATATGTATGTATTCAATACATTTTCCACAGTCCCTACAAGTGGATGATTTTCACTATTTGAAAGCTTGAATCCGTTCTCTGATGTTTTACAATCCTGTTGGTGAAAACCACATGAGATTTGGAGTCAAAATGAGAAAGTTATGGTGTAGCGAGATTTTTCATTCTGGCTACTCCATGGTGGGAAATGGAGTCTTAGCTACTCCATGGCAGGATTTGCACTAACCAAGTGCGAAATCCGCAAGCCTACATAAGTCATCATCGAGCTTTAAGGGAATTTTTATTATTATTTAAGTGCTTCATATTTCATGTGCCTTAAGTTGAAAGAAGACTCATGCAATTAAATTTGACATGCAGAAATACGGCCAGTGACTACTCCATTGCAATGGTGCACCTGTTTTCCCAAATCCCGCCAGCTCTATTTTTGAAGATTTTTGAGTTTTTTTAAAAACTGATAACATGGGTTCTCTTAAAATGTATCGAAGATGCTTTCATCTTGAGGAAGTTTTGATTGAAAATGCTTGTAGATGGTCGAGGCGGGATTTCCAAATTTCAGTGCTCCAAAGCCATTTTTGCACCTAAGAGGCAAAAACCCGCCATTCTATATCTTGGCGATTCCAAGTTCTTGTTAAATTCTATTCATCTGGGTCTTTTTAAAATCTTCTAAAGAACATTTCATATGTTGAAAGTGTAGCATGAAAATTCATCAGATGCTCAGAATGGGAATTCACGTTTTGGGTGCTCTAGAGGCATGCCGGCTATGATATTTGAATTTTGTAATAGTTTGAAAAGAGCGATGCTTTTCATTGTATCAAAGCATAGATCGAAGCTTCATGTCTTCACGATCTTAGTGCATCAAACAACTCTCACATATGTTACATTTCTAGCTTTCAAACATGTGTCAAACTTCACCATAGTACCGTGTTGCTGGTCTTGATCAGGGAATCAGGTGCCCAATATATGGATTGAGGAACAGTTTTACGAAGTCATGAACAACCTGTTGATGAGTTAAGATGGCCAAAAATTGGAATTGATTCCCATTTCAATAATGAGTGTATGTATAATGACTACAATTGGGTGTGGATAAGCAGAAATTAAAGAATGTTTTGTATGTATGGTAGAGCCGAATTCATACTCATTCCATGCATTTTCCACAATTCATAAAAGTTGATAGTTTTCACTTTTTGAAGGCATGGATCGATCCTTTGATGTCATACGATCATATTGGTGAAAGCTGCATCCAATTTGGTGTTGAAATAAGGAAGATACAGCCTAGTGGGATTTTAAGTTTTAGCTTCTCCGTGGTGGAATTCTACCTAAGAAGGTAATTTTCTGCAAAGGCAGAAAAGAAGAAGGAGCGCTAAATCAAGAAAGACTCAAAGCGGAGAATTAGAATTCAGCTTCTCCGTGGTGGAATTCTACCTAAGAAGGTAATTTTTCGTGAAGGCAAAAAAAGAAGAAGGAGCGCTGTGGTGGACCCCACAACGGGTTTTTGAAGCACTTTTTCAATTTTCTGGGTAAGAGAGAAATGTTTAAATGTTGACTCAGAAATTAAAATAAGGTATTTGCGGAGAACTGAAAATTTCTTTCTCCGCAAGCGGAGTTCTCACCCGTAGAGTAATTTTCTGCAAGAAAAGAAACGCACCCAATGTTATATTAGGCGGATTTTCTCTAAGTGGAGCACCCTGTTTCTGATTTTCCGCAAGTCCACAGAAAATGGAAAAGTAGGGAGAAGGAGCGAAGAGTGACGAATGCCGTGCCCAGACCTGAAGAGTTAGCTCCAATAGTGGTTGCTGCCAAAGCCTATCAGACAAAGATGGAAAAAGGGAAGGAGCCCAAATGATTTAACTTCCCCTGTTCTTTTCCATTTCTTTTCCCCTGTAATTAGTTAGCGACAGAATTGGTTTCTTGCCATCTGTCATTTAGAGGGAGATGGACCGATTAAACTTCCTTTGTAACGGTCATCCCCTGGCTCTATATGTATGAAGTTGAAAGATTAATGAAAGGTCAGAAAATTTTTGGTGTGGAATACTGGATGTTACAGAGACAATTGAAGGTGTTTTATGTCAATTATTTTCTGTTCCAGTTAGTTAGATGGTTCTTTCTCTTAGTCTAAGTTACATTAAGAAAGAAAGGATGTTTCACTCTTTTGTGGCAAGGATGTGAATAAACCTCAATAGAATGTGCTGTGGGATATTCAGGGAAGAGCTAGATAGAAGTTGTTAATGATATGATTCTTTTTCTTAATCTAAATTGTAGTAGGAAGGAAAGGATGTTTCATTCCTTTTTTTTGAGGATGTGAATGAACCTCAGTAGGATGTGCTGTGGGATATTCAGAGAAGGATTCATTAGAAGTTTTCATCACTTCATTTATCTCTCTATTAGTAGTTGTTGTAGATTAGTTAGTGCTGAGTGTATGAATTGATAAGATGTGTGAGTTCTACAGCTTGGTTTATAGATTAGAAAGCTCTCCCTGCCTGGATTAAGTTCTGTTTAGGCTTAATTTTGTTTGCCTCTTCTGCTCTCGGGTTAAGAGCATACCCTATGTTAGTTTTAGGATCAAGACATAATTCATTGCATATCATTCCAAAAGGGAGTTGTACCTACCAATTCAGAGAAAAGCCAGTAATTAGAGAACGACTTTCCAACTATTGTAATCAGATATTGTTCATAATTTGGGCACTAAGAGTCATATTCCTAAGAAGTAAGAAAGGACAAATCTATTTACTAATAGGTATATTGAGCTCACTACTCATACAATCAAAAATATGATTTTGTTACAATACTTTATTAGGAATGAACAATACAAGCATCTTTTATTCTTAGGTAGTTCTAGTTGTAGCTTGCATCACCATCTGTCTAATTCTGACATAATCTCATTCATATATATTCTCACACATACTCATTCATCCACATGTTCACTTCTCAAAATCTCTTCATATATATATCTTATTATACTACCCAGTCAGCTTCCAATTACACACAAAATAGAATTAATACTTATACAAAAACTAATTACCAATTTAGTGACCATACACTATCAAAAGATAGGTAATAAAAAATCCATATCCAACATATCACACTTGGACTTCACGTTATACTCCCTCAATCATTGTGACTATTCATCTTCCCTGTATCAACATTACTCTGTCTTTGCATGTCATCAAATAATTGTATCTTACTGTGATCAACACCAAAAATCAAGTGAAATTAACTCAAGGTCATACATATCCCAAAACAGCTTCTTCTAAGCTTTCATGTCTCCATTCATCATATATTTTCTGGGTTGACCAAAACAGTATTGCTATACTCTGTAATTCTCCTTTCTGTACTTAGTCATTTTGCAATCCTTAACTCCAAAACTATTTTTCACTTTAAGGGACCATCCATATCATATGCTTTGCCATAAATGAAAATGTTCAAGTGTTCCATAACACTCTTGAATGAACCACTTTCCAACACTTATTGGTAGTGAGGCTCAATCCAGGTGGCTATGGGCTAATACCTCACCCACATAATCTAGCAGGAAAGTGGAAACCATTTTCTCCTCTTAGTAAAGGGAAGGATTAACCCCTCTACACACACACAAATCCCTAGATGATCTAATTTTTCTCTATGAATAATTAAGATAGAGTGTTGGTTGTACGTGGTTATTATGGGGTATCAAATATAATTTTTCATTATGAAGTTGGAAGTGAATGTAGTTGTCTATTTCTAGTTTTTTGTGTCCCATTTTCCTTCAAGGACATTGGCTAGCCACCTTGGCTCTCTGTTTTACAAATATAATCTTGCAATTTTTTGGGCTAATGTTGTTTGGTGCTTTTGTCCATTTTTTCTCTTTCTCTTAGAAGCTTTTGTTAGTATTATTAGGTCCAAAATTACTGAGAGTGGGAGGGGGGTCAATTAGTAATCTACCAAATCAAAATTTTCATCAACCATTCAACCACTTTCATCAATAAACATTAATTTCACAAAAAATGAAACAATAAGAATAAGAATCCACAATCATGAAACACAAAAACACCAAAGTTTTTCTCATGGAAACCCAACTGTGAAAAACTATGTGTGGATATGGTGCCCACTAAAATCTGCACTCTTCATAAGTACGCCCAGTTAAGATTTTGTCCCTGTCAAAAGATTACAATAATTCTTAGTTAATAGAAAGACCATGTTAGGAGTCACTCGGTCAAGGGATTTACCTCTATCCCTGTTAGGACATTTACCATGTTATGAGCTTAACCCTGTTAGGAGCTTAACCTTGTTAGGAGTAACCTGGTTAAAGGATTTTAAACCCTAATTAAAAACTCACCCTGTTAAAGGATTTACAATTGAGAATTATTAGGATCTACCCGGTTAAGGAATTTATCTTGATGAAGATGTTAGGAATCAACAAGTAAAATGATCTGAGAAAGTGGCACTTCCTTTGCTAATACAGATCCATTTCAAGATCAGTCTCTGCTACACATGTACACACACTTCTCTTTTCTTCATCTTCTTGACCACACCTTTGCATCCACAATCTACACTTGTATGTTTCATAATTTTAAATATTTAAATAATACAAGTACATTAGGTAAATTAACCATCTTAAAAAATATTTTACAATATTCTTTATTCAATAAGAAAGCCCTAAACCATATTACAAATCTATAACACTTTCTAAAAAACTCAGTTTGGCCTCCAGATTCATCACACATCGATTTGACAAAGAAAATTCAAACCATACACCTTCTTCAATGTTCTTTCACAACCTCCAATAAATATAATCATAAATGATAAAAAACATGCCAACTCATCAATCCTCGTCGATCAACAACATCACCATGATCCCTCAAACACATAAAATCTGACATCAACATTGTGCATCATCACTAGTTAAGGATTTGACTAACTATTCTAAAGAACACCTTTAACTCTGTTGAAACACCTTTTGTCACTTGAAACTTTTCCTTCTGATCATCAAAAAATGATGTAGTTGCAACCACAACCTCATGACATATCTAAGAGATGCATATTATGACCACAACACCTGAATTCAAACACCATTGACAAAATCATCAAATCATTCTTCTTGGCTGCATCTTATTCTTCCTACAACCTATCAACCTTCAATTAATCATAACTCACTCAATACATAAGATAAATCTTTGCGGTCATAGCTATGGCATCTAGAGACATCACTTAGTCTGCTAGTATGGTCGCACACTCTAATTCTCTCTAAAAATATGGATTTAACCTCTTGAACAGACATCAGCGTAACAAATATATTGTTAACCAACAAACACTAAATTGACATCAACGTCAACATCATAACTAATCAACCTATCATCAGTTTGGCATCAAAATCATACACAACTTAACTCTTCATCAGTTATGCCAACAATCTCCCAGTTTACAATTGATGACAAGACAAACAATACCAAGTAATCATCTAGATACCAAAAACAAACTCATCCCCCCTTAGTTGATACATCTTTCTTGTTCTTTGATCTTAATCTCAGGTTCTTTGTTATTCATCTCCCCTTTACTTCTTTACCTCTTTCTCATCTCGTTTTCTTCTCCCCAACATTTACTCTTCTCTACTCCATTTACTCTTCTATGCTCTTATCCCCCTTTGACAACAATGCCAAAGACACAACATGACTCAAGTCTTTAACTTCTACAACTATCTTCTTCTCCTTCCAAGTGCTCCCCCCTAAGGATTAGTCCCCCTAATCATCAACCCACAATGAAAGTGTAGACATCCAAAAATATTAATATTATTATTAATATTAAATTCCCTTTTATACATCTTACTATTTAATTAAATTAATTAAATAGTTTCATCTATGGTATTTGCATATTTTATAAATTCTATCCTAATGTATTTTATTTAAATAAATTCCCATCAAAAATCCCCCTTTTAATAAATTCATATTTATTAAATCCCTTCACAAAGCTAAAATTCCTCTAAACTTGATTTAAATAAAATCACTTTATTTAAATTCCCACCAAAATCCCACTTCTTGCTAAAAATCTCCTAATCTTGATTAAAAGATACTTTACCTCTAATCATGTGCACAATCCCACTTAGATCCCACTTTGACTTTTCCAACCTAACCCTCAATCTCAGCCACTCATCTCCCTTCCACTTCTTAATCTCAACCATCCATTCCTTTTTTAATTCTATAAAAGAAGCCTCCCTCTTGCATTTTCATCTCTCATTTGTACATTGTTACTATGCTAAAATTGTTTTAGGCTTGCATTTGTTGTTTTCATGATTTCATGATCTTTTTCTTAAATCACTTAGAAATCACATGCTAGGTTAAATCTTGGTAATGAATCATAGTTTCCTTGCATTTTCATATAATTTCTAGTTTAATCCATCATCTTGAGGATGATATGAGACTAGTTCTTCATAGTAGCTCTTGAATCTCTCTTATTTCCCATCAATCTTGCATTCATAGTTGCATTGCATTGGGGTTTTGATCAATTTGTGTTTGAGAGAGCACACCTACATATATTTCTTAAGAGAACATCCAACAAGAAATAGGGTGCAATGCTTGTTTAGCTCAATACGATGTTACTTGGAGTTTCATTGTTGTTTCTTGCTCTTTTATGGTTTTTAAAATGATTTCATGTGCTAACCCACTAATGTTTCATGTTTGAGCTTGTTTGCAACAGATTTTGAAGGCTGATATTTCCTTGTACACATTCTGGCAAGCCCGGTGGGACCCACGTCCCTTTGAGATTCTTTTTCTTGTCTATTTTCTCTCATTTCTATCAAAATTTAGAAATCAGCATCTGCGCTTTACACAGAGGCGTCTGCGCAAATATCAGTTCATCGTGAACCACCATTCAGCATCTGCGCTGAATTAGCGTCTCCACTCTGTGTTATTTTTATTGAGATTTTCTGCAAACCCTACTTTTAATTTATCAATTTTTTTGTGTTTTCTGTTGTTTTTGGGGTATTTAGCATTCTATTGTTTAGCAGAACTCAACTTTACAAGAAGTCATAATGCCAAATTTTTATTAAAAAGGAACACTTCTTGATAAATCATTAAGGAAAATTAATTTTTAGGGTTTTAGCAGTCTCAACATAGCTATTTCTAATCAATTTGAGAGATAAGAGAGAAAAAGAATAACTTGTTTTGTTGTATTTGCTGTGTTTTTTGGCTTTGCAGGTACAGTAGTGTCTGCCCAAATGTTGGTTCATGTTTTAGCATCTGTGCAAATGCTGGTTCAGGAAAATCACTGTTCGACATCTGTGCTTCACAAACTGACATCTGCGCTAGTATAGCATTTTTTTAGTTTTTATGTTTTTTTGGCATGTTTTTTTTGCATTCTGTCATTTTTAGACTAAAAATACAGATTGGTGTCTTCGCCCTGAATTAGCGTCTGTGCTCTGTCATACTTTTGTTTATCATTGCTAACAACTTCTTGAGTATTTTTTGTGTTTATCTCACTTTTCAAGGGCTATTTTTTTAAACTACTAACTAGTTGTGTTGCAGCACCACTTGCCGAAGAACATAAACTTCATAAAATTACTCACACTTGTCTTGTAGGTTGCCTTGATTTAAATCGACCAAGCAATCATGCTTGTTAGCATTTAGTTTGATTTTTTAGGCATATAGACTAATTAGTGAGATCTTTTTGTCTAATCCAAAACAAGTGTTGGGGGAGTATTCTCTCTTCCCTTTTGGGAAGATGAAAAACCTGGATGCATTTGTTTTGTGTTAAATAATCAAATCTTTAGGAATAAACTAGGCTTGTCTTGCGTGAGTGTGGATAAAATGATGCTAGATAGGAGAGTATGCTCTTTTCCCCTTCTGGGAAAATAAAAAATCTAGACTCCTTTTTGTCGCCAATCCAATTTCTTTCAAGATAAACCTTTAGAGGGTCTGCCAAGGGAGAAATCTCTTGGGAATGACCTAAGTGGAGAGTGAGCGAACCTGACTACTTCCGCACTACTATAATAAATAATATTATTTCAATCCAAAGAGAGAGAAGACATGCATATTTTCTACCTCTAATGCTTCCTTGTTTGTAGGGCCTCATGCCTAAATCTTTCTAAGTCAAGACTACTCTCGATTAGGCACTTGTAGGACCTTTATGGTCTCAATCTTGTTTACAAGACTGCAAGAGGGGTACATACAACTTGTGTAGGGCTGAGAGGTCTCAATCTTGCATGTGAGACTACATAGTTTGGGTGCTTGTAGGGATATATGCCTCAATTTTTCTTTTGAAATTAAAGGAGGTATTCATGAATGGATGAACTTACTAAACACTAGTTAAACTATAAGCCCACCTGATCTACCTTTGAAAGTGTCCTAATATTTTTGCAAGGATCGATCCAAGTGGAATTTAACCGGATCACCTAAATATTTTACACCCAACATCCATATTCCCAGGAGCATTGAAAGCATGATTGTGGTATGAGAGGAGTTATGCGATTCAATCATTGAGTTTCTTTCAAAACCCACAATGTGTCTAGTCCTGGCCAAAGCCAATATCACTTTGTGTGAGGTGAAGGAATACTTAGCGTGGGCAAAGTTTTAACACTCACCCAACTTCCTTAGCTAGGCTTGTGCTTGTTTAACATTGATCAAAAGTTGCAGACATGTCCCCTGCTCCTCAAGGTTTCTTTGTCCCTTGTTGGACTATTTTTGACATTTGAATGAACATGATTGACTCAAGGCACACTTAGCGTAGTCACTGCCTTGATGTGTGATTTAAAAAACTTGTTCTTTCCATTGAACAAATTAATCAAGATCTTTACCAACAACAAACAAATTTCCAATTGCAAAAATTTGTTCCTATGACATGTCAAAACCAAGCACTAAAAAGAAAAAAAGGAAACCACTCACAAGGCTCAACAATACAAACATATCATTGGTTCTGTCAAAAAGGAAATCCAAGCGTGCACAACATATGACAAAATTATCTATAACAAAAAGATTGTACGTTTCAAAAGAAAGTATCACATGAACAATGCCTTTGTCTATTTTGAACAATACGACTAGTAGGAACATCGCCATATCGCTTAGTTTCTCCTCTTCTTATGTCCCTTTAGTTTGCATTTTAGGAACCTCATCATAATCCTCATCCTTAGGAATTGCATAATCCAGCCAACATAGCTAGCATCCAATCCAATCCAACATTATCCAATCCAAGAATCCAATCAAATCCAATCAAAATCCAAAAAAATCTAATTCAAAATCCAATATTAGTGTCACATCTTTTGAGTTTCATAAGTACCTACATCTTAATCCAAATCTTTTTAGGCTTCCTTAGCTAAGAATTACTTAGGATAGTCCACTTTGTCCTTGTAACCTCATCACCTCGAGCAAGAGGTTGGTTCATGTTAGCGCTTTTTCTTGCAATACTTACCTAATGATGATAGTATACCTTGTATACTTAGATGAAACCTCTTTTAGGCAAGAGAAAGGCTAATTTCTAATGATTGGATAATATCCTTCTTTATTTTTGAGCTCCATAGACTCAGGCAGGTTTTACCTTTTAAAGATTACTAATATCTCAACCTATGTATTTGGTGTATTGTTTCATTCACTGGGTATGAGCCAAAAACCTCACTGTAACAACTTATAGAACACTTTAGAGATTGCAATGACTAACTTAAAACAGAGTACTATAAGCCAGGTTAAGGTTTTGAAAACATAAACCAATGAGACAAGGATTTGCATCCTTCTTCCTTTTGATTTTAGGAGGGATAACCTGATGATTCACTCTCTAAAGAATCAACAAAGTGGACACTGTCTTACTGACATAAGTCCTTAATGAGTTCAGCTCATTTGTTCTAAAAACTAGATGAAATTGATTAATTTGTGTATGACTGAATGGAGAAAACACTTGCTCAGCAAACTCTAGATCAGTGCCTATTCCTTGGGCAAAGAGTCAATAAAAACATATGTCAACAATAAGAAACTAATGCAACACTGAAGAATGCCTTACAAACTTCATACAATCCAGATTGGATGCCTTACAAACAATCTACTCAACTCAATACTTCTTCATCAGATCTTCACAACTATGTCCTCTCTGAAATCATTTACAAAATTTAACTCTCTCCTTGAGAAAGACTCAAACGATTAGACACACTACCTTGTAGTATGTATATTTGAGATGCCTTACAAATGAACAATACTAGAGCATAAACCACAGTCAAAAGAGACAAGACAATAATGAATAGGAACTGCACTGTATTCTCATTAATTCAAGTTGTTTCCAAATATCCAGACAATAAACTCAAGAAGTAAACATGAAAAAGAAGTAAGCTTTAAAAATAAAATCTCCAAACCAAATGGTAACTTGTACTGAACCAGACAAATACAGGAACAAGCACAAGACCAGGAACTTCCACAGGAACCAGAAAATAGGAACCTAAAATCAGAACCCTCTTTACAGAAAAGAGAAGAGAATAAATAAGAAGAGAAGAAACCCTAATCTTCCTGAGCAATTGACATCTGTCTCTCCTCAAATCTGATCTTTTACTCATCTTTCCAAGTCTTCAAAATATCTGATAT
>MU227946.1:2934637-2979986 GCA_018584345.1 Thuja plicata | reverse complement strand
CATTGAGATTAAGAGGCAAAAGTCTTAATCAAGGGTGGAGAAAAAAGGAAGCTTGATCCTTGTGCACAAATATCCTCCAATAAGAAAATAGGAGTTGACTTTTGTGTCCCACATAAGACAAAAAGTGCTTTTCTTCCTTTTTTATAAAATAAGAATAATGCTTTATTTGTGCAACATAGGATAAGAAGAAAAGTGAGGATTTTTTATTTAAGAGGATGAAATTCCTTTTAATTAAATAAAGGCTTAGAATAAAGTGATTTTATTATTTAATTAAAAGAGATTTTTAATTAATTAAAAGAGAGCATGTTCTCTTAATTAAATAATATTTTTATTTTTATTTTTTTCTCTTTTAAATTAAATAAGGCTCAAACCTTAGGAAATATTGAATTGATTATGAATTGATCAAGGAAATTGATATTGTTGATATTTGAAAATATTGATTCAAGGATTTGATAAATTGAGAAATGGGGCCCAAAGTCTAAGCGACCATTTTAGGGTGCATACACATGGTAGAAGAGAAAGCTACCTGAAAACTTTACTTTGATGCATCCTATACAGCTCATGGTGCAAGGGTAGAAATAATTTTTGTCACACCTCATGGTGACTACATCCGTATGTCTTTCAAATTGGGATTCCCCTGCATGAACAACATTGTAGAATATGAAGCACTACTTGCAGAGTTGCGCATGGCTATAGAATGGAACATCACAGATATACATGTCTTTGGCGATTCCCAACTCATCATCAAATAAATCTTAGATGAGTATAAAACAAAAGGCGATAAGCTAATGCCATATAAGGAGATGGTTGATGGGATGAAAGTGATGACATGTAACTGATTGAATGTTTGATAATGTTAAGTTGAAGATGATGCAAAACATTAAACCAGTTAGTGGTTTGTATTGTCATTGATGTCAACTTGATATCATCTGTACAGTCATATACATGATTCCAAAGACTTCAGAGAATCAATGGAATAGAGATTATGCTTTCAGCAATACATAAAAGTCAAGTATTCACTAAGTGACAGACCACACCGATAGAGTGCATGCCATCGGTAAAGATAGAGATAAAGTCACAGTGATGCCCAAGGAGCAGAAGATAGTGTTTCCTGACAAAGTAGAATCACAAGATGCCCAACGAGCTGAAAATAGAGTTGCTCGATGAGAAAGATCCAATGATGCCCGACAGACGGAGATCCTGAAGCTAACTGAAGTTACATCGACGGAACTGACAGTTGTCACCGTCGACAAACTGTAGAATTGACCAACAGAACAGAGGGATAAGAAAATGACAAAATATCTAGCTGGCAGAGCTTAAGGATAGACTTAACTAATTGTTTTATTTGTTTTATTCAACCACAGTTAAGCAATTGAATTATATAGTTGGCAAGAAGAAAACTATGAGATAAATCAGGAGTTAAAGCCATAAATCAAAATGGCTGGATTGTTTTTCACACCAAGAATCAAGAATCAAGAATAAAAAATAAAGGAATATCATGCCTATATAAGAGACAAGCATAATTCATTTCTGCAAGCAATCAGATACGTGGGGGAGGTAATTGAATAAAGATGTTGAAGAGAAACTGGTGAAGGATAAACTTCATACAGTCCTGATCAGTCAAGCTAAGGGAGAGCTAAAGAATTATGCAGACACCGATGCATAGTGAAGCACAGCATCACAAAGCAGAAAGTGTGAAGTACAAAGGAATTGAATTGATACATTGATTAGATAGGTATTATACATAAATAGATCTGAATATCTGCAATTCAAAGTTGCATTAGAAACAAGTCATTGTGTTTCAGTTTAACCATTGAAGCATTAAGTCTCTTAATAGAGCAGGACTTAACCATCTTCTATAATTGAGGTATATCCTAACAGATTACCAAAAATGTTGATTCATGATAGTATCATTAGTCTTACCTAAAGCCTATTGATAGTCTAAGAAGGAGGCTGATTCAAGGATGGTAGTAAGATTGGCATAAAGCCTATTGACAGTCTAAAGGCTGATTCAAGGATGGTAGTGTAGATCCCAGATACTAAGTGACAACCTATGTATAAAAATCCTCTAACAAGGTCACACTTAACCGTGTGTTTGTAACCTTTAACAGGGTTGGCTCCTAACAAGGCTCACTTCAGAAGAGTGAAAATTTGGGGTACCGGTCCCAATAATTTTTTCCCTTAATAGGGTTTTCACATTAAAATCCATGTGTGATGTGTGTATGTTTTATTACTTTATTGCTTTACATTTCACATATGCATTTATGGATTGATTGGTTTACTCTACATATTTACTGAGCTTCGATAAATAAGTTTTACTGCTTATCGGTAATCAAGGAGAATAAGGACAGATAAGGTAAACCGACAGACAGTTGATTATTTCAAGTATTTCAAAGGCATACATCTTGTAGGGACTTAATAATCTGAGGTGTATTGATTGGTGGATTAAAGTTTAAAGGATAAATTTTTTAGGCCACTGATTCACCCCCCCTCTCAGTTATTACTAACAGAAAGAGCACTTTCTTCATTTGCAAATAACACAAGTTCCATGACTACAAAATAAGGTTGCTGACGTAATGGCCATAATTGGTTCTCTCTTGGAGATCCCCCATGACTCTAAATAGTATGAATTCTTAGTTGAACAACTCCATGCTCCCACTTATGAGAATGATGAATCAAATCGTGTATGTGTCTTGGTTGGTCCCTAGTCCCCATGGTACTACGATATCCATGCTTACCTACAAAATGGTATCATGTCTCCTCATCTCACCTCAAACCAACACCAAAACCTTATTTGAAGAGCTTCCCATTACACCATTGTAGCCAATACCCTTTATCATCGAGGCTATCACAATGTACTCTCTATATGTTTAGACAAAAATGAGTCCACCCAGGCTTTACATGAGGTACATGCTGGGATCTGTGGTGCCCACACAAGTGGTATGGTCCTAGCCAAACAACTATTATGAATAGGGTACTATTGGCCCACAATGGAGCATGATGCATGTGAGTTTGTCATGAAGTGTTTACCATGTCAACAACATGCCAATCTGAAACATACTCTTGCACAAGACCTCTGACCTATTATGCCACCTTGGCCCTTCTCCTATTTGGGTCTAGACCTCATTGGCAAGATCATTCCCCTCTCGTCTGAAGGACACAAGCATATAATCACAACAACATAATATTTTACAAAGTGGTTTGAGGCAATTCCTCTTACCCTCACTATTGGAGTATAGATCTCAAAGTTTATCATCTACCACCTTGTCTACCACTTCAGCATCCCATCCACTATCTTCATAGATCATGAAACACCATTTGAAATCAACACGTTAACGATCTGTGTGCTCGCCTCCATATCCATCACTTTTCTAGTCCATATTTCCCTCAAGTTAATGACCAAGCTGAGGCAACTAACAAAACCATACTCAAGATACTCAATAAAGTTGTCAATGATATTGGTCATGATTGGCATCTCCATATTAACCCTGCCCTCTGGGCATATTGCACTTCATACCGCACCCCTATAGGCACCAATCTATATTCCCTAGTTTATGGTGTTGAACCTGTCCTACCCATAGAGGTTGAACTACCATCATTGCGTGTGTCAATCAAGGACATGATTACAAATGAAGACTATTGAGTGGCATGCCTTATGCAATTAGATCTTCTAGATGAGAAATGAAAATAGGCATATGATCACTTGATTTTGTACCAAAATCCCCTTAAGAGAAATTACAACAAAAATATTTGCCCATAGAAATTCCAGGTCCGTGACCTAGTCCTTAAAGAGAATCTAAAGGTGGGCACAAATCATGAAAAGCAAGGCAAATTTAAAGTTACCTGGCAAGGCCCCTATATTATCACTACATGTTTCAACTCTGGGGCATATCGACTCTCCACTCCTGAAGGAGATCCTTTGAATGATCCTATTAACATCATTCACCTTAGACTCTTCTATGCTTGAGGACGTGGCAGTATATTCCAGTTCCTGAAAAATCCATAAAAAGTATTAAAAGTCCTAAAAAATCTCACAAAAGTAGAAAAAAAACCTAAAATAATGGTTGTCCCAGCGAAAACCTAGCAAACAGGCGCTTGGACAACACCAAAAACATCAAAAAGTCAAAAAAATCAAAAAAGAGTAAAGAGAAACAATTTCGTCCAATGGTGAAAACTTGGCAATCAAGCACCCTGGACAAGTATGGGTGATGAAAACATGGCAATAGACGTCACACATAGTGGACCATTCCATTATCTATCAAAATATCATTCCTCCCATCCTTTGCATCCATATAATTCCCAAAACCCTATTCCCAGGGTGTTCCAACCTATCACATGCATCAATCAGCACAATCCAAATGCATCTCATCTTGCTGGAGATTTTCTGTATATACTCACTTGTATTTAATCACTCAATTTGGTCCTTGTATATTTGTATCTTGTTTGATCTCTTCGCCATCGCACTAACACTCTGAGCCTCCATCCTGCTAACCTCTCTTGCCCAGGCCTTTTGCACTCTGCCTATTCAGTTCATCAGTTGAAAGTGACATGCACTAGAAAAAACATGGGTCCCATTACATCTGTTGCATCCTTGCATTTTCATATCATCTCTGCATTTTCATTAGCATCATTACATTTACATACATTACATAATAAAACATTCATGACATAATAAATGCATCCATTCCATCCAAAATACAAAAAATATATATATTCATCAAAAGCATAAACATACATCTAAACATCTCTTCTTGCATATACATAATCATAAAATATCACATCCTACAAGCATCCATGTCAATACTCATATAAGCATACGCAACATACATAAAAGATCAACACATAGCATCATCAAAGTCCTCATCAGTCATATGTATATAAATCCATGTCAAAAATACAAAGTATGTCATCAATAAATCGTTAGGCACCTCAGGGCTGGTATACATATACATCTCATCTCAAAATGCAAAAATGTGTATGTCATGACCCTCTGACTGATCATGTTGAAGGCTATGATGGTCCTCCTCCTTATCCTGGTGGTGGATGTGGTGGCATCCCCACTAATCCCTGAGAGCCCCGCCCTGTACTTTGTGACTAAGACTGTTGTTTGTATACCTGTCTCTGGCCCTCTGGCACATGCTCATGATACAAGCCCATGTAAAAGGTATCCTCTCTGCCTTCTCTAGCTGTGTCCTTGTGTGCTGCAAAGACCTTTAATACTACTTATACCATCCCACCTGCACTAGCTACCTATCAAGCGATGTCTCACTCTTCCCTATAGGTCTCAGCCTACCTCTGTATTTCTTCCCTCTCTATGGTCAATGCAATACCTTGCCCAGTAGACTGCTCCATCTTCTCTGTAAGGGTACCCAACTAGTGTGTCAGTGTCCCTATCTACATCTGCAACTTAGTGGCATCCTATGTCAAGTCCACCATAGAGAACTTGCCCAAGTCTACTCTACTCTGTAGGGTGTTAAGTGCACCCTCAGCCCTGTCTACTCATGCTCTCTCTACAGCTAGTAATCCCTGTATCCAAGCCATCTCCATCTGTATGCTTCTCTCTGACACCTGTGTCATCCCTAGTAGTCCCCATAATTGTGCACACTCGACTTGTAGGTTATCTCGCTCTGCGATAATGGTATCATGTGTCTTCTATGATACATATCCTCCGGGTGGCCCCTGTGGCTCCTCTCCCTATATAGGCACCTAAGGTGCCTAATCCTACCCATCTCTTAGTGGCCCTTGTGGCCCCTCATCCTATCCCCCCTCCTCCTCCTCCCGTGCCTCCATCTATGGCTAGACTCATCTCCTCTACGGTGCCCTCCTCTATCCCATTGTCGATGTCTCTAGAGATTCTCCTATTGCAGTCCCATCATCGACATCCATGTCACCTGTTAGATGCTCATGAGAAGCCACCTATCCTAGCTCTATGAGTCATAGTGGTGCATGTACATCCCACCAGGCTGCATACTCAGCAGTAGTGCCTGCATCCACTACATTTGGCCTAGCAACATAATCCACCCATGCTAGTGTCTTCCATGCCACCCTAAATATGATAGCATCAGTGTACATGCCCCAGACTCCAACCTCCCTGGTGACATGAGGATGTAACCCATCATCTGCCACCACCCCTTTCTATAGTCAAAATTGCCTCATCACCTGAGATGGCCTATAACGCTCAATCTGGTGGATAGTCCTCTCTAGTAAAAAGCAATCTGTTTGAGGGTATGAGAGATACATGAAATCCTCAAATCCATCTTTCACTCCTGTCTGTCAGTCCATAGCTCACATAACCTGGATCTCATCAATCAGTCACTACCAATATCTTGTTTGGCCCACAAAGGTATACCTTAGTGGTAGCCTATACCTGCATGCATAAGGCTCTCCTAGATGTCGATCCTCTCGCACTCTCATAGGTCAAAGCATTGCAATATGCTCCCAAACCCACACTAGAAATAGTGTAACTCCTATCCCCATATTGTGCACCCCGCGGTACGCAGCCATGTGTAAATCATGGTATAACTATCCAAGGACAATATACCCCTAGTAGTAGGTAGTCCCCTTCTCAAGCATCTCTTCCAATACCCTCGACCACCCCATCCAAAAACCATGGCCTAATAAGTCATCCAACATCCTCCCCTCGATCAATCCAGCCACAAACAGTGTTATCCTCCGTAGTCTCATGTCGACCGTTAGTTGCCATGGCATCCATGTCCTGTACCTCAGAATCCTCCTTAGGGGCCTCCTAAATGCAAGCTACATATAGTGATCACTGTCCTCTAGTCTATACTAAGGGACTGGTCCATAGATCAATATGTGGAAAATCCTCCATACATCCTCCAAGGTAATCGTCGCCTCTCCAGTAGGCAGATGAAATTTCATGGTATCTCTATGCCACCACTCAACCCACACAGTCATCATCCCATTATGTGCTTATAACCTAGGCCATCAGGGCACATAATCTAATCCAATAGCTGCTAACAATCCCCATTCCACCTTTGTCATTTGACCCTCCAACTCCATTGTGGGTGGCTAGTGTTCCTGCGATCCCAGTGGTGGAAACTGCTCCTGCAAAATCCAAACACCACCATGTCAATGTCATCTTTCTTCTCAAATCTAGCCTAAACACTCCTCGAATGGGGAATCATGTCCCTAGGTCTCTTCCTGACCCATACCCAACCCTCGTTAGGTCTTTTTTTTCTCTCCCCCTTGGTGTCTTCCCATTTTTAGCGCAGACATAGGTTTGGGAAGAGACCTCGATTCCTCAACTGGTGTCTCCAAGCTTCCTACTCCCAGACCCCCATCTGCGAGGTCGTGGGTTTGGGTCTAGTTCTTCATAGATGCCAGTTGGGAACCGTCGTCCATACAGAATTGGATTCGGGGATCGATGTCTGCGTAAACAATGATCTAGGGACCGTCGTCTTCAAAGACGTCGGTTCGAGAACTGGCATCTCCGGATTGAACTTGCATTAACCCCCTATTAGTGACCCCTACCCACTCCTGAAATCATTAAAAACTTTGACATAAGTATAAATGAGGTCTTAGTTGAGTCACTCACCAGTGTCATTCACTCTGCAAGTCATCCATGGATCTGCACGCGCTCTCCCAACGGTCCCTTCATCCTCTCATCTACCATCTTTTCTCTCTAAAGCTCTTTTCTCCTCTAGTAACTATTCACAAATGACCTTCTTTAGCTATCCAACCCCTCTTATAGCCCCCATTTTGTTTCCTAAAAAAACAAATCCTCCATTTTTCTCCTCCCGCCTATATATTATAGTATTTTTAATCCTGTTGTATAGCTTAAACGCGTAAAAATCCAAAAAATCCAAAAATCCAAAATATTCGAAAAATTCAAAAATCATCTAGAAAATTGCAATAAATCTTTCCTTCCTTCCGCATCACTCAATTTTTAGATTTTAGTGACATTTTGACTCATGCACCTGCGATCATGTTTTTCACCAAATCTATTTTTGAGACTGACTATCCTTGCTCGTCATCCTTTTCACAGCTTTTTCCAGTGAATCTTTCAATCAAATCAAATCCAATCCTTTCCCATCAGGATGCATCCTTCAGGTGTCGGCTTATCGAATCCTTCATCACACAATCCTTTTCATGGCAAGAACTTTGGACTGAATGACTGCTTGGTCATGAGGCCTTCTTTATTAATTTTATCTTTTTCTGTCAATTGAAACCTACTCACCACTACCTCAATCTACTATATCTTGGTGCGTTCTGACTGGTGGTGACTAATGCATGTGTCTTTTGCAGTGTGCTTTGTTCAAGCGTCTAGTCCATGCAAAGGAATATTTTCATCTATGTTCTCTAACACATGATGCATACCTCCTTTTTCAATATCAAAACTAGATGTGGTCTCCATATTTCCAACATAATTGACTCCCCAAGTCCTGCATCTACATTTTCAGTTGCATTCATACTCATTCCGCATCTTGTATTTTTGGAAGTCTTATGTTTATTCACTCTTCTCCCTTCCTCCTCTTACACTTTTTGAGAAAATCCCACACACATTTCTCTTGTTGTGTCCTTTTCTCGAGGGGAACCACCTCTTACTATCGTTGCTTCGGCTCGACTCCTAAAACCCCACTTCCTCTGTGGCAACTTATTTTCTTATCTTTGATGCAACGTCACTTGTGACGCCACATCAAAGAGGGGCAAAATGTAGACGTCCAAAAATATTAATATTAAATTCCCTTTTATTCATCTAACTATTTAATTAAATTAATTAAATAGTTTCATCTATGGTATTTGCATATTTTATAAATGCTATCCTAATGTATTTTATTTAAATACAATCCCCTCAAAAATCCCCCTTTTAATAAATTCATATCTATTAAATCCCTTCACAAAGCTAAAATTCCTCTAAACTTGATTAAAATAAAATCACTTTATTTAAATTCCCACCAAAATCCCACCTCTTGCTAAAAATCTCCTAATCTTGATTAAAATGTACTTTACCTCTAATCATGTGCACAATCCCACTTAAATCCCACATTGACTTTTCCAACCTAACCCTCAATCTCAGCCACTCATCTCCCTTTCACTTCTTAATCTCAACCATCCATTCCTTTTTGAATTCTATAAAAGAAGCCTCCCTCTCTTGCATTTGCATCTCTCATGTGTGCATTGTTACTATGCTAAAATTGTTTTAGGCTTGCATTTGTTGTTTTCATGCTTTCATGATCTTTTTCTTAAATCACTTAGAAATCACATGCTAGGTTAAATCTTGGTAATGAATCATACTTTCCTTCTTTCATTTTCATATCATTTCTAGTTTAATCCATCATCTTGAGGATGATTTGAGACTACTTCTTCATACTAGATCTTGAATCTCTCTTGTTTCCCATCAATCTTGCATTCATAGTTGCATTGCATTGGGGTTTTGATCAATTTGTGTTTGAGAGAGCACACCTACATATATTTCTTAAGAGAAAATCGAACAAGCAATAAGGTGCAATGCTTGTTTATCTCAATCTGATGTTACTTGGAGTTTCATTTTTTTTCCTTGCTCTTTTATGGTTTTTAAAATGATTTCATGTGCTAACCCACTAATGTTTCACGTTTGATCTTGTTTGCAATAGGTTTTGAAGGCTGAGATTTTCTTGTACACAAAAAGATATGTCAATAAGTCAACTAGATTGAGGCACCAACAACATCTTATTTCTTTTTAGGTAAGAGCATCACCCCTAGCTTACCTCTAAGGTACTTAAAAGCATCCATAGGTAATGACTTAGTGAAGATGTCTTCCATCTACTCTTTTGTTGGATCGTATTCCAACTTCACCTCTTTCTCCTACACTTTCTCTGTCAGAAAATGATACTTAATTGCAATGTACTTAGTTTTAGAATGCCTCACAGGATTATTAGAAATATTAATTGCACTTGTGTTATCATAAAAGATAGTTACCAATACAGTCAGCTTTTCTGTGATGCCTTCAATAATCTTTTGCATTCATGCAATCTATGTCCAATTTATAGTTGTTGCAACATACTTAGCCTCTATTGTGGATTGTGAGATACAATTCTACTTCTTTCTTTTCCAAGACATAAGCCTTCAACCAAGAAAGAATGAACCACCACTTGTGCTCTTTCCATCATCAACGTTTCCTGCCCAATTAGCATCAATAAAACATACTCAATGTGAAACTACCATCATGAGGATATCACATACTATAGTCAACTATCCCTTTCAGATATCTAAATTTCCTCTTGACTGCAACCATATCATATTCCTTAGGATTTTCCAGGAATCTAGCCACCATACCAACTTCTTGAGCAATATCTGGTATGCTATGAACAACATATTTCATCTTATCAATCATAGATCTATGCAAGGCAGGATCAACTACATTAGATTCATCATCCTTAGATAATTTACATCCAGTTACCATGGGATTTCCAACTAGTTTGGAATCATCCATACCAAAATTCTTGAGTACTTCTTTCACATATTTGGATTGACTGATATATATATACCATTCTTCAGTTGTGACACTTGCAATCCAATAAAGAATATGATCTCCCCAATCATTGACATCTCAAATTCCTTCTTTATCTCCATAGTAAAATCTAGACTCATCTCATCATTACCACCAAATATTATGTCATCAACAAATACTTCAGCTAAGAACAATTTACCTCCTTCAACTTTAAGGTACACATTACTATCATCACTGGTTCTATTGAAACCAATTTGAATAAGATAGGAATGTAACCTTTCATACCATGCTCTTGGAGCTTGTTTTAGTCCATACAATTCCTTTTGTAGCTTGCATACCATGTCCTTCTCTTTTTTCAATGCAAAACCATCTGGTTGTTCTATCTAAACTTCTTCCTCAAGAATTCCATTCAAGAAGGCTGACCTGATATCCATTTGAAATACCTTGAACTTCTTATTAGCAACATAAGCAAGTGGAATTATTACCCCTACCAGTCTTGCAAGTGGAGAAAAATTCTCTATATAATCTAGTAATTCTTATTGAGCATAGCCTTTGCATACAATTCTTGCCTTGTTTCTGATCACCTCACCATCTTCATTTAGTTTATTCCTGAAAATCCATTTGGTATCGATCACATTTTTATCTTCAGGTCTGGGAAAAAGTGCCCATGTATCATTCTCTCAATCTGATCAAGTTCTTCCTCAATGACTCTTACCCAATCATCATCCTTGATTGCTTCCTTAACTATCTTAGCCTCATACTTAGAAATCAAACGTGTACTTTCTCTAAGCTTTCTTCTGGTTAGAACACCTTCATTCTTGTCTCCTAAAATATGATATGTAGAGTGATTCAACATCACATACCTAGGTATCACTAGTTTAGGTCTTGGAGCTTCTTCTTCTTGTATGAGTCGAATCACTTCTTTCTCATTGTTTTGATCTGTTGGTCCATGCACTTCTGGTTCAATAAACACGATCTCCCAATCATCCTCTTTCATTTTATTTCTTGAATCACCATATTTATCAAGGTATTCATCCACCTTTACATTATCACTCTCAAGCATCTTGTTTGTTCTTTTATTGAAACACTTGTATGCTTTACTCTTAGTAGAATAACCCATAAAGATATCTTCATCACTCTTAGGATCAAACTTTCCTGTGTCATCATCCCTCTTAATGTACCATCTACTACCAAAGACTTTGAAATACTTTACATTGGGTGAGTGGTCATACCATAGCTCATAGGGCATCTTATTTGTTCCCTTCTTTACTTGCACCCGGTTCAACATGTAAACAACAGTACTGATAGCTTCTCTCCAATATATCTTTAGTACATATCCTTGAATCAACATGGTCCTAAAAGCACCCACTATGGTTATGTTCCTTCTTTTTGCACAACCATTATGTTGTGGAGTCCTTGGTGTAGACATTTGTCTCTTAATTCCGTTATCTTCACAATACTTAACAAATTCTACAGAATTAAACTTGCCTCCTCTATCAGACCTTAAACATCTCAAACTCTTACCTGATTCCTTCTCAACCAATGCTATAAATGCTTTGAAATTTTGGAATGCATCACACTTCTCCTTCAAGAAAGTCACCCACATCATTCTATAATATTCATCAGTAAATAGTATTAAATATCTTTCACCTTGATAACTCTTCTATCTCATAGGCCCATAAAGATCAATATGCACCAAATCAAGTATACTTTTAGATGAAAAATATTATATTTTGAAAGTAGAACTAGTTAACTTACCCAGCTGACATTCTTTACGCATCATGTTGTCTATTTTGACTAATTGAGGCAATCCTCTAACTGCAATAGTCTTACTCACGTTGATCAAAATATCAAATTTTACATGACAAAACCTTGTATGACATAACCAACTATCTTAAAATTTTACAACCAAACAATTGTTCACAGTAGTATTCAGATGGAATACATTACCTCTAGTCTTCCTACCGGTAGCAATCTCATCACCAGCTCTTCCAATAATTATTCATACACTGCCTTTGAATTCAAATCTATAACCTTTTTCATTCAACTAACCCACAATAAATAGATTATAAGTTAGACCATCCACATAATAAACATCATTAGTATTACTCTTGTCATTCAAAGAAATACTTCCTTTACCTTTAAACAAATAAGGTGTACTATTACCAAATCTTACCACACCACCATCAAACTCATCAAGTTTAATAAACCTACTCTTATCATCAAACATGTGATGTGAGCACCCACTACCTATAATACATTCATCATTGTGTCTTATGTGAGAAACTAGTGCCTTTTCTCCTTCTGATGGATCTTCTTTGAATGCAACAAAGACAAACTCCTCTTCTTTGTTATCTCTTGATTCTTCATAAGTAACTCCTTCATCCACTGCAAAAAAGCATTTTTTCTTCTCTTTTACATTAAATAATCTAAACTTATCCTTGTGTTCATCATTAGGACATCTAGAAGTTGTTGGAATTATTATTTTTTGAGTTGCTGAAATTCATGTTTTGTGATTAATGTTAACATATGTTTCAAATGGATGCATTAGAAGTTCATAAAGATTGGTTATCACAGTTACATGCAAGATTGATAGTTGTATACAAAAAATGTATGGTGTTTCATCATATGCGAGCATGGAGTTGTGTAGAGGGAAGTATGTACACCTTATATCTAAGGTTGCTATATTTTATATTGATGTTTGCATGAGTTATAACTATTTTGGTGAAGACTAGTTAGAGTGCAATGATAGAGGATTATGAAAGAGATAGTCTTTGATATTTTGGGATAACTTGTATGCGAACTAGAGTTATGATATGAAAACTTAAGGAATGATAGAAGATACATGGGAGAACATTCTTTGTGATTCTTGGGTCTCTGGATTCTTAATGACATCAGTTGAGGAGTGTTGACTGGTGAATACCTATTTGGGGCCAACCATAGAGATATAGCATGTTTATTTATTGGTGAGCATGAATTATGGATCTTGGCACATTACTGATGATTTTTATTTATTAATTACTTTTCTAAGGTATCGTGTGTATCTTAGAAAGGGTCTATATAATTGTTTGCACATTGGGGAAGTCTTACTAGGCTGACCTAATTACTTATTGTAACTTGTATAAAGGAAAGTATTGTCTATTGGAAAGTGGAATGATGAGTATAGCATAAACTTTTTCATTTATGGAAACGCTACTTATTGGCATGGACGCTTGGAGTGCAATCAAGTTTTGGAGATTATGTTTAGAAAAATGACTAAATCTAGGAAGTAGTTGACAGTATATAGTTGTAAAGTTTTTATTAGCAAGAACAATATGTAATGAACTAAGTCATGTGAGCTTAAAGGAGTGTATTATGGGATGTAGTAGACCTTTAGTTAAGTTCTCTTTCATTTTCAAGTTTACTAGACAAAGTTACAACTTGTTGAAGTTATGCAAAAACACTGTAGTTGTAAAATAGGGAAGATGAGTGGTCATGATGTTTAAGGGAGTATAATGTGAAATCCAGAAGTGGTATTTTGGATTTGGATTGGGTCCTACCCTAATTTTGTTAAGGTGTGATCACAAAAAATATATTTTTAATTTGATTAAGTATTGGACATGTTTTGTGATGTATTTGTGAACCAGCTGGAAGAGTCTTTGAGATCGGGTATATATGAGTATATGTTTTGAGATGCCAAGATGTGTATGGAAAACATAGATGCATTGTAATATCAGAATCAGGTAGAGGATGTTGTGATATATAACTAGAACTATTTGAGTATAGAAGATTCATGTACAGTTCATGGTTTTGATAAATCATTGTAATTGACAGTTCTACATTGTAAGAGAAATGAGCTCATTGTATACCCCTAACAAGGTTTCTATCCTTTGATAGGGATATGTACTAAATGTTATATTCAGCTCCTAATAGGGATAGGTCTCCTAAGAGGCATACTATACTTTTAGTGCATCATTTGTGGGTATCATTCCCACCATGATTTTCCCTTGGCTAGGGTTTCCTCATTAACAAATCATGGTGTTATGAGCTATCTACTTTATGTGTGTGTTCTTCGTACTTCAGCAATTTCTTGGTTAAGTGTGAATTTGTGAAGTTTTATATTAAAGTGTTGTAATACTGATTTACCCCCCTCTCAATATTACTTAATCCTAACAATTGGTATCAGATCTTGTGGCCCTTAGATAGAAAGCCTAACAACTTGAGGGAGATCCAAATAGATTTAAGTAGTTTGGAAGAAAAATTTGAGGCGGCACTTGAAGACCTTGATAAGGCAGCACTTGAAGACCTTGATAAGGAAAAATCTGATAATGTTGAACTGAAATTTAAACTAAGAAGAGTTGAGGGTTTCAAAAAGAAGCTTAAGGAACAACTTGAAATTTCCACGAACCAAAGGTAAGATCTTATAGATAAGATACAAGAAGTATTTGATAATTATTCATCTAATCAGATTAAACAAGGTGAAAAATACAAAGAAGTGTTGAAACATGAATGCAAAGTTACCACTATTCAGATGGCTAAATAAATTCAACAAGAGAAAGATGAAAAGATAAAACTTGAAGAGATATTGAAGAATGAAAATGTACAGATGGGAAAGATACAGTTCGAACTTGATGATTAAAAAATCAAGTATCAGGAAATAGAGAAATATAATCACATCATTAAGGGATATCTTCTTGATGCAAAGAATCACATTGAAAAATTGTTAGAATAACTGAGAGGGGGGATGAATCAGTAGCCTCAAAAATATTCCAATAAATCAACCCAAAAACTTAGTACCACAATATTAAGCCTCTAGTTATCTTTAGTCTACAAGATGTATGCGTTCAAATAACTATATCAAATAAATACTACTCAGAGTTCTCTGTTTAAACCTTATTCTTAATGTTTACCAAATAACAACCTTTCATTTACCAAAAAATAGTAAATAGCTTAGTGTATACCGATCAATCGAGATTAGTTATGTGTAATGAAAAACACTAAAGTAATGACTCATAAACATATTGACACATGGATTTTTAATGTGGAAACCGTGTTAAGGGAAAAACCACTTGGGACTGGTAACCCAAAATTTTCACTCTTGTAAAGTGAGCTTAGTGAAGAGACAACCCTGTTAAAGGTTACAAACACACTGTTAGGTGTGACCTTATTAGAGGATTTAAATAGAATATTTTGTCACTTGATATCGGGAATCTCTATGCTACCTTCTATGACCAAACTTAGTGTAGTTTGTCAAATGGTATCTGGCATCTCATGCTATCTTCATGATCAAAATTTTTGATACTCCTTGGTATGTATCTCAATATAGAAAGGATTGTTAAGTCCTACTCTATTAAGAGAATTTATGAATCAATGGCTAAATAAAAATAGTAAATGATTTGTTCACACATACAACTTAGACTTGCCAATTTTTAGATCTATTGTAAGCTCATTTTACCTTTCTGATCAGTATGTCATTTCAATACCTTTTCTCCACTTCTTTCTACTAGGTGATGTTGTGCTTCTCTATTTCTTGGTGTCTGTAGAAATCTTTAGCTCTTTCCTCAACTTGATTGACTAGGACTGTATGAAGTTGTTCCTCATCAGTTTCTCTTCAAAATCCTTCTTTTTCATTCACTCCCCTTAATTCATAATGAATTAAGTTGTCTCTTTATAGACATGATATCACCATTTCTTACTTCTTGATTTTCTTGTTCTTGGCATGATCCACAATCTTAGCCAATCTTTCTTTAAAGCTTAACTCCCGTTTTATCTCGTAGAAATCTTCTTGCCAACTGGATAAAATAGCTTTAAATATTTTACTTATCTCTGGCTTAAAATTTTTGATTAAAAAAATGCTAAAAACCAGTTAAGTCTATCTTTAGCTCTACCAGATAAGTACTTTTTCATTTCTGAACTCCAGTTAACTTCAGTGTTTTAGCTCTTTGATAGCTTCAGTCAACACTTCAATTCTCCTAGGGCTTCTCTGTCAGTGTTGTCTATCTGTCAGGGTTTTTTGTCCTTCAGGGTTATCTATCCATCGGTTAACACTATAATTCTAGCCATCGGTAATGCTTGTGATTATGCTTGTCGGTTTATTTTCTCAGGCATTACTGTGACTTTTCTCTTGGCTTTCTCTATCCTTCAATTTCCACTAGTTGTCAGTGTTTGAAATCACCTAGTGAATGATGGTCTTTTATGCATTACTAAAATCATAATCTTTATCTCTCTGATTCTCTGAAGTCTTTGACACTTTAAATATAACCAATCAAATTATATCAAGTTGACATCAATGACAATACAATCCATTAACTGATTTAATGTCTTGCATTATATTTCTACATTTTGGCTATCAACTTAACATCTTCAAACATTCAATCAATTACATGTCATCAAAAAATTCATACAAGAAGTGAAAATATTGATGAGCTGAGGGAAAGACAAAATCCTAAAGGTGACATGACAGGAGTTGGATTTGATAAATAAGAATACTCAAGATTTCAAGAAAGATAGTCTAAAGGAAAATTAATTGAGACACATAATCGACAGGAAGATTCTATACAACAAGAGGAATATGGAGAGAAGATCAAACCTTTTAGAGGAACATGCTTTGGATGTAAAAAAGTTGGTCACATGAAGAGGGATTTCAAAGGTAAGACTCCTTATAAAACATTTTCTAGTTATTTCTTTAATTTCTATGAATATGAGCAGAAGAAGGCAAAATGTAGAAAACCTTATCAATCTAGCACTAAACAAGATTACATCAGAGAAGAAACTACAACTATGATTACATGTTATAAGTGCAACAAATTTGGGAACATTGCAAGGAATTACAGGTTACAGGTTAATTAGAACAGATCATGTCCTACATGTTATAAATGTAATAATCAATGACATATAGCAAGTTTTGCAGGTATAATGGAGCTGCGGGTAATAGAAGACCACCACTTGTTTTTATGAAGAAGAATGTTGGTGATGTTGGAAAAAGTATGGAAGAATACATGGATGAGTTCGAAAAACATTTTAAGAAGGAAGGAGACAAGGACATTGGTAAAGTATGGAAATAAAAGGAACAAAGTGAGACTAAGGATCAGGGAGAATCAGTAGATGTTACTGAACCCTTACCCAATGTTGCTACTTCAAACTAAATATCCAAGCATGGCCTTAGGGGGAGATTTGGATAAATAAGATAAATCTATCCAATCCCTTTTTGTGTAGAATAAGTTGATGCAAGCTTATGGAAAGTAAATATGATTGATTTAGAGTCAATATCCTAGATCTCTTGGTTATACATACTATATTGGATGATCACCATAAATTTGAAAGACTAGATCATTTGTAGACTTATAAGTTCATTGGGAAATGTGTTAATCTGTGCATTGTCGATTATAAGTTCACTTCCCTAGATATTTCTAATCACAATTCAAGCAGAACTAAAGGAGATCACTGGAGCAAGAAGAGAAGCTAGAACATTTTTGAGATCACTAAGTGTGCATAAGCTGTGTTGATGTTTAAAATTATTATTCTATGAAAATCTACCAATATACCTTGAGACTGATGTTAGGAGTGGTTATCTCCAAGTATGAAATCTCTTGTAAGGTAACTGGACCAAATATAGGGTCAAGACTAGCCTCTAAACTTCTAGCTCTGCAAAACCAAGGTGGGTGCACCTAATCCAAATTGATATTTAACTCCTTACAACTCCCAAGAACTCTGGATTTTAAACTATAGATAAATGGTAAAAAAACAATGAAATGATAACCGCTCATTCAGTGACTATTCTCTACCATGCATGACCACAACCAACAACCATCAAACTCAAAAGAACTGAAATGGTTTTGATGTTTTTGATAGGGAAGAATATATCCAAATCTATTCAGACATGTATCAAAGTAGAAGTTACTAATTATTGATCAGTTCTTTATCCATTGGGCAATGTTATTTAGTTCAAAATATAGGAAAAATAAACTAACTATTGTCAAGGAATCAAAACCATAAATACAAATAAATCTAACCAAACACTTATGTCATATCCAAAGAATTATTTGATTTGATCCTAGATCAAAAATAAGGACTAATGACATATAAACAAATAAATTTCATGCAATGAATTCAAAGATTCACAACTCAATAGGTAAGCACCAAGGAGAGACTTAAATCTAAGATATTGTATTAAGTACAAAGAATCTAGTTTCAAATCCAAAATACTTCAAAACACATGCCACTTAAATAAATGCAAAAGACCCACAAATTTCTTATTCTATGATAATACTCTCTACATATACATCTTCTATACTCACTAGAAAATAGTATACACTTCTATGCTCTATGTTACGTACCCAATTTTTTTCCTAGCCTCCTCTAAATGGTCTTGGAATTCCTTTTATAGATCAAGGAATGCAACAAGCTTTAGACCATTTAGGGTTAGGGCTAAAAAAAAATCAATCTAATACTTGACAGAAATAAACAATATATTTCAATAAGAAAATTTTTTGTCATCAACAAGTTGGGCTCACTCTTAAATTCTTCCTGTGTAATATGATTTGATCTAGCCACCATCCACCTGGGAAGCAGCAGAATACAACCCTTTCGAAGCAATAATAGATGGAATGTCTAGTCTGCATTAAATACCCTAGTAAAGTCTTGGCTCTTCATATATACAAAATATCAACAAGCTCATCCTTTCAAGAATAAAGGCCTCTATAATTTCTGGAAAAGACACCTTATTTATGGAGAAGAAAAGAGACAGGGATAAAAATTGATTAAAAAACTATCCAGTGCCCTAAAATAACATTCTCTATTCAAGTGCATTCAAAACCTCCCAGCTTTCATTCTCTCAGCATTCAACAGGTGTACAAGAAAAAATGCAAAGATCAAATTCTATCAATTAATGCTCTATAATAAGACATGATCCACCGCTTAAAAACCCTAAGATAAAGATTTAAATATTTGAGAAGCGGTTAAAATAGTCACAGGCGGTGCGGGCTTTGGAATCAATAATCGAGATCAAGAATTTTCTCTCTTTTTAAACTCAACTATAGACCTCTTTTAGGTTACCTGATCTTTCCAATGATCTCCTTGGATAGGTGGCATCTTGTCACAATGCCCTGATCATTAGATATCGAGAACTTTACCTTTAAGGTTTCACGCCAACCACAGGATCAAACTCAACATGCATGCCCTTTACTTTACTCTCAAAACTGATATGGACCCACTGGGACATGTGTCTTCCAAGCGCAATGCCTTAAACATTATCTATCGATCATTTTATTCTTAAGACAAAGCGTCATCCACAAGATCTTTGCAAACCTATTGTCTCTTTAACGGCCTTAGAAACCCTAGGATATTGATGTCATCAATGCCACGCATCACCATGCTGCAATGATTCAAAGATTAGATCTTGTACATCTTTCCTCTAAGCCTTTTGTATCATCGTAAAATGGAAGCACTTCCATTTATGACTGGTTTAGCCCTCCGAGTAAGTGGTTTGGGGTCATGTCAAATGCCTTGAATGGGTCTTTGACTTGGATCTAGTTTTTCCCTTGTCCTGCCCTGTTTTCCACTTCCCTTCTACCTATTTCTAGTATCTTGCTCTGATATTTTGAGGTTCTTGACCTCAGGTTCAAGGTCAACCTCAACCCTGATCTAGGTCAAGGTTGACCTTGACCCTGACCCAAGGTCTAAATTTCAAATTATAAACATTTCCAGATGTCAGGGTTTGGAAAGAATTATTTTTTGCTTCTAGTTCAGTTGTTTCAAGCTCCAAAGTAGTGACAATTATAAAGATATTTAATATAGGTCCACTTCTAGGATTATGAGCCTAATTGGAATTTATTTCTCCTATGTTGGCCTCTCTAGAAGTTTGTGTCCTAGACTTGTATATAAGGAAGTTTTTCTCCTCTCATTTTCTAATACTTAAGAAGAATGATCATCCATGCATAATCTATCAAAGCGCTCATCTACATTCAAGCATTCAAGATTCAATTCATCAAGGAGATCCATTAGTAGTCATTGAAGGATTCAAGCTCTATGGATCCTTCTTGTTGAAGATTTCTCCCTCCATATCCGTTCAAGCTTCTTCCTATTCCAAGATCCATTCAAGATTGGTATTGAAGATCTAAAGGGAATTGATTTGAGATATCCTACATCCTACATTATACATCCATTTAGAGCATCCATACTTGTGGATTCAAGGTTTCAAAACCTCCACAAGGGTTTCAACTTAAGCAAGGAGAATTGTTCTATTTACTATGTTTATTATTGCAATTTCAATTTGATTTTAAGGTTAATTCAAAAACTAGGGTTTGACCAAGGAAAACCCCTTCCCCAAACAAAAAAAAATATTTTTCTTTCAGGTACAGGTATGGAACAATGAATTACATAGAAGATTCAGATACCATTTTCAGAAAAATTTCAGGATCTGTGAACAGATTTTCCATCGGAGCAGTGCAGTTCAAGGTTGACATAAAGGGGTATAATTGCACCCCTGTATTTGGGTCAAGGTCAACCTTTCTCAGAAAAGAAAAATATTTATGGGTTTTCTCCATCTCTGTGTTTCTGTTCAAGATCCAGTTGCATAATTTCTCAAAAATCAGTACAGACACCAGAAAATAACAATTTCAAGATCTGCTATACTTTGAGGTTATTATTTGTCTTTAATTCATTTCAATTAAATTTTTAATCATCTCAAATCTATTACACACTCTCCCCCTCCTCAAAAATGGGAATGTAAGGTTTTCCTCTTTCTTCTTATTTCCAATCGATTGATTCATTTGTGCATTGACCATTTTCTTGTGGTTAATCAATTTGGATCTTTCCTTTGTAAATTTTGGGCTACAAGGAGAATCTTACCTTCCCCAAGCCTTTCATATGTAAAGGATATTATTTAGAGGTGCAAGTCTCTTGTACCACCAATATCATATTTTTTTATCCTTTACATGTTGGTGCACTTATCGGTCTGTTTGATCCTGAGTCTTCCTCTCCTTTCCTTAGCATCCCAGGTGAAAATTTCATCACTCATGAAATCATTCTATGGAGCATAACTATTCTCACTCATCTCATGATGATCATGATGCTTTAAGAGTTCCTAATCAACAATTCCAAAAAATTTCAATTGAACTTGATAAAATGGGAAATTGGCTTATTCAAGAAAACCATAATCAAGATTCTATTCAAGATATAGAGGCCCTTAAGAAATTTCTTTGTGATAGTGATCAAGGTATTAATCTCTTGCATGGTATCACTCATCTTACTCATTTAAATGTCAAACCTTTAGATCAATAATCTCAAGATCTAGTATTCACTCCTCCTGTCACTAGTGTGGAACCTTCTTCTGTTCCTTTACCTAGCATTCCTACTTACACTCCTCCTTTAGTGACTACATCTCTTCCATATTCCAATCCTCTAGATTTTAATCTTCCACTTCCATCTCTTCTTGTGAGCATTCCATTAGTGTCTCTACCTACCTCACATCCTTCTTACCATAGTGTTCCTTTTACGTATTGTAACCCTCTTCCAACTGTGGTTCCAAGTGTTCCACTAGTTGTTTCTTCCATTCCCATCGCTTCCTACACTTTTCCTAGTGTTCCTAATGTTTCTATGCCTCCTATTTCTTCTAATGATTACATAATCATTAGTTTGGCTCAAACTATGTCCTCTTTACAACAACAACTTGTGTCCTTAACTCAATTCAAGTTTAATATTCCTACATGTGACATGGGTAGTCCTTTATCCCTAGACATTATTCATGCTCCTATCCCTCAGCAAGATGATATGCCTCATCTTGATAATTACACCAGTAAGGGAGATCTTGTTACTCATGTTAAAACATTTCAAATCCTTTGTAGTGACTATACTCATGACCATAGGATTTTATCCAAGTTTTTTGCTAGAAATTTTTGTGATAAGGCCTTGCAATGGTATTATTCCTTGCCTCCTTATTCTATTGATTCATTTCCAAAACTTGCTAATGCCTTTATCTAATAGTTCCAAAATAACATTGGTCTGCAAGTGTCCTTAACTGATTTGATGCATTGTAAACAAAATACTAAAGAAACATTGACTGAATTTATTGGTAGCTTAAAGCATTTGTATGGTCAAATTTATTATCATGTCCCTGATATTGATATTCATTATATGTTTATTTCAAATTTGCAAAAGGATAATAGAGATAAGATTATGCTTACTAAATTTACCTCTTGTTAACAACTTTGTGCAACACTTCATCATTATCAATTACAAGTGAGTCAATTTTAGAGAAATACTCCAATGGCTCCTATTCTAGTTGATAAGAGTGATGATGCTCCTAATCCTAAAAATTTTTAGAAGCCTAACAACTATGTCAAGATAAATAAGCAAGCAAATGCAGTTTCCGATCAAGTTGTTGTTGCATCCAACAATGCCACTTCTGGATCCACTAATTTTTGTCTGAATTGTACGTTTACTCCTCTTTGTGAATCTTTATATTCTATTATGAGTAAGTTGTTGAATTCTAATATTATTACTTTTCCTCCTATTTGACCAATTCTTCCTACTATGATGGCATCCAAATCCTTTTATCCCAAAGCCTTTTGTCAATACCATCATCAGAATGGTCATGATACTAAGAAGTGTCATTCGCTAAAACATAATATTCAAGACTTAATTGATTCTAATGATATATCTATTGATAATTTTGATGGTAGTGGGAAAAAATTTGTCTCTCCTCCTAATCAAAACCTCCAAATCTATACAAATCCTTTTCCTACACATGATACTAATACCATTGTTCAGCCATCTTTTGTGGATATTATTTCTGATTCAAAGATGGATGATCTCAATCATATTGTTAACCATGTGGAGCATTTTTTTTCTCAACCTGTATCTCCACCCCAGCCTCAATCTCAACCTCCTATTCAAGTTCCTCCACCTCAACCTCAACTTCAAGTTCCACCTCAACCTAAGCCTAAACTGAAACCTCAACCTAAACCTCCAAAACAACCTAAGAATAAAAGACCTAGGGAACTCTCGATCACCTTTGATGATTCTGAGACTATTAAAGCTCCTGATGGTCTCCTCTACATTTATGATAGGACTGCTAAGATACCTACACATGGTTATCTTATTGATCCTATATCCTTAGTCAATGTCATTACTGAAGAAAACCTTTTTTTGAAGAACTTACAACATGATTGTTATAATAAATCTAATGTGGATCCAAACTTGTAATGTTTTTCTCTATCCATCATTTGGATCTATTAACTTTCCTCTTGAACTTTGTGGTAAATTTGTGGACACTACCTTCGTTGTTGTCCCTACTTCTGATCATTTTCAAGTTAATCTTGGTTTTCCTTGGTTGACTACCATGCATGTCATTGCTTCTCCTATCCATAAGTGTATTAAGTTCATTCATGATGAAGAAGTGAAAACAATTAATCATAGTTTATATCAACCTTCTAGGCCTAGGGATTGTGCTACCCTTGACTTCTTTTGGCCTTCATTACCTAATTCATGTTCTTCTCAACCTAATAACATTTTTCTCTCATATCAAGCCTATAAACATCACAAGGTTGTTGAGTTAAGCATGCCTTGGATGAATCTTAACCATGGTCTTTTTACTACGCCTTCCATACCTCCTTTATCCATTTCTTCTAGTTCTGTTAATCAAGCTCCTAGTGTTTCTTTTCAGCCTACTGAGAATCCTACTAATCCTTCTATAGAACCTGTGAAGGAACCGGTTGTTGTTCCTCCTAGTTCTCAACATATTTCAAACAAGACAAAACATAACTGATCTTCTGATGAATGTAGTAAGAAGCATCGGGATCAAGCTAAGGCTCGTGCCTCTGTTCTTCAAAGTTCTTTACCTTCTTTTGACCAGCCTATGCCTGATGTGTTGGAAGAATTTAATGTTAATAATGATGTTAAGATGAATGATTATGATAATTCTATTCATATCTTAGATTCTATTATGATTAATCTTGATGAAGAAGATACTCTTGATGATCCTATTGATGTTAATTATGAATATGAGACTATTTATATTAATACTAATTTACCTAATATGCTTTTGACACAATTGATAATTACACCTAGTATCGAACATTGCAATTCTGAAGAGGATCCTTTCTTAGAACTGGCTATTATTCCTACTATGATGGATATAGTCCCTCTTGCGGGTTTCCCACCTTCCCTAAATGATATATATTGAGATGGGGAGAGTAGATGATGCGCTTGCTTAGCTTTTCCTCCATGGTAGCCTTTTATGTGTTTGCCTTTTGTATTGTGCTTCTCCTTTAATGTGTTTGCTAAATGTTTGTTAGATTATTTTATACAACCCTTGTTACTTTGTTGGTGCAAGGTGATAAAGGAATTGAACTTGTTGTACTATTCCTCTATGTGTATCTCTATTCTTCTATATGTTGTTTTCATGTTATTTTGTACCTGTGTAATTATTCGTAAATGTTTTCCTTGTGTAGTCTGCTTAGATTTGTGACATAGTAGCACTGATTCTTTTTGGTCTCCATGTTGTGGTCTAAAAATACTCTTCTTCGTAACTCTTTCATTTTCTTTCCTCCATTGTGATTATAGTTCTACTTTCTTTTGGGAATGATGTCAATTCATTTCCAATAATATATATATATATATATAATCTTATGATCATATTGATCCCACGGTAGGTAGATCCCTTCTATGTTCTCTATATGTTTATGTTGTATTTCCCTTGATTTGTCTTTGCTTGGGGGCATCTCGTAGTGGAAACATAATCATTGTAGTTGTTTATGTTTTCATTAAATCCATTTCTCCTGTTAAAGTTTTAGCAATGACTTTAAGATGGGGTCATACACTCTTCTCACTTTTTGCACACACGCACTTCCAAAGTATTTTCAAACTTAAAAACTTGTTTTCCCTTTATGGATTAGAGACTAATCCTTAAAGCATGGATTTTTACCTTATAGGATCTCTTGATCCCTCCAGTTTCAATTTACAAAGTTTTGATCCCTTACGGTCAGAAGGTTTCCTTAAGACTGGATCTCTCTAGTTTTGGCTTTTCTCTTTTGGAATAGAATATTCTTGAGGGTGAATCCTTGATGGGTTGACTAGTGAGTAGCCACATTCACTAGGCGGTTCAACTCCATCTTTCCAGTTGCACTGTTTCCTTTTGTGATTCACAATGGGACATAGGTTCTCATTGGGTGAGGTAATCAAACCCTCTCTCTCTTTTATTTGACTAGTGATCTCTCTCTTATTGTAATCTTGGGGTTGACAAAGACTTGAGTCCATGGAGGCTTGGGGATTTCTTTTTCCCTTTAATTTCAATAAGATTATCTTTTCTTTGTGATCTCCTTTACCAATATTTTGCATCGAGTCCATACTCTTGCTAAATTAGGGGCTAAATGTATCGTCAAAAAATGGAAGCACTTTCATTTAGGACTAGTTTAGCCCTCTGAGTAAGTGGTTTAGGGTCATGTCAAATGCCTTGAATGGTCCTTGACTTGGATCTAGTTTTTCCCTTGTCCTACCCTATTTTATACTTCTCTCCTACCAATTTCTGGTATCTGTCTCTAAAATTTTGAGGTTCTTAACCTCAGGGTCAAGGTCAACCTCAACCCTGACCTAGGGCAGGGTCAACCTCAACCCTAACCTAGGGTCTATATTCAAAATTCCAAATATTTCTGGATGTCAATGTTTGGAAAGAATTATTTCCTGCTTACGGGTCAACTATTTCAGGATCCAAAGTAGGGACTCTTAAAAAGATATTTAATATAGGTCTAATTCTAGGAGTATGAGCCTAATTGGAATTTAATTCTCCTATGTCGGCCTCTCTAGAAGTTTGTGCCCTAGACTTCTATATAAGGAAGTCTTTCTCCTCTCATTTTCTAAGACATAAGAAGAACGATCATCCATGCATAATCTATCAAAGTGCTCATCTACATTCAAGCATTCAAGCATTAAAGAATTCAAGATTTAATTCATCAAGGAGATCCATTAGTAGTCATTGAAGGATTCAAGCTCTATGGAGCCCTCTTGTTGAAGAATTCTCCATCCATATCCATTCAAGATTGGTGTTGAATATCTAAAGGCAATTGATTTGAGACATCCTACATCCTACATTCTACGTCTATTTGGAGCATCAATACTTTTGGATCCAATGATTCCAAACCTCCACAAGGGTTTCAACATAAGCAAGGTGAATTATTCTATTTACTTTGTTTATTACTGCAATTTCAATTCAATTTTAAGGTTAATTCTAAAACCTGGGTTTGACTAAGGCAAACCCCTCCCCCCAAAAAACAAAACCATTTTTCTTGTAGGTATAGGTACGAAACAACAAATTATAGAGAAGATTCAGATACCCTTTTCAGCAAACTTTCAGGATCCATGAAAATATTTTCTGTCAGAGTAGTGCAGGTCAAGGTCGACATAAAGGGGTACAATTGCACCCCCGTATTTGGGTCAAGGTTGACCTTTCTTAGAAAAGAAAAATATTTATGGGTTTTCTCCGTCTCTGTGTTTCTATTCCAGATCCAGTTGCAAAATTTCTAGAAACTCAGTATAGACACCGAAAAACAACAATTTCCCAATCTACTATACTTTGAGGTTAGTATTTGTCTTCAATTCATTTCAATTAAGGTTTTAATCATCTCAAATCTATTACAAACTCTATCCCCTCCTCAAAAATCAGAATGTAAGGTTTTTTTCTTATTTCCAATCGATTGATTCATTTGTGCATTGACCATTTTCTTATGGTTAATCAATTTGTATCTTTCCTTTGTAAATTTTGGGTTACGAGGAGAATCTTACCTTCCCCAAACCTTTCATATGTAAAGGATGTTATTTAGAGGTGCAAGTCTCTTTTACCACCAATATCATATATTTTTTATCCTTTACACCTTTATGCCACCCGTTCGATTAAGCTCTCATCTTATCTGTGTCCTTAACCTGCACCTTAACTTATCAGTCATAATCCTTCTTACCTCTAAATCGCTGAATGGAACCTAACAAGACTTGTTTTAACCCAGGGTATATATGGAGATTGAGTGACAAAACTACCTCCAAGTCGCCAAATAGATCCTTTAACTCTGCTCACATTCTGAGATTAAGCGCACACCACAAGATCACGATTCAATCAATGGCCAACATTGAATCTCTAAATACTTTGGCTGACTTTGACTTTATATAGGGATTCAGTGTTGGCCCTTCGATCATGTCTAAATCTATGGTCCATATTTTATCCTTGGAAACTTCACTTTAACTTTATCTTGACTCAGGTTCATCTAGAGATCACGCGACTGAAAGAAAATCATAATCTCAAATAGTTATCTTTAACCCTGGGTCAAATATGGAGATTATGTGCAAGCCATAGATCTTGATCTCAATCAATGACTATGGTGCAGTCCTAGACCTGACTTTAACTCTAACCAACTTTTCTCGACCATGATTAAATCTGGAGATTCAGAGATAATGGCATCTCTGAATCACTGAAAATTTTCCTTAACTAGAGTTATATTTGGAGATTAAGTACTAGCCCTTGATCCTTCTCTAGATCCATGGCTCTAATCCTTCCTCGAAAAACCCAACTTGTCTTTTTTCTAACCATGCTTGACTATGATTCTATATAGAGATTAAGAGATAACATAGTCACCAGGTCACTAAATAGATCTCTTAACTCGATTTCAATTCTAAGATCACGCGCTAGCCACAAATCTTGATCTTAATTAATGATCAGTGCCAAATCTATGAATCATCTTGTAGTTTCTCACTTCTTTCCAAGATCACGCGCCAACCCTTGATCTTCAATATACATCAATGGCTCATGCTAAATCTCCAAGTAAAATTGACTTGAATTGAGCTTAACCTTGAGTTAGATCTGGATATTATGAGATAACTAAGTCTTGAAGTTGTTGAATAAAAATTTAACCCTTGAGCTTGTCTGGAGATCTGGTGCTAGCCACATGATCAAAACTACAGTAATGGCTTGCACTTGATCTCTAAAAGAAACTTGACTTTGACTATTATCTAGATATTTAGTGCCAATCGCACGATCAAAACAAGGATAGAACTTGATCAACGGCCTATGTTGAATTGCTAGATGAAAAGGAATATTTAGTCATGGTTGGGAGATTGCAAGATAAAGGAAAGGTTAAAAGTACACATGACTTAAAATATTTTAAGTGGCTTGGAAAAAGTAACATGAAAATTTAAAAAGTATTGAGGGTTTAGGGCTAGAGACTAGAATAAAAATGCATAAACAGGAGAAAATGCTTGGATTTATGAAAATTTTGACAAGTTATTGTTGGAAGTACAATAATGGGAAAGAAAGATATTGAGAGGGGGGTGAATCAGATCTTAAAACTTAACCACTTAAAACAACTTGATACACATTCATACATATATGAATTTAACCTAACATCAGATAGCATCAATAACATGAAATGTATAACTCATAACACAAAATTTGGTAACCTAGAAACCCAAATAGGTAAAACTAGGGTGGGGTTGACACCCACAAAATTTTCATTACTACAGCAATAAAGTGTGCATGTTAGGGCTACACGAGTTTGATTGCAACATGTAATCTACCTGGTTAAAGGTTTGTTCAGTTAAGAGCTAAAGATCATTACTATCTACCATGTTAAAGGATTTCAACTTACAGTAAAGTAAGCACTCTGCTAAGAGATTTGAAATGGTCTGCTAAAACCACTTTGTTAAGAGATTTTACTTGATACACCTCTTAGAATGTTCCAAGTAATGATCCTTCATTATGCACTTAGATGTTGATGATGGATCTGCTCTTTCTAATACCTTCTATGATCTCTCAATCTGATATGTCTTTACTCTGCTTATCATTGCTCTATCATTTTGCTTGATCTAGGCTTATTCTCAAAATGACTTACTGTTCATCTCTCATGAACAACAACCCTTCTCTGTATATCTCTTTCTTACACACACTTCTCACATTTTCTAGGGTTAGAAGCAATCTTATATGTCTTTTCAGATCTAGCAGTGAGATGTAGATCAACGATCAAGATCTACAATTTATGCCTCCAATGCATTCTAATTTTATGATTGGCTCCATGCCATGCATAGTATAAAAAAAATTAAATGCAAAATTAACTCAGTAGACAAATATTAAATGTGTATAAATGTCGGCCCAAACCTCATACAAGTCGGCCTAAACTATTTACATCAAAATTTGAATTAATCCTGACATGTATGCAAAAATTGTTCTCCTCGGCACTTAACATCTTTGTCACTCAACACTTAATGTTCTACTCGGCTTGGCATGATGTAACTCGGAAACCTCAAACTTGCTCGGCAATGTTGCTCGGGCTTGAATGTTTAACTTAGCCATAGTGATAACCAACTAAAACTGCCTAAGTAAATGAGTAAGTGTAGGTCACTATTCATCAACAAAACTTAGGGATTAACAATCTCCCCCTTTGATATTAGTGGCAAAAAAATGCTTATCATTTCAATTCATTCCATCCAAAATGCTTCCTAAGTACATAGAGTACTCCCCCTAGGAATGTACATCATACTACATACAAAAATTTACATAGTATACATGCCTTCAAAAAAAAAATATTTACATGGATACCTATACTGATCTCCTTATGATGTATCCTTGTCAGTCCTATCACATTCCCCCTTGTTTTTGTCACTAATTGTAGGTGGGGTCAATTTATACTTGTCCAAAAACTATTTATGAAGTTGTAAGGTGGACGCAAATGTAGAGTCCCAACTATCCTTGACAAACTTCATAACCTCTATTTTCACTTCTAGCTCGGCAGCTAGACTTACTAAAATTTCTGCAGTGGAGAGATGAGAATCTCTCTTGACCAATTTGTTTGTAGATAAAAGTTCTTTCTAAATGACCTCCAGATGAGGAATCAGGCTTGTCTGAATAGTAATCAATTTGGTCCTAATCCGACCATCTTCAGCTATGAGCTTGGCTATCTTCCTTTGTGCATAAGTTAATCTGTTAAAATGTAAGGAGCTAGTGCTAGCATCCATACTTAGTGAACTTCCAATTGACTTTAGGTCTAGTTGAAATTTCTCTAAAGCTTGTAGATTATCCTTTGTGAAGAATTCAACATCAAATAACCTCTTATACAAAGAATAAACATTTGTTGCAACTCCCTCTAAAATTTCTACCAGAGAAGAAAGTTCAACCTGTTTTACCGCAATCTCTCCTGAGACTTTTGCTAGTACCTTGTTCTCAAATTTCCTCTTGGACCATTGCAACAACTTCTCATTGGCTTCAATATTTTCATCATTTACCTTTTGCACAATATGAACTAACTGTTCAAGAATAGGATCTTGAGGGTTTTCATCTTCCATGTCAAAAGCTTTTACAAATATGTCTTTGATGTCATGTAACACTTTCTTTTGCTTCTGCTCCCTTTTTAGTTCCTCCTGTCTTTTCTTCCTCTTAAGTAGCTCTTGAAGAGTCTCAATATGTTCATAAGACAAAACATTGGAATCCCATGGTGAAATCACAATAACTTCACCTAATGTGACATCAATAATCGGAGACTTCTTCGTCATAAATTTCCTCCTCTTGAATTCAGGTGAACTACTGCTCGACTTTGTTTCTACAATACCTTTTCCAGTTTCAGTAGTAGTCACCATTGCATCTTTTAATTCAGTCAAAATTGCCTGTTGATCAGGCATGCCTCCTATTTTAAGTCCTGTGGGAGTTGATGATGTAGAATGTGGTAGATCAACCAACACTTGCACTGCCTCTTATTCTTTAGGCTCATTTTTAGTATCTCTTATCTCCTCACTACTCTCTAGAACTGATTTCACAACCTCTAAAATAGGTGAATGTTGTGCAATTTACTCTTGTTCAATTGTCTTCTCCTTTTCCACTTCTTTCTGAGCATCTTTATCCTTAGGTTACTTTTGAGTTCTCTCTTCATCTTCCTCTGTACTCTTCTCTTCTTTAGCCTTGGTTTCCATAATAGGTGATTCTATAGTTGATTCCCTCAGCTCATCCTAACCCTCGGCATCCAGATTGCTAGAGTCATCAATTGGACTATCAATTGTTAGATCAATAGTGTTAACTATCTTTTTTTGTCCTTGTGCTTCTGTTCTAGTCTCCTCAGGATCAGTATAAATTTGAACTATTGATTTCTGTGGTACAGGGGTGGATTCAATATCTTTAGCCTTCGGCTTAGATGTTCCTTCATTAGTTTTCTTCTCTTTTGGAGCAATCAATCCAAAAATTTCCTTCCATATCCTAGTATTATGTTGTACTATCCCTTCAATATCATTCTTCAAGACAACATAACCTCTCTATTTAGGTATGAATTTATGCTTATACTCTTCAACAAATTTTTCTCTTTGTTTCTTGGTTAGCTTAGGAATGACTTGAGATAATGTGCCTTCCCTTATCTGTCTTTCAAATGTGAGTGCAAATTCCTATTGGCCAGATAGAAAATTATATAAATCACTCAACACATTGTTTCCTATTGCTGTAGGAGTTAACTTGAAATTACACATCATGTCTAGAAGAGCTTCTTGAACCTTATGCTTGTCTTCTACCTTCAATTTTTCATACCTGATAAACTTAAAACCAGATAACCCTGCAAAATTTCTCAAGTTCTCACATACCTCATTAATATCTGTAGGTTTCTTAAATGGTGTTTTTGGTATATTGCTGGGTTCGTCAGTTTCTGTCTTGTCTTCATCACTTTTTGGATCCAAATGTAGTTTCCTTCTTGGTCTCTTAACTTGTAGGCTCGGCACAGCCTTTGTTGTAAATTTTTTCTTCGGGCCAGAACTACTTTCTCCAACCTTCTTTACATAGACTTTTGTTTTCTCTACTGGAGATGTGGCAGCAGATGCCCTTGTCCTTGGATGATTTGTAATGGGAGGGGTAACTCTGGGTTTTTCTTTACTTGGCTTGGTTACCTTAGCTACTGTTGGTCTCTTTCCTTTTGCCTTAACATTAATCTCTTCTTCAAATTCACTGACTTCTACATCTTGTTCCTTAGATACATCTTCACCTTGTCTAGTAGATATGTCTAGAGGTGCATCCTCTAGCTCCTCATCACTTGGCAAGCCAACCAACTTTTTTAGATTTTTCACAATCTTTTTCCTCTTTCTTTCCATGGTTCCTGCCTTAAGATTCATTGAAATCTTTTCCTTCGCTTCATCATAATTTTTGAATCTTTTTGCTTTAGTATCAATCTCCTCTGCTAGGAGTGTTGTGATAGATGTTGATGTTTGATCAATATTAACTTCATAGGGAAATGGCTCCAGCCATGATACCCTAGGTGTCACAGCCTGAATATAAGTGTAATCTCTATCAACTAAGAAACATATCTCTTCATAGTTCTTTTCCGCAAGTGAATTGGGAATTCTGGTCCTCAACCTCATTCTCTTTTTGAATTCCACAAAATAATTTCCCATAATACTATTGAAATTATTCCCTAATTGCTGAGTACATTCACTAATATGTAAGATAATAGGTCTATCCTTCTTCCAAACAATACTTCCTAGAGTAGGAAATGACTTATGTACATAGAAGAATATACACATTATCAAAGAGCCAAACTTACATGATGAGCTTTTGGCTTTCCTAATTGATAGTAAGTTCTCAGTTAGTTGTGTCAACTACAGCTCGGCAAGGTCGTAGGTGTGATTCTTCTTCACTATCTTCCATGCCTATTCCACGGTTGTGTAGTGAACACTATCCAGTCAGCTCGAATGATAGAACATGTGGGAAATCGCTCTCACTCCAAAGTCAAGTTCTAAGTCTTCAATTATAGATATAGTCATACCTCTATTGTTCTAGACAGCTCCAGTGTTAGTTGTTATCTCTTCTTTACTTTGATCTCTCATTGTTCATTTACCACTGATAATAGGATATCCAGTTACTCTATGGATAATATCTTTTGTGATCCTTACTGATCCATTGTCCAGCCACATATGTAGATTATGAACTTGGCTTAGGACAACCTTAATCCATTCATCCTTGAATTTTGTCAGAAAATATAGGGCACAAGTTAACCCTTTGTTAGCTAAATGCTTGAATTCATCTTTTAGAATTTCATTTTCACATAACTTTTCATACGATTTTCTCAATTCGTTATCACCCACTTCGCCAATTTTAACCATGTATCAGGATCTAACATCATGAATCATAAGTAGCTTTGGTGGGATCGATGAGAGAGCTCCATTCAGATTACTTAGAATTGCACTTTTAGGAACTGCTCAAAATTTTGGTGGTGCACATGCATCACTCCTTACTAGCTTAATTTGTTTCAGCTCCTCCTCCATTCCCTTAACTAGTGTGGAAGAACTTGCAGCCATAATCTTTGAAATTAGGGTTCGAGAATGAAGAATAGGGTACCTTGGCAAGTAACACTTCACATTATTCAACTTAGGGTTTCCGACGGCACGCTGACAAAATTATCCAAACAAACTTTACTAAGACCAATTCTGCAACTTCTTTGATCACTCTATGAATGATGTAAATTGCAAGGTAAAAATGAATAATAGATTGTTCATCCTTATATAGAGTTGAAAGGTCAAGATAGGTAAGTAATAAATATTTTTCCCATTAGGTTAGTGCAAGCCAGCTATCATTGGCCGACTAACACAACTTGCATACCACTCGGCTTACCATACTCGGCCATCACAACTTACTCGGCCAACCAACTTGGCACATATAGTGCAGATATCTCTTCTCAAAACTTGTCACAAACATGTCCTGGTGCATCTTTACATATGTAGATATGGACTTTGGCACATTTACATATTAGGAACTGATGTAAGATTTGAAATTTAAATGCAACTCCTTAAATACCTCTATAGCTCAGTTGGAGATGGTGTGATCACCTGATCCATTAGATTGGGTGACCTCGACTTTAGTGGATTCACTGCTGCTTGGCTCTTTTTTCCTTACCCATGTCTGGTTCATCTGTGCTCTTATTTCTCCAGTAGTAGGAGCAAGAACTCTTGTCCTACACTCTCTCTTAGTGTGACCTATCTTCAAACAACTAAAATAGACTAAGCTTCCATTCATCCAACTTTTAGATTTCCCTCTGAAATGTGTCTTTAAGAAGTCTTCAGGTACATGTCCATATTCTTCACAGTAATGACAACTCTACCTTGTATTATAATCTCATTTGTAAGTGTTGCCTTTCTTATATGCTTGTGTTTGTGTCTCATATGTCCATTGTTTTTTAGCATTGGATCTACAATCTTGTTCTTTATGACCATATTTCTGACACTTGTAACAATAACCATTAAATCTTGGTTTGGGAGGTGCATCACTTTCTTTAGCCCAACATTCATGTGCTTTATGTCCAAATTTATTGCAATTAAAACAGTAACCATTAAACTTAGGTTTAGGATTAGACTTAACTTTCTTTCTTGGGCAAATGTTTTATGAATGACCTGGTTTTCCACAATGGTGGCAAACAGGCTTATTGTGCTTTGTCTTTGCATTCCTCATTTCACCATTCTTAGCTAATTCTCCTTTCTCAGCAGATGTCTTTGGTTCAGTGTGACCTAATCCAGAAGAATCCTTTGACCTTCTTGATGCTTCCATCAGATTCTCAAAATGATTCAAAGCTTCATTAGGCTTATTCAACTTTTCATTAAGTTCCTTCTCAAATCTCATATCATCTTTCAATTGATTATTCTCAAATCTCAGATTTATCATTTCCATATCTTTCCTACTAATCTCCTGATTTGCAAGTAGCAGTTGATTTTCCATGTCAACCTGATTGATTATCATCATTTGCACATCATGTCTCCTTTCATCAAGTCTGATTGTTATCACTATTTTTTCTTCTTCTACCATAGCTTTGTCATCTTCATCTTTCTTCTTTTGTTCCACTACTTCACATAGTCTTACTGTCTGCATTTCTTTTTCTCTTTTAAATTTTCTGACTTCTTCACACAGTGCATTGTTCTTTTCCAGTAGATCTGCAATTACTGCATCGCTCTCAGTAGAATCTCCATTCTAAAATAGATTTGCAGTGTCATCTTCCTGGTAATGAGTATCATTCATTTGTTTGGCCAAATCTTTCCTAGCTATCAATGATTTCTTCAATTCTTGTCTTGCTATCTCAAGATGATGTAATGCTAGCTGAATCTTGATCTTTTGATTCTCAATGAATTTACCCAACTTGTAAACCTCCATCTCAAGATCTATACTCACAAGCTGATCAAAAGCTTTTGTATGTGAACTATGCTCTGATACCAATTGTTGGAAGTACAATAATGGGAAATAAATATACTAAGAGGGGGGTGAATAATATCTTAAAACTTAACCACTTAAAACAACTTGATCCACATTCATACATATATGAATTTAACCTAACATCAGATAGCATCAATAACATGAAATGTATAACTCATAACACAAAATTTGGTAACCCAGAAACCCAAATAGGTAAAACTAGGGTGGGGATGACACCCACAAAATCTTCACTACTACAACAATAAAGTGTGCCTGTTAGGGCTATAAGAGTTTGATTGCAACATGCAATCTACCTGGTTAAAGTTCTATTCGGTTAAGAACTATAGATCATTACAATCTACCTTGTTAAAGGATTTCAACTTACAGTAAAGTAAGCACTCTACTAAGAGACTTGAAATGGTCTGCTAGAACCACTCTGTTAAGAGATTTCACCTAATACACTTGTTAGAATGTTCCAAGTAATGTTCCTTTGTTATGCACTCAGATGCTGATGACGGATCTTCTCTTTCCAATCCCTTCTATGATCTCTCAATCTGATATGTCTTTACTCTTCTTATCACTGCTATTTCATTCTGCTTGATCTAGGCTTCTTCTCAAAATGACTTACTGTTCATCTCTCATGAACAACAACCCTTCTCTGTATATCTCTTGCTTACACACACTTCTCACATTTTCTAGGGTTAGAAGCAATCTTATATGTCTTTTCAGATCTGGCAGGGAGATCTAGATCAATGATTAAGATCTATAATTTATGCCTCCAATGCATTCTAATTTTGTGATTGGCTCCATTCCATGCATAGTATAAAATAATTAAATGCGAAATTAACTTAGTAGACAAATATTAAATGCATACAAATGTCAGCCCGAATCTCATACAAGTCGGCCTAAACCGTTTACATCAAAATTTGAATTAATCATGACATGTATGCAAAATTTATTCTGCTTAGCACTTAACATCTTTGTTTCACAGCACTTAATGTTCTACTCAACTCGGCATGATGTAACTCGGCAACCTAAAACTTGCTCGGCAATGTTTCTCAGCCTTGAATGTTTAGCTTGGCCACAAAAATAACCAACTAAAAGTGCCTAAGTAAATGACTAAGTGTAGGTCACTAATCATCAACAAAACTTAGGGATTAACAATTATAATAGTGGCTCTAATTGGGGATGTATGTCTTTCACATGCATAGCAAGAATCCAGAACTCTGAGTTGAGCAGACCACCTATAGGAAAAGAAACTAACCTACAATAGAAAAATACACTAGGAATATGTACACAAAACTTATTTACAATCAACTTTTCATGACTCAAGGAACATTAGAAGGAATAAAACTTCAACAATTGTCCATGAATAGGCAACTCCAAAAAATTTCTAGCCAAATCCTTCAAAAGGTAAGAATTAGAACCCCATTTGTTGTCAATGACATAAGGTCCTAACCAGATAGGATCAAATTTACCATGTTTTCCTTTATCTTCCATTCTGACATTCCACATTAAGACAAAATCATTAGCTTCAAAACTTCTTGTAATGGTCCTTTTGTCATACAAATTCTAATATTGAATATGTGACCTGACATTTATGTCATGTACTTCCGTTGTTGACTCATCCAGCTGTATCAAATCATCCATCATGATCTTCATCTCATCATCTAATTCATTATCATATTTCTGGATAAATGTTTATATTTGCAATAAATTATTCTGTGGCAACCTAGCATGTATGCCATAAACTAAATCAAAGGGTGCACAACCAATAGCTTTCTTTACTATTACTCGGTCAACCCATAATGCTTGTTGCAATTTTGAGTCCCAGGCCCTTTTGTTCTTATCTAGTATTCTTTTTAAAATATTTGTCAAGCTCTTATTACTGGACTCAACTTGACTATTTCCTTGTGGGTGATATGGGGAAGAATAAGAAACTTGGATTCCATATTGCTGACAAAAGTCACTAAATTCCTCAGATCTGAAACACATTGCATTATCAACTACAATATTTTTAGGATAACCAAACCTAGTGAGGATATTTTTCAGCATAAAATTAGTAACAACTTAACTAGTAGCCTTTTTGGTGGGAATCGCTTAAACCCACTTAGTAAAATAATAAGCTGCTACCAAGATCCATGAATAACATCCACTAGACTTGTTTTTAATCTCTCCAATGAAATTCATTCCCCACTTTTGAAAAGGTGCATCAACTACAATAGGCCTCAAAGGTAAATTCCCACTAAACTTAAGCTTACCTGCAAATCTCTGGCAAGAATCACATTTCTTGACATAGCTATGGGCATCCTTGAAGATAGTAGGCCACCAAAAACTAGACCTCATAGTCTTATGTGGAGTATTCTTAGCCATGTAATGGCCTCCACATGCACCATTATGCATTTGTTCCAACAAGTTCTTGGATTTATCATATTCCACACATTTGAGCAACACTCCTTCATTGCTCCTCCACCATAACTGGCCTTGTATTATTGCATACTTAATGGCATGCAGCTTGACTGTTCTCTTTCTATTTTCATCCATTTTAGGAGGCAATATCATTCTCTATAAATATCCAATGATGTATTTATACCATTGACAATAATTCATATCACAAATATAAGGCCTCTACTCTTCTTCTAACATATTTACTTGATTTGCATCTAAATTTCTCTGAGCCATTAATTTTGCAAGTCCTAAGCCTCTGACCAATTTTGTGATCTGAATGTCAATATTGAACTCTTGGATTTTATTTATCCATCTGCACCTCCTTCTTGAAACTTCATGTTGAACTAGAATATCTTTCACAACAACAGTTGGCACATAAGCAATAATAGTTTCTCCTACCAAATAGCATCTAAAAGCGTTGATAGCTTTAACCAGAGCATATGCTTGTTTTTCCATAATATTATACTTTAAATATGTTTCTTGTAAAGACTTACTGAAAAAGAATATCATCTTTGAAATAGGGAGACTAATTTGTGCAAAATTTGTAACATATCTCCTCAAGAAATTCACCTTTCCAAAGAAATCTTGAATTCCCCTGACATTCTTCGGCTGGGGGATTTTATCAATTGTAACAACCCTTTCAGGATCAATTCTTACTCCATCTTTGGATACAATATGTCCTAAGTTTTCCCTTTGTGACTCCAAAAGAACATTTCTTTGGATTGAAAGAAACCCCATATTCTAAAGCTCTAACAAAAATCCTTTCAAGATGATCATAGTGTTGACCTTGTTTTGATGAATAAGCTATCAAATCGTCTTGATAAACAACTAAAAAGTTATTTATGAAATCTGCAAATGCCACATCCATGGCCCTTTGAAAAGTTGCCCCAACATTTGTTAAGCTTGTTAGCTCTTTTTCTTGCACCACAACCTTAAGATGACAGTATACTGATTATACTTGAATGAAAACTCCCTTTTGACAAGAGAAAGGCTAATTGTTGAGGTATTTGATAACACTGGGGATAGCTATTATCACCTCCTTCATTTTTGACTTCCATAGACTCAGGCAGGTATTACCTATTAAAGATTACTGATTCTTCAGCCTATATATTTGGTGGACTAATTCATTCACTGGCTACTTACTGCAGACCTCACTGTAATAACTTATAAAATACCTTGGAGATTGTAATAATTATTTTGAAACAGAGTACTACAAGCCAGGCTATGGTCTTAATAACATAAACCAATGAGACAAGGACTTTCATCCTTCTTCCTTTTACTTTAGGAAGAATAACCTATTTGATTTTCTCTTTAAGAAATCAACAAACTCCAACTTTAATCACTATGAATACAATTGATTTTAAATATATGCTCTGACAGTAATTGATTTTGAATAGTTTTGAATATTTGGATGATGATTGATTACCAAACAAGTTCCTAAACCAGTGCCTATCCTTGGGCTTATAGAATCAATAGATATAAATCCATAGAGATATATAAAATAGAATACTATAAGATGCCTTGCAGCCTACATGCAACACAGGTAAAGTGCCTTGCAAACTACCTTGTCACTCCCACAATGTAGTATCAAATTCTTAATTACTATTGTACTCTCTGAAATCATTCACAAAATTTAATTCCCCTCCTAGAAGAAACTTGCAAATAATTAGATAGCTACCTTATAGCCAATATGTTTAACATACCTTACAAATTGAACATAAAAGAGTACACATAATAAATAAAGAGACAACAATAGTATGGAATAAAATTGCACTATATTTTATTCATATATTTCTTCTTCAGGACATAAAAAGGGCTAAAAGCTCAAAAACACAAACTAAAATTTAGAAAGTCTGGCTTGCCAATTATATTTCATCTCTCTTCAAAATTGTTACATTTGATCAATATATAAGTCTTAAACCATGTTGGAATCCTTAAAGTAAGGATGCAAACAACTTCAGATGGTTTAAGAAACCTAACCCTAAAAGTATAGAAAAGACAAAAAACAAGAATGTTCAAGTGGTGGGAAGACAATAATAGGGGATGAAATCTGATCTTCCTTTGTCTTCATATGCATTCTGGCGCCTTTTTCTGTCAGTGTTTAGGATAGTATCTGATATTTGTATTGAGACAAAGTGATCACCATTTTAGGCTAACCTACACTTGTCTTTCACAATTACTAACCTCCCTGTGCTCAATGATCAGGCACCAAGTGTTCCTCTTTACTCTTCATCCAGGACCTTCTCTTCTATCTCAACAAGCTTCTTTTTCTTTGGTCTGGTCATTAAATCCCATGTTGTCACATCTTCCTCTGTAGGCCAATTGAAACTCTAAATACTCTGCAATTGTCCTTTCTTCCTTTCCCATCTGACATCAGTTATGCTTTTGACATCAATTAAGAATTTATTTATGTCATTTTTTTCTTTAAAAGCCTCATCCAAAATTTTATTAAAACTTTCTAAATCAAGATCAGAATCTGTAGTAAAGACCTCTTTACTAGGTAGTCTATTGTCAAATTCATTTCTCTAGGCATCCAAGGCCTTAATCTGATGATCTTCTCCCTTAAGTGGAGGAATAAATATATTAAAATTTGGTCCAAAAAGACTTATCTTTGCCTCTATCTGATTCAATTTACCTTTATAGAAAGGTAAAGTGACATTAACTTTCTTGATCTCATCTTCTACTTCTGACACAATTTCTGATAAATCTGGCCTATGTTGCTGTAAAGAGGCCAACTTTTCAAAAAGTTGTATTCTGGGAGACCATGTTACAAAGTAAGGGTTTAAAATAGAGATATACCTAGTTACCTCAGTATGCAAAATGGGTAACTTATTATATGCATTCACGATTATATCTATTTTATCTTTCAAGATATCAATCCTATGTTGAAGTATATTCCTCAATGCATTTACGGCAACTTCATTATCCTTTTTAGCCATCTCACCTATTTTTACCTCTTCCCCTGCTTCAACTCTTCCTTCTATTTGTAGATGTTTCTTTGAGGGTACATACACCACCTCTAGCTTTTCTTGTAATTGCTTATTTAATTCAGCAATTACCTTATCCTGCTGATGAATCTTGATATGGCACAATTCTCTATCTTTGGCCAGAGCACTAGCTTCCTCTATCAGGATACCACATTTCTTAGACAACTATTTTGTCTTATCTTCATTTAAATGTGCCCAATGTGTCATTATTTGAGAAATCTCAAGATCTCCTGTGTTTTACACTATCCATACCATTTGGTTTCCAACCATGCTCTCTTGAATATTCACTAACTGAGGCTTCTGGTCTTTAGGACACAAATTCCACATGGAAAATGCTTAATATTTTGGACTATATCCAAATCCTTTGATCATATCACCCATTTGGATCTCATTTTCCATTTTTAGATCCGGTTACTTTCTGATTTGGTCTATTATGAATTCTGAGGCTAAATCCCAGCCCTCAGCAAGCAAGATTCTGTTAACCAACTGATATTCACATGATGAGATGATGATGAAGACCGAGATCAGAGGTATACAAAGTTGTAGAATACTCTTAGATCAGTTGCTATTTTTTCATTGATGTCAAGCAATTGATTTCTGATTCATATTGAGCTACCATATCATTTGGAGTAAACTACAAGTTATGGAAGACAAGGAAAGAGAGCAAGTGAAAAGATGAAAGTGTTGAAGAACTTAACTGGGCAACTAATATAGATCAGAAAATGTTTTAGTGATGATTGGTATAATTTTTTTCTACATTTTTTTCATGATAACATAGTCGGTAACACAGTTTAGTCAAGTCGGTAAAGGAAATGAATGAGACTACCGAGCATGAGAATTCAGTCAGCAATATAAGCAAAGGGAGGAGTCGGTAAAGAAAGCAGAATCAAGAACTAAATGGAAATGCTATTCGGTCATAGTTACCGAGTACTGAGCTCATGCAAAGGCGCCGAGAAAAGTTATTCACCAAGCTTTGTTAGCTACTGAGCAATGAAGTTCATGTTACCGAGTCATAAAGTCAGTAACTGAGCAAGGAACAGTCGTTGGAAGTTAATGATAAGATCGAATCTAAGACAGATCATGATGAGCTGGAAGATTCCACAGGGAAGGAAGAAGTTTGTTACAAGATCCATGAACCAAAAGAATCAAGATAAAGATTGAAGGTAGAGATTAAGCGGATAAACAAATGTTGTGAGTCCCCAGAAGGGAACAAGTCCCAAGGTAAAAGTCAGGTGGTTTATCGAGCGGCAAGAAATCATAAGGATGACTGAGCGGCTGAGATTGAATTGCGGGAAACCTAACCAAGGAGATTAAGAGGCAAAATATTGTCTATATAAATGAAGCTACATGAATTTGAAGATATTGTTGGTTGTTTAAGGAGAAGGAAAGAAAAAGGTTGACAGAAGAGAAGTCACCATGTGATATAGAGAAAGGAAGAAGACTAAAATCTGAACTCTGAATAGAGACTATGAATGATTGATGGAAGAGTTATCGAAGAAGTGATGAGATACTGAATCCAATAGACCAAGTGAGAAGAAAAGGATCCGATCAAGCAAAAGGTAGAAGATAGTTGGTGCATTAATAGATCAAGCTTTTACTGTATGTCTCATATTTGTATCTGAGAAATATATTAACCGAGTGGATATAATTATCCTATTGTAAACCCTAGAGATAGGTGAAATTCTAATAGAGTGTTTTAAGTCCTTTCATTAGGCCACTTTTAATAGAGTGAGGATCCTAATCTTTAATAGGATTGGCTCCTAACCGAGCATACTTCAAAAGATTATTATCATTTGTGGGTGACAATTCCCATGGAGGTTTTTCCCAAATTGGGTTTCCTCATTAAATATGGTGTTAATGTGTCATTATCTTTTGTGGATGATATGTGTTAAATGTAGCTTCTTAAATTGTTCAAGGTTGCATGTTGTCTAGAGTGCAGTAAATATAGTTTACCAAGTTGAATCAGATTTAGAGGTTGAGAGTTAAAATTAGGTTAAAGTCCACTGATTCACCCCCCTCTCTGTGGACCAACAATTGGTGTCAGAGCACAGTACTCTAAAGAGAAAAGTTTAAAGGGACTTGAGTTAAAGATCTTAAGATGTATAAGAGGGAGGCACCTAAGTTGAATAAGGACAACTTCTCTACATGGAAAAGTATAATGAGACTACATCTCTCTGGAATTGGAGAATATGCATTATATTATCTTGATAATGAGTACTCACCACCACCTTTTGGTCCTATGACACTTGAGCAGGCAAGGGAAAGACAAGAACACACACAACTGATGATAGAGATATCCTCTTCTCTCACCAACCAGGAATTTAATGATCTTAATGGATGTGACACAGCAAAGTAGATGTGGGATAAGATCACATTGGTACATGGAGGAGATCAACATGTTCAGAAAGCTAAAATAGAAAGTCTAAGAGGCAAGTTTGATTCAATGAGAATGAAAGAAGGAGAAAATGTGACACAATATAGTACAAGACTAAAGGAAGTAGTAAATGCTATCAGAGGTGTTGGAGGACATATTGATGAAGAATATGTGACAAGCAAGCTATTGAGAACCTTTCTACCAATGTATGCTATCAGAGTATCACCTATACAAGAACTGAGATCCATTCCTCAAATGACAGTCTCGTTAGATGCTACAATTGGTAAGTTGACTGCATTTGAGTTAAATGAATTTGATAATAGTATGACCACTACTACTAAGATTGAATCTGCATTCAAGTCATCCCTAAGTATTGGAAACCCTAGAGAGTCTACTTCTAGTGATAGCTATGCAAGCAGTGTAATTGAAAGACTTCATAAATGTAGAAGTGAGTTGGAAACTTTGTATGCTGAAGATGATAGACAGTAAGAGGAGTTTGAAGAATTGTTAGCTAGAAGGTTACCAAGAGGGAAAGGTAAGTACAGAGGTAAGCTACCCTTAAAATGTTTCAACTGCAATAAGATTGGTCATATTGCATCTAGTTGTCCAGGCAACAAGGATGATGAAAGAAAAGATAACCGAGAAAATAAATTCAGAAGATACCGAGATTTCAAAGACAAAGGTAAGAAGTCACGCTACATTGCTGAAGAAGGATTAACTGATGATGACACTAATGATAATGGAGATGAGGAATTTGTTAATGTTGCTATCAAAGATGATTCTGATGAAGAAAGGTATGTAGAGGAAAAAGCCTTAATTTCTCACATGAGAAAAAATGATGCATGGATTATAGATAGTGGTTGCACACATCACATGACTGGCGATACACAAAATTTTATTAATATGGAAAAACATGATGGAGGATTTGTTAGATTCGGTAATGATGCTCCATATCCTATCAAAGGTAAAGGCTCTATAATTCTGCTGAATAATACAAGATTTGATGATGTTTACTAGGTTGAAGGACTAAATTACAATTTTTTGAGTGTGGCACGGCTAAATACAATAGGTCATAGACTAGAATTCCAAAATGGGAAGGTAAAAGTGTTTGACAAACATGGAAATCTGATTGCCACTGGTGAACAAACTAAAGGTAACCTTTTCTACCTTGATACTTCTGAAAAGAGTTGTCTATACACAAAATTGGAGGATGTCTGGTTATGGCACAAGAGGTTATGTCATGTTAACTTTGACAACTTGATCAAGGTGAGCAAAAAGAATAGAATTAGAGGTCTACCAAGATTGGACAAACCTGAAAATGTCATGTGCAAGGAATGTCAGATTGGAAAAATGACTAAGTCAAGTTTTACAATTAAAACCTATGTTAGAAAAGGAATTTTGGACCTAGTACACACTAATTTATGTGGACCCATGAGAACACAAAGTTACTATGGCGATAGATATTTCATTTTTTTTGTTGATGATTTCTCTAGAATGATATCTATCATGTTCTTAAAAGAAAAATTTGATGCTTTTAAAATATTTAAGTGGTATAAGGAAAGAGTTGAAAAGGAAATTGGAAGACAACTAAAATGTCTGAGATCTGATAAAGGAGGAGAGTTTACATTTGATGAGTTTACACTCTTCTGCAATGAACATGGGATAAAGAGACAAATGTCTGCACCAAGAACAGCACAGCAGAATGGAATAGCAGAAAGAAGAAATAAATCAATTGTTGATTGTGAAAGAACACTAATGATTGAGAAAAGAATCTCTCAAACATACTGGAGAGAAGCAGTAAGTACTACAGCCTACACATTGAACCAAGTACAATTGAAGAAAGGCACAAATAAGACACCTTATGAAATTTGGTATGGGCACAAACCTAATGTAAGTTATTTCAAAGTTTTTGGAAGTATATGCTATATCTTGAA
>MU227946.1:2909997-2920602 GCA_018584345.1 Thuja plicata | reverse complement strand
CTCTCATCGGCTCTGTTAAAGCACTCGGGAGGTAGCCACGCTAAAGGATTTGTATGGATTTATATTTCACCCAAGATCCATGAAGGTGAGGGGAGAGGATATGTCCATGCAATTCCTTGGGTTTACAAAGCTACAAGACACTTCAAGCAGAATAAGAAAATGACAATAATGTTTCTGGATTTCTGATCATCCCAAAAGGGAGAGAGCATAGTTTCTTGACTCAAAGTGAATGTAAAAAATTACATAAAAAAAATTTGATAGTAAATATGCAATATGAGGCCAGGAATTGAATACTCCTGCCCCACGGTGGGCACCAAAATGTTATATGCTGAATGTAGACCTCTGAATTCAAAAGAAACCATGGAAAGAGAGTGAAGAGTTTCTTGAAAAGAAACAGTTGTCTCTTCATTCTCCATTTGAGACAAATAAGCAAAGATTATTTAAATAAAAGGGTGAATTATTGCCACATAAGTGTCCTTTCACATGGAATTATATAATTCCTTTTTGAGGACAATTCATCCAATAATTAAATAACCTTTCAATTCCTTTTATGTACATTTGCCAAAGGGGGTGGAATTGATTTAATTAAAAGCACTTAAGACTTTAGGATTAAATCAATTAATCATAGGGGGTTTTTAGCTAATAAACTTTGAGAATTTAGGAATTAAATGTAATGTCAAATTTATGTAAATTTGGGTTTTCCTGCATTTGAGACTCAATCAATTAAAGTCAATTAGGAGGAGAATTTGCCTAGTACAACAGGACTTCAAAGATGAGAAAATTGAAGGAATGCACCAAAATTGATTGAATTATTAGGTGCCAATTTTGGGGTGTTACATAAACAAGTCTACATCTACAAAGACATCAGTAATAATTAACTTATCCAAACCACTAGTCTAGGGATTTGATATAGGTATGGACTTATCAGCATTCTTAAAAAAGTCATTATAAAGAGAAAAACCTATGGAACCTGGTGTATGGGCATCTCTGATATCACAATATTCATCTGCCAATATGTTGGTGTTTTCCCTCTTATTCTGTGTAGACCCAGGTAATAGCTTCAAAAATTCATCAGAGAAGTTCCTTTTTCCCTTGGCATCTTCATCCACTTCATCACTCTTCCCACTGATAGATGCCACTCTAATTGCTTCACTCATTTTGCTCTATTTTCACTTCTCTTTCACTGATATTGAAACAAATCTTCTCTTAGGACTCCCTAACCTTCTTTGTTTACTGAAGACAACTCAAGAACCTTGAAAACTGAATAATCACCTTGAAATTGATCAATTCTCACTTCTTGGACACAGAAAACCTAGAAAATTCTCCACTCTAAAATTCTGAATGTATGATGAATGAAAGTAAACCTGAGATCATCCCTTTATGGTAACCTTACAAAGTACTTAGCTCATCATTGAAAAACCAATCAATTTCACCTTTAATTTTACATGTTGTGGTATTAATTGAATTCCTAGATGTAGCTCATGAATGTGATAGGAAATCAAATTCATATGAGTGCATTTTCATTTCAATTTGTAGTTTGTCACCAATTCTCTTAAACCTTTTACTTAACTGACCTTTTAACTGGAGACATGGCAACTGAAGCTTTTAAACTTATCACTAACTATGTTCTGATCTGGAGACCTCGCGACTGAAGGAATCACTAAGTCTCATAATACTTTACTAACTACAGGATACATTGCGTGACACCGTGACTTAACCGCTTGTCTTCCTGTCGCCAGGTCACACTTTCTTCATTGGGAGACTTCGCGACTGAAGGACTTTGCTAAGTCTCATGACTTACAAAGAATATTCCTTTCCCCTTAGAGACATCTCAACCAAAGTACATCACTAAGTCTCGTTATGAAATGGAATGTACTTTGTGGATTAAGCGACTAGGTGACCACTTAAAAAGGCACATGTCTTTTTATAACTTAAGTTTTTCAAAAAGGTAATGCAAAAATAGAAACTCGATTGACATTTTTAGGGCTTTTTTGCATTTTCACATAAAAGATAGCTCAGGGCTTTGGGTTTTTCACTTTTTGCCTGGATTTTGACCTAAGAACACAAGGTTTTCACAAGGATAATTCAAATTAGGACAGATTCTTTGATTTTGGATAAAAATTGGCAGGGGGACAACAAAATTTAGGGCAAACCTACCAAAAAACTAGGAATACAACCAATAGTGGCTCTATCTGAGGATTGACTAAACATAGTTTATAGAAAAGAACCATAGAATCTCTGGTTGTAGACTAGACCAAAAAATGAAAAGGACGCCAACTAACCTACTATAGAAGGGAAAATATTTACAACATTTACATAACCGAAGGAAAGTATTCACAGTATGATACATACTAACTTGTGCATGAACCTTGGTTCTTAGTTGAAAAAGGGCTTTAGGAATTTCCCATGCATAGGCAACTCAAAATATTCTCCATCTACATTCTTTAATAAGTAAGAGTCTTTTCCAAAGTTTTGTGAGACAACAAATGGTCCAAGCTACAAAGATTCAAATTTTTTGTGTTTTCATTTATCTTCCACTCTTACATTCCATTGAAAAACTAGGTCACCAAATTGAAATTTTCTTTCAATAGCCCTTTTTTCAAATAGGTACTTCATCTTCTGTTGCAACTTAAGGTTTTCTTTTTGGCTATTTCTTCTTGCTTCATCCAATTCTACCAATTGAGTCATTCTATTCTGCATATTGTCAGAAACATCTAAATGTTCCTCTTGTATAAACTGATATACTGGTAATAAATTTTTAATAGGAATTCTTGCCTGTAGACTATACACCAGCTCAAATTGAGACTTGCTAGTTTCCATTTTAATTGTTACTCTGTCAGCCCAAAGTGCTAGTTTTAACTTAGCATGCCATGCCCTTTTATTCTTTTCAAGAATTCTTTTTAGTATTTTCAATATACTCTTATTACTAGACTCAGCCTATCCATTTTCCTGTGGATGATATGGGGATGAATATGATATTGTAATCCCATATTTTTCATAGAAATTTGTCATTTCTTCTTATCTAAAACTCTTGGCATTATCCATTACTAATTTAGCAGGTACACCAAATCTAGTTATAATATTTTCCATGAGAAATTCAGTGACTACCCTACTTGTTTCTTTCTTTGTAGGGATGGCTTCTATCCACTTGGTAAAATAATCTATAGCTACAAGTATCTAGTTGTGTCCTCCACTAGATTTCTCTTGAAATTCACCAATGAAATCAATCCCCCACACAGTAAAAGGGGCCTCAGTATTTACTGGGTTTAACAACAAAGCTCCTAAAAATTTTAGCTTGTTTGAGAATCTTTGACAGGGTTCACACTTTCTGACATATTCATAGGTATCTTTGAATAAAATGGGCCAATAGTACCCAGCCCTTAAAATCTTGTGGGCAGTAGTCTTAGCAGAAAAATGACCTCCACATTCTCCTGCATGCATTTCACATGAAACCTTTTCAACTTGGTATTTATCAAGACATAACAACAATACACCATTCTTATCCTTCCAATACAATTCTCCTTGAATTAAAGTGTATCTTTGGGTTTGCAATTTTTTATTTCTTTTCCGATTTTCTGACATATGATCAGGACATTTGGCATTTTTGAGGAAAAACACAATATCAGCATAGAATGGTTGCCTCTCTATGCTTGTGGTAGTTTGATCATGTACCTTTGACTGATTTATTTGTACTAGATCCAATTTTTCTTCTATCATGAGCTTTGCCAAACCCTGACCTTATATCAACTTTATAATATGGATCTCAAGGTTAAATTCTTGAATTCTGGTTATCCATTTACATCGCTTACCAGTAACCTTTGACTGTGTAAGAATATCTTTCACTGCTGAGTGACGAACATATGCTTGAATCTGAGCATAGACCAAATATGGCCTAAAAGACTTTACAGCTTTTACCAAAGCATAAGCCTGCTTCTCCATTATTTCATAATTAAGTTCTGCAGCTTGTAGGGATTTACTATAAAAAGCTATTGGGTGTTCAAATCCGTGTTCATCTTTTTGTAGTAAAATAGAATCAATTGTATGAAAAGATGCAAATGAAAACAAAGAAAAAGGCTTAGTATAATCTGGAGATTTTAAAACCGGAGCCTCTTGTACTGCTTTCTTTATTTTCTCAAATGCCTGTTGGGCTTCTTCATTCCAAATAAATTTGGCATCCTTCTTTAGAAAATTTACAATAGGTTTAACAATCTCTACAAAATTTTCTATGAACCTTCTGACAAAATTGATCTTTCCTAAGAAAGATTGTACCCCTTTTAGGTTCTTTGGAGCAATAACCTTCTGAATTGCTTCCACTCTCTCAGGGTCTATTCTTACCCCTTCCTTAGACACTATGTGTCCAAGCAAATTTCCCTCTTGTACTGTAAAATGACATTTCTTAGGATTCAGTGAAACACCATATTCTAATGCTTTACTAAAAATCTTACCTACGTGATCACAGTGATCCTCATCTCTCTTAGAATATGCAGTTAAATCATCCTGATAAATGACCATAAATAAATCAATGAATTCTTTAAAAGAAACATCCATGGCCCTTTGAAAAGTTTCCCTTGCATTTATTAGTCCAAATGGCATTCTGATATAAACATAGGTTCCCCATGGAGTGGTAAATGTAGTTTTGTACTATTCTGATTCTTTAACTAAGACTTGGTTATATCCTGAGAAACCATCCATTATAGACATCAACTCACAACCAGTCACCTTGTGTAACATTGCTTCCATATTAGCCAAAGAATAATTATCTTTTAATGAAGTAATATTTAAATTTCTGAAGTCCACACACAGTCTGATATCACCATTCTTTTTTCTGACTGGTACCAAATTTGATACCCAAGTTGAGTGTCTGATGGGCTGGATTATCCCAGCATCTTTCAACTTCATCAATTCTTGCTGCATCTTAGGAACCAATAAGGGGTTAATAGGCCTCTATTTTTTCCTAAATGGTTTCCCTTCTGACTTTAGTGGGATTTCATGTTGAAAAATATCCTCTCTATAGGATTTCAAATCCTCATATGACCAAGCAAAGACATGTTTATATTTTCTCAAAAGTTTGATCAAATTTTTCCTTATATGAGAGTCTAAACCCTTTCCAATGTAAACAATTTGAGGACTATTTTCAGATCCTAAATTTATTTCCTCTAAATCCTCAACCTTGGCATTGCTTAGTTTTTTTGAATCATTATGTTGACTACTAAACAATGCTTAAGATCAACCAAACCCCTAGAAATCAGATTAAAACTTAACTAGACAACCTTATTTCCTAAAATATAGTCTTTCCCATCATTGCTTTCAAGCAAAGTATTACAATCTATACTCTGGTTCTCATAATGGTCTAGACATTGGATAAATCTCAGAATATCTTGGTCAGCCTGAAAAACTTGCTAGTTGTAAATGTTATCCAGAACAACTGGCCTTGTCTTGACTTCCAGTATTGACACCCCATGTAAGGTTAAATCATCATTTTTTAAAGCAACATTTGCTAAAAATTCAGCCATTATATTCTTTGACCTTTCTATCAAGCTTATGTCAAAGGCATCAAACATTTCAATTTGATCCCAAATAGCATATTTGTACATTTTTAATCTATCATTCTTTACTGCATATTTGGATCTAACTTGAGCTACCACCAACTCAGAATCACCATAAACCTTTAAACTTTTAATCCCATGTTTGATGGCAATTTCAAGTCCTAAAAATAAAGCCTCATATTCTACAGTATTATTTGTACATTGGAAGGCTAATAGAAATGAATACTTAAAATTTGTACCTAATGGAGATATCAACAATACACCTGCCCCTGATCCTTCTTTTGAACAATCCCCATCAAAGTACATTTTCCACAATCCATCACCTTGTATGATCAATTCTTTGTTCAGAGGAACAACCTCTTGATTTTGATAATAGAGTTCACTCTTTTGCATCCTGAAATTCTCCATATCCATATCAATGCAACAATTAATGTTAGTGTCTTCAAATCTTTCTATCATGTGTGGAGTTCTACTCTCCCTTAACACCTTAACATTATCTCCAGCAATTTTAAAAGTAGCATATGATAAATCACTTTGTATACTACCTCCCATTGAAGCACTCCAGTTTCTTGACAACAGCATGCCATAATGTGGTGGTATGTCAACCACAAGAACATTACCAATCATTACTACATCAGGACAAATAGCTAATTTATAAGGCATAGCCTCAATGGTACCAATCATAGGGACCTCTCTAGAGTCCATAGTTTGACATCTCCCATGAGAAGTATCAACCTGTAGTCCCATTGACCTCATGATTTCTACTGGCATAATAGTATTTGATGCTCCTGAATCAATCATACAATTTTTTAGCATCTTTCCATTAATTATTAGTTGTATAGTCAGAAAATGGAAGCACTTCCATTATAGACATGTTTAGCCTTCCGAGTAAGTGGTTTGGGGTCATGGAAAGCACCTTGAATGGGTTCCTAATCTTGACATGGCTTCCCCCCTATTCTATCCCTCTTTCCACTCCTGTTTGGCTTGATTTATGCATTTTGGACTACAGATTGGTGATTCTGGGCTTCAAGGTCAGGGTCAACCTTTTAGGTCTATGTTGACCTCCACCCTGACCTAGGTCAGGGTTGACCTTGACCTTGACCTAGGGTTCAGATACCGGGGTCTCACAATTTTTGGAGGTTAACCTTTGCAAAAAAAAATTCCCGCTTCTAGGTCGGCTGTTTCGGGTTCCGAAGCATTGATTCCTAAATTATATTTAATATAGGTCCTCTCCTAGGGGTAAAGACTTTAATGGGAATTTAATCCTCCTATGTAGGCCTCCTTAGAAGATTGTGCCCTAATTCCATATAAAAGAGAAGATTTCTCTCTCATTTTCTCTAATTCTAACTATCATCAAGAAAAGTAAGTCTTCTAAGCATCAATAAGTGATACTAAGTTCTCTATTGAAGCCTATGCATCCTTGAGAAATTGAGAAACATCATCAAGCAAGATTTCAAGCAAGCATTCATTCATTCAAGTATCCATTTCATGAAGGAGATCCATTGGAGGCCATTGAAGGATTCAAGCTACAGAGTGCCCTTTTGGTGATCTCTCCATCCACCTTCTTCCAAATTCAAGAACCCATTCCAAATTCCAGAACCCATTCAAGACTTGGTGTTGGAGATCTATAAGAAAGATATTGAAGACATCCTACCTTTCTACATTCCACATCTTGAGGCGTACTTGTGGATTCAAGGATTTGAATCTACCACAAGGATCTTTTCAAGCAAGGTACAGGTGCAGAACAGTTGATTTGAGACTAGATCTGGATACCCTTTTTGGCTTTCTTTCGGACAGCATGAACAGAATTTTTGTCTAACCTGTGTAGGTCAGGGTCGACATTATTGGGTCAGGGTTAACATTTGTGGGTCAAGGTTGACCTTTTTCATAAGATGACATCAGAACATAAAAATATTTATGGGTTTTGTTCATCTCTACGTTCCAGTTTGGGATCAATTGTCATTTTTTCCAAAAACAGTCTATAGACCTTAGAAAATAGCATTCTTTGATCTGCAATATTTCAAGGTTAGTGCACTTCTTCTATTTCTTTAATTACTATTATATATCATTTCCATACTTATAATTAACATAATTTAAGGTATCCCCTTTGTTATTATCCTTTCAAAATAGTTGATTCATTTGTGCATTAGCCCTTCCTTGGGGTTGATCAACTTGGATCTCCCACTTTTGCATTTGAGGATAAAAGGAACATCTTATCTTCTCCTTTATCACAATTGCAATACTTAATCAATACAATTCAATTAGGGTTAAGGAATTCAATATATTATAGGCAACTTAAAGGACAGTTTACATATCAAATCACATCCCAATCACAATAATCAATCCATAATCAAATCAATTATTTTTATATTGTACATTTTGGTGAACCCGTGATAGACAACTCTTTCTGTTTGGTGTTAGATTTACATTATTTATGCTAGATCTTGCATTTTCTTTCAAATTACATTTCAATTCAATTAATCAAAGTTTTGTGTTAGTTCATTAGCATTGTATTGGTGTATGAGCTTTACCACATCTAGTCCTACTTATAGTATCTTAGTTAGAAGAAGTCATAGACTTATGGGATCCTTTGATCCTAAGTCTTCCTCTCCTTTCCTTAGGATCCTGAATGATAATTTAATAACTCATGATTCCAATCCTTCCATGGAGCATAACTCTTCTCACTCATCTCATGATGAAGATGATGCTTTAAGGGTTCCTCCTGAACAACTGCAAAACCTTTCAACCGAACTTGATAAAATGGTAAATTGGCTTATCCAAGAAAACCATAATCAAGATTCTATCCAAGCTATAGAGGTTCTTAAGAAATTTCTCTGTGATAATGATCAAGGTGTTAATTTCTTGCGTAGTATTACTCATCTTGTGAATTTGAATGTTAAGCCTTTAACTTAAGAAGCTCAAGAGTTAGAGGTCACACCTATTGTCACTAGTGTAGGACCTTATTCTATTCCTCTACCTAGCATTCCTACTTATACTCCTCCTTTGACAACAACTTCTCTCCCAAGTGCACCTATTCCTGTGACTGCTCCACCGGTATCTTTACCTACCTCACAACCTTCATATCATAGTGTGCCTTTTATGTATACTAATCCTCTTCCAACTGTGGTGCCTAATGTTCCACTAGTTGTGTCTTCTATTCCTGATACTTCTTACACTTTTCCTAGTGTTCCTAATATTTATATGCCACCTGTTTCCTCTAATGATTCCATAATTATTAGTTTGGCTCAAACTATGTCATCCTTACAACAACAACTCGCATCTTTAACTCAATCTAAATTTAGCATTCCTACATGTGATATGGGTAGTCGTTTATCTCTAGACATCATTCATGCTACTATCCCTCAGTAGGTCGATATGCCTCATCTTGAGAATTAAAATGGTAAAGGTGATATTGTTACTCATGTTAAAACATTTCAGATCCTTTGTAGTGATTATGCTCATGACCATAGGATTTTAGCTAAATTTGTTTGCTAGAACCTTTCGAGATAAGGATTTACAATGGTATTGTTCTTTACCTCCCTATTCCATTGATTCTTTTCCTAAACTTGCTAATTCCTTCATTCAACAATTTTAAAATAACACTGGACCACAAGTGTCCTTATCTGATTTAATGCATTGTAAACAAAATACTAAGGAAAAATTGACTGATTTTATTGGTAGATTTAAGCATTTGCATGCTTATATTTCTTATCCTATTCCTAATATTGATTTTCAACATATGTTTATTTAAAATTTACAAAAAGATATTAGGGATAAAATTTTGCTTACTAAATTTACCTCCTTTCAACAATTGTGTGCAGCACTTCACCATTATCAATTACAAGTGAGTCAGTTGGAGAGAAACACTCCAATGGCTCTTGTTCCAGTTGATAAGGATGATAATGCTCCTAATCCTAATAAGTTTCAGAAACCTAACAACTATGTCAAGATTAATAAACAGACGAATGTAGTTACTGATCAAGTTGCGGCTACATCTAATAGTGCTCCTACATCCACTACTTTCTATATGAATCATACGTTTACTCCTCTCTCTGAAACTTTGCATTCTATAATGAGTAGGTTGTTAAGTGCTAGTATGATTACTTTGCCTCCTATTCGACCCCTTCTTCCTACCATAATAGCTTCAAAATCCTTTGATTCTAAAGCTTTTTGCCAATACCATCGCCAGAATGGCCATGACACTCAAAAATGTTACTCTCTAAAGCATAAGATTCAAGACTTAATTGATTCTAAGGCTTTGTCTGTTGATAATTTTGATGGTAATGGGAATAAATTTGTTTCTCCTCCTAATCAAAACCTTCAAATCTATACCAATCCTTTACCTACACATGATACAATTACTATAGCTCAACCATCTTCTGTAGACATTGTTTTTTATTCAAAAATGGATGATCTTAATAACATTGTTAATCATGTGGAGAGTGTTGCACCATCTAAGCTTATTGTTCAACATCCTTTACCTCCACTTCAACTTCCAGTTCCACCTAAAACTCAAAAATAAACTAAGGATAAGCGACCTAGGGAAGTTTTAATTACCTTTGATGATTCTGAAATAATCAAAGATCCCGATGGTCCCCTTTATATCTATGCTAGGATTGCTAAGATACCTACTCGTGGTTGTCTAGTTGATCCCACATCTTTAATCAATGTCATTACTAAGGAAAATCTTTTTATGAAAAGCTTACAACGTGATTTTTATGACTCATCTGATGCATGGATCCAAACTTGTAATGGCTTTCTTTATCCTGCACTTGGTTTTAATAGCTTACCTGTTGAACTTTGTGGCAAGGTTATAGATACTACCTTCATCTTTATTCCTACTTCTGATCAATTCCAAATCAAATTTGGTTTTCTTTGGATAACTTCTATGCATGCTATTGCTTCTCCCATTCATAAATGCCTCAAGTTTATTCATAATGGAGAAGTCAAAATGATTAATCATAGTTTGTTTCAACCTTCTAGGCCTAGAGATTGTGCTACTCTTGATTTTCTTTGGCCTTCATTACCTAAATCATGTCTGCCTCACCCTGATCATCTT
>MU227946.1:2896991-2908512 GCA_018584345.1 Thuja plicata | reverse complement strand
ACTAGTGAGTAGCCACATTCACTAGGCAGTTCAATTCCATCTTTCCAGTTACACTTTTTGTGTGGTTCACAATAAGACATAAGTTCTCATTGGGCGAGATAATCACACCCTTTTCTCTCTCTACTTAGCTAAGTGATGTCTCTCTTATCATGATGTTAGGGTTGATAAAGACTTAAGTCCCTTGGGGGTTTCTTTATCCCTTTTGGATTCAATAAGATTATCTTTTCTATATATTCTCCTTTACTAAGAGTCTGTGTTGAGCTCATACTCTTGCTAAAGTGGGGGCTAAATGTATAGTTGGAAAATGGAAGCACTTCCATTGTAGACATGTTTAGCCTTCCGAGTAAGTGGTTTGGGGTCATGGGAAGCACCTTGAATAGGTTCCTGATCTTGACATGGCTTCCCCCCTATTCTGACTGCAGATTGGTGATTCTGGGCTTCAGGGTCAGGGTTGACCTTTTAGGTCTATGTTGACCTCGACCTTGACCTAGGGTTCAGATCCTAGGGTCTCACAATTTTTGGAGGTTTGCCTTTGCAAAAAGTTTTTCCCGCTTCTGGGTCAGCTATTTTGGGTTCCGAAGTATTGATTCCTAAATTATATTTAATATAGGTCCTCTCCTAGGGGTAAAGGCTTTAATGGGAATTTAATCCTCCTATGTAGGCCTCCTTAGAAGATTGTTCCCTAATTCCATATAAAAGAGAAGCTTTCTCTCTCATTTTCTCTAAGTCTAACTATCATCAAGCAAAGTAAGTCTTCTAAGCATCAAGAAGTGATACTAAGTTCTCTATTGAAGCCTATGCATCCGTGAGAAACTGAGAAACATCATCAAGAAATATTTCAAGTAAGCATTCATTCATTCAAGTATCCATTTCATGAAGGAGATCCGTTGGAGGCCATTGAAGGATTCAAGCTACATAGTGCCCTTTTGGTGATCTCTCCATCCACCTTCTTCCAAACCTATTCCAAATTCAAGAACCCATTCAAGACTTGGTGTTGGAGATCTATAAGAAATAGATTGAAGACATCCTACCTTTCTACATTCCACATCTTGAGGCGTACTTGTGGATTCAAGGATTTGAATCTGCCACAAGGATCTTTTCAAGCAAGGTACAGGTGTACAACAGTTGATTTGAGACCAGATCTGGATACCCTTTTTGGCTTTCTTTCAGACGACGTGAACAAAATTTATGTCAGACCTATGTAGGTCAGGGTCGACATTATTGGGTTAGGGTTGACATTTGTGGGTCAAGGTCAACCTTTTTCATAAGACGACATCAGAACAGAAAAATATTTCTGGGTTTTGTTTGTCTCTATGTTCCGGTTAGGGATCAACTGTCATTTTTTCTAGAAATAGTCTACAGACCTCAGAAAATAGCATTCTTTGATCTAAAATATTTCAAGGTTAGTGCATTTCTTCTATTTCTTTAATTACTGTCATATATCATTTCCATACTTATAATTAACAGAACTTAAGGTATCCCCTTTGTTATTCTTCTTTCCAAATAATTGATTCATTTGTGTATTATCCCTTCCTTGGGGTTGATCAACTTGGATCTCCCATTTGTCCATTTGAGGATAAAGGAACATCTTATCTTCTCCTTAATCATAATTGCAATACTTAATCAATACAATTCAATTAGGGTTAAGGAATTCAATATATTCTAGGCAACTTAAAGGACAATTTACATATCAAATCACATCCCAATCATAATAGTCAATCCATAATCAAATCAGTTGTTTTTATATTGTACATTAGTGAAATAAAAAATGGGTCAAAAACTTTTGGGGAAGAAGTTGTATTCAAGAAAATTTGAGGAATCTCGGATGTTAACACCTCAACTTCCTTCCCTTTGTTGATTGGTTTCTTGCCAACATTCTCTGGGCTTTGGAATTTTATTATGGGCACACTGTTTAACAATGACATCACCTTTTCCTTGTGTTCCTTAATTCTCATCATCTCTAGAAATGGCACCTTTACTGTCATTTGGGACAAGCAGTGACCCATGTCTACTGGATTATATTTCACATCTGAGGATTTTGACTTGTCAATAGTAATGTCACTTTCCTCAATATGTATATTCAGAGCTGGTTCTTTTAACTTCTTTCTTTCCATTTTTTTAACAGGAGTACCTGTTTCTTTCCTTTTTAATTCTCCTTCTTGTATAACATTTGGTTCTAAGGCTTTGGTAATAATTTTGACCTTATGTTGATTTACATTTTCCCCAGGTCCTTCCTTTTTTTGTATATATTTTGTGTCTAATTTATTTTCCTTTATGAAGACACCTGATGGCTAACTACCAGTACCACCCACTACTCTATTTCTTAAATGGTAGTTGCTTCTTTGAGAACTACAAGAATCATGATTTTCAATTTCACTGTCTGAATCTATATCATGACATGAATAAGTATTTCTCATACTATGATCACATTGTTCACCCTCATCATTTCCTTGTTCTTCTCTTACTCTTAGGTCTAAGGAAATAATACAAAAATTAGGGTTATGTGGGGCTTCATAGGCTTCACACCAAGGATCATCATTGTAGAAATGGATAGCATTCTTATGTAAAGCGTCCAGAGTTCTAGTATCTATCTTCTCCTTCCTAGGAGGAACAATAGGCTTCCCATCCTTAAACTATGTTCCATACAGATGGTTTTGCATTCTATTTTGAGGGTTATATGTATTATTGTAAGAAGGCCTATTGTTCTAAGGAGCTCTATATTCCTTATACTCTGGTTCTTTCAAGTTACTTTTACTAAACCTTGAGTCATCTCTCCTATTTAATTTACTAGACACTCTTCTGTTCATTTCAATATTCACTGCTATCTTATAAGCATCAGTAAGAGTTCTAGGGTTTTTATCCCTAAGAGCCTATCCCATTTTTGAATCAAAGGCATTTAAATAAGTTGCTAAACATACCTATTCATCCAACCTTATCTTCTGAAATAGCTTGTGCATAGCTCTTTGAAATATTGTATTAAACTCAGTGACCTCTTCATTGTAATTATTTTTTATATTGTTGAACTCATTCAACAAAAATCCTTTATTTGTTTTATCTCCATACTGATCCTTAAACAATTCAATTAACTCATCCATAGAAACAACAGATCCATTAGAAAGGATCCTAAACCATTCTCTAGCATCTTCTACTAGGGACTAAACAAATAATTTCATTAATACATCCTCATGAGTGATATTTAAATCATCAACAAAATCAATGAACTTTCTTAAATGTGTTTCACATGAAATAACAATATTACCTACGAACTTTGGGATATTTTCTCCTATATCACCCACATCTTTATGGAATGCATAAGGATATCCAGGGATACCAATGAAGTTAAACTGTTTATGCCTTTCAGTATGCAATGGTTTTCTTTGAAAACTATCATTCTCTTTAAAAGTAGTAGTTTTTTCTTTAGAAGTTGTATTCTCTGTTCCAGCATGAGAATACTTAGAAGACTGCAAAAAATCTATTTTCTTCTTCATCTCAATTTTGGCAGCTTCCATTTGTGCCTTTTCTAAGATTTTCTCCATGGTTTCCTTTTCAATTCTTAATTTTTCTAAATCAATATCCAACTTGGACATTTTCTCTGTTAAAGGTTTTTGAATCCTAGGTTCCTGATTTCCATATCAATCATTTTTTTCTTACCTTTGTCTTTATGTGAACTAAAAGCCTTATAAGTGAGTAGTTTTTCTTGGTCCTTTTGAGATCTCTCTACACCTTTTGTGTTTTGATGTCTTGAATATTTTCTTTTATTCTTATCAACATCCTTATGCTCATGTTTTTTTCTTTCTCATTTCTCTCCCTTTTCATCTGTTGAATAAGGGCAAGCTGTTTCATGATAAGTTTTTCCTCATTTACTAGCTCATCAGAGGGAGCATCTTCAGAATCTAAACTAGATGTACTTGTTTCTTCTCTTTCACTAGAAGTAGAAGTAACATTAGGTGTTTCTAATACTCTCTCAGCCGCTTCTTCGTATTCTGAAGTGTTTCCATCATGAGAAGGCTGACTACTATTCACCTCTCTCCTATCATTACTTTCTTTACCTCTTAGAGGAGTTTCATCAATGCTAACATGGTTTCTCTTCCTCCTCCAGGACATTTCCATTCTTAAGGATGATGGGATTCCACCATCTAAAACCTTCTAAGGATTAGTTTTCATCCTTGACCTGGTATTCTTTCTGAGAGATATTTACTAAATTTGCACTAATCTCAGAGATTTTATTTTAGAGTCGCCACCCAAAAAATAGTTGGGAATGAATGAATACTATCAAAATAAAAAAATTTGACAATTACAACTGGTATGATTTGTAATTACTTAAACTCCCCAGCGGAGTCACCAATTTGTTGTTGGAATTATATTGGAATGATGTACTAAGAGGGGAGGGGTGAATCAGTACCTCTAAAACTTTTCTTGTTTGGCCCATTAACCCTTAATCATTAGTTTGTACATTATCTTATCTAACTGTTCATATTTCTTTATGTATATGCAATCATATGATAAGTTCTTTTGTATGTAACCATAAAAGAAACATTCATGAAAATAGATAACACATAACACAAGATATGATATCGCAGAAAATTCTTGTTAGGAAGTAAAAACTGCGGTGGGGATTGTTACCCACAAGACTTCACTATCTTCAGATAAGAAGGGGCTAGTTAAGGCTTACAATTGGTCACTTCTGATGACCTACCCTGTTAGGAGTATTACAGTGGAGACCTATTAAGATCTACTTCGTTTGAAGCTTTAGCAACATTGTTAAGTGTGCACTCTATTAAGAGATTTATAAAGAATGGTTAAGTCCACCTTCTACAAAAGGATTTTAGATATGATGCACTTGTTAGAATGAAACTACATAAGTCTTTGATCTGATGATGTATGCAATCTTTAATTGTTGATAATATATCCAATTAAGCTTCATACATATAATTAATCATCCTTCCATGATTTAATAATACCTTTATCTGCTCATCGGTAGCCTCTGTGTGTTCTTGACAACTGATGTGGTATGTTTCTAAACTTTGCATGAATTCTACCTTCTACTCCTTAGATGCTCTTCATGGCTATCAACAACAATGAATTCATAACTCACAATTGATTTGAACATCTATTTATACTAGTTTTTGGCTCAATTCTTGATTCATGCTTTGCAAATTAACTCTAGATCCAAGGTTTACAACTTGACCTTGATCTTTTGTTAGATATGTTTTAGATCTGTTAGGATTCTTTAAAACATTTACATAAAGCTTGCTTGACCCTCAAGTTATGATTTAAAACAAATTAAAACTCTATAAATATAATTACATTTCTTTATCCGTCGTGTAAAACTCAGATCCACTTTTTGCGGGTTCTCTAACTGACTGTCGGTTCTGACGGTCGGTTTTCTTGGCCATCGGTGTTCCTTTCTTGAATTGGTCGTCGGGTATGCCTTTTCTGTTCCGTCAGTTTTGTTCTCAAAATTGTGTCATCGGTGTTGATCTCCATGTTATGTTATTGACCCATTGGTGATGTCTTGTTCACTTTATCGGTGCAACACTTGTCAGTGTTCGTCGGTCAATTCCATACTTAGCATTTTCTCATGACCTTTGTGTTCTGTCGAGTATGCTCACTATTTGTCAGTAATGCTTGTAGTCTGCCGGTAATGCTTGTAGTCTGCCGATAATGCTTGTATTCTGTCGGTAATTCTTGTAGTCTTCTGGTGATCTCTGTCAATATTTTTCACTAAGTGTACTAATGGAAAAATTAATGTCATCAATCTCCCCCTTTGACATTAGTATCAAAAACATGATATGTGCAACATACTGAGTGTATTAGTATGTACACATGTGTATACTCCTTCCTTATTCATTTGAATGACTCCCCCTATGTATATGTCAATAAGTGTAAGTATATATACATGTCCTTATCTTTTTATATTTTTTCCTTCTCTACATACATTATACATTTCATTTCCTCCTTTTTTGATTCTAAAGGAAAAGGTACTTACAATTTGTCAAAAAGGTGGGAATGTGAGGACTTGATCTCCTCCATCATCTTTTCCCATTTCTCCTTTAGCATTTCAAGAGCCATGTGCTCCATTGATATCCTTACATGCATATCATAGATGTTGTCTACTACAGACATCTTGGGGGTTGCAATGAGATTTCTTGCTTCATAAATATGCTTTTGTAAAATAGTAAGATTAGGAAGAATGTGTGCCTGTAGTTCTATAATCTTACCTCTTAGTTGTGTTTCAGCATCCCATATTTCTTTCCTTAGCTTGTTAGCCTCTATGACCTTGTCATGATGCGCCTTTATGTTGTCTGTATGTGAGGTTAGGCTCTGTGCACTTGTTGTGACATTTGAATCTGTTTCTGCTAATTTGTCACTATTTTCTTTTGTAAAATTCTCAAGTGTGCACATCTTTTGAACTAAGGTGATTGCTTCAGAAATCAATGGCTCTAATTGATCAGTGAGTTCAGAGAGCTTTACCTTGTTCAATGCCACTTCTTGGCTGATTTTATCAATTAACTTGTATTGGTACTTATTTTTTTCTTGTTCTTCCATAGCTTGTTCTGCATTGATATTCTGCTCTGAGATTACATTGGTAAGAACAACAATTTGTTTCTTAACTGTAGCATTTTCTTCAAGTTTTACTTTAGGAACAAGTTGTTGGAGAACTTCTCTTTCTTTTTCAAGTGTCATTGATTCCCTGTGTTCTTGTATCATTTTCTTTTGAATGGATTTTCTTTAACATAACACTCCAAACTCTTGAAGTTTATCACTGTCCAAAGTGGTAATATCCCAGTTTGGAACTTCTATCACTTCATCCAGTGTTACAGCCAAGATATATTTATTTACTATTTTCTTCTTCTTTGGATGGGTGATAGATTGATGTACTACCATTTGTAAAGCATGAGATTGGGTTGATTTTGTAGGTGAGGGTCGAGAAGATGAGGTGTCCTTGTGTATCTATTTTGAGTCCACTGGTAAGTTTGGTGAAGACGTCTCCTCATCTGCCTTGGGTGTTTCAACAGATGTATCTTCTTTAAGTTTGATACCTTCATCCTACTTGACTCCTTCAATTTTATCTTTTTCTTCAACCTTTCTCAATGTATCATCAGTTTTGTTATTTGCCTCTTTGTTTTGATCTTTTGATACTTCTTGCTGGTTATCGATTGCATCTTTCATTTTTGTATCTCTATCCTTGTGAGTGGTGGATGCATCTTTGTTTTCATCGTTACCCATATCCTTGAGTATATTATCATCTTTCTTAGATGATTTATCCTAACTTGAGTGAATATCAATAGCATCTATTAATTTATTCATGTTCATCGGTGTATTGACTGTTGCAGTGTCAATAGTTGTATCCTGTCCGTCAGTATTTCCCTTTGTAGCATTAATGTCTTCATCTTTTTGAGCATCTATTGTTGGGTCTTGTCTTGAAGTGGTATTGAAAATGTTGTCTAACCATGAGTCATCATTTATATCAACATCTAAGTTACCTTTTATTGACAATTCTTCTTTGGTAACTTCTTCATCCTTTAAACTTATGTGGATGGGGCTTCCTGGTACTTGATCGTCATCACCATCTTTTGGCTAGTCTTCATCTATAATGTCAGTCTATTTTTGGCCTATTATTTGTACCTCTTCACCATCTAACTCAACTATTGAGTTATCTATTTTAGTGATGGTTTCCTTCTTATAAGTGGTCTCCTCATTAGGGTTGAGTATCTCACTCCATATATTATGTGTTTCTTGTTCAAGCTCTATAAGCTTCTCTTTAAGAAATTTATAAGCTCTCAAGTTGGGTGAGAAAATTTTTGTATGTTTCTCCATGATTTCATTTATTTCTTCTCTCTTTGATTCAGGAGGCATAAGAGAAACCAGTACTCTTTCTCTTATCCTTTTCTCCTCATGAAGGGAAAAAGTGAATCTAGAAGAAATTCTAGTCAGTAGTTCTTATGGTACATCACGTGTAGTGAAATGTAGTGGGACATAATAGTGTTTGCACATCTTAGCAATAAGTGCATCTTCAATCTTATTCTGTTCTACAGTATCCCATCTTAACCATTTCCTAATCTTAGGATGTCCAATTGATGCAGCTTCAAAAATATACTTACATATTTCATCAATGTCTTCAGTGGATGATGTAACCTTCGTTGTTTCCTTTGCTTGTTTCATAGTGTCAGGTTCATCCATAGCCGAATCCTCTAAGTCCTCATTAGTTTGAACAAATTTTCTCCTTTTGGCAGGTGCCCTAGCTGGTTGTTTTTCCTTTCGTGTGTCAAGTTTCCTCTTATATACCTTTCCTTTCACCATGGGAGAAGGAGTTGCATCTTTTTCTATTTGACTCCTTGTTCTTAACTTCTTAGGTGGTGGAGGAGGTGGTGAATCAGACTTCTCTTCCTCTAATTCATTTGGCTTTGTTGTATAACCGATGGGAATCTGATCCTCAGTCAGTTCCTCCTTACCCTCTTGTTCCTCTTAACCTTCTCTTTCTTCTTCTCCTTCAGAAGATATATTCAAGTTCTTCACCATTCTTTTTGGCTGTTTTACAGCCTTCTTGACAATAAGATTTGTTTTAATCTTCTGTTTGGCCTCTTCATAGGTACCAAATCTTAGTTTCTTGTTGTCTACTGGTTCATTTAATAGTGCCTTGATGCATTCATTGGCTAATCCTTCTTTGATTTCATAATCCAATTTTGAAAGCCATGATTTCCTTGGTACTATTGCTTATATGTATGTGAAGTCAGTATCTACCATGAAACATATTTCTTCATAGTGTTCCTCTATCAGATTCTCAGGAATCCTAGTTCTTGCTTGCAACATTTCCTTTATGGTTTTGAAATACTCATGCATAATATTGTCAAAATCTATTCCTAGTGATTCTAAGAATTCACCTATATGAATGGTTATGGGTCTGCTTGTGTCCCATGCAACTTTCCAATGGAAGGAAAGTACTCTTCAAAATAAAAGAATATGCACATCATGAGGGAAACAAACTTACATGTGTTTGTCCTTGAAGACCTTATTGTGCACATGTTCTCCTCAAATTGATGTAACAGGATCTTTGCTAGATCCATCTTCTTCCCCTATTTGATAATCTTGTATGTTGTGCTCATAGCAGTATTAGATATGTTGTTCATTCAGCTTGCTTAGAAGATCTTATATCCAACAACACATGCTCCAAACTTCAGCTCTACATCGGTAATGGTGTTGACCTTTAGCTCCCTTTTATCTGATTTAGTACTAGTCAATTTTCAACTTCTGCCAGACATGGGTGCTTATGAGCCTATGGTTTATCGGTTTTAGGATAACTAGTAACCGTGTGAATAACATCCTTTGTTATTTCCTTTGCCTTGTTTAGCCATAGAGTCTTGTCGTCAACTCTGCTAAGAACAATCTTTATCCATTCTATTTTAAAGACCTTGGGAAAATGCAGTGTGTTTTTTATTCCCTTTACTTCCAAGTGTTTGTGCTCTTCTTTGAGATTTCCAGCATCATCACATAGTTCCCTAGAGGCATTATCTATGTCTAGATCTCCTATCTCTGAGATCTTGCAGTGAATATAGGACCTTACGTCCTCTACCAGTAAAACCCTAGGTGGGATTCTAGAGAATTCTCCAGAATCGTCAGGTTGTGAAGCTATTTCAGGGTGTAAATTGTATTTAGGTTCAGCATATGTTCCTCTACTGATAAGCTTGAAGTATTTCTTCTTATCCTCCTTAATTTTCTCTACTCTAGAAGTCGATGCCATCTTGTTTGCAATTTAGGGCTTTTCATAAATAAAATAGTGTGGTCGGTGAGTGTATTTACTTACATATTCTCTGTGATTGCCTGTGAATGTGAATGATTCATGTCAAATTGATTTCTATTGGGTTGCTTCCAATTTTCTCTTAAATCTCTCTAGTCTACTCTGCTCTGGTCAAAAATCGCGGGTGAGAAAATGAGTTTACCCGTCGGGCTTTTATAACCTCTTTGTACCCTAAGTTGTCATTAATTCTTACCAACTCGTCGGTATATGAAGACTAATTTTGTCAGTAGAGACATTCATAACATATCCGATGTCTTTGCAAAGCGTTGGGGTTTCTAGCAGTTTTGGAGACTTCACTGATGATTGTCGGTGAGGTTGCGAAGACAGCTTTTGTTGATTCAACGTTCACCGATATCCGTCGGTTTACACTTAGCTTGTGTAATGACGGATACATTCTGGTAAGTAGTGCTAACTTTTTTGTGTGTGTTCACCAATGCAAATTGTGCCCAATAACCGATGGTTGCTTTTCAATAGTTTATCAAATAACAATATATTTCATCTTTATTCCTGCTAATATTACAATATGAACTTTGTGCAATGGAACCGATGCATAGTAAAACTTGTTATAATGTAGTTCCATACTTGTGCAATCTAGTTGGATGTAGTGATGTCACCTGATCCATTGGATGAGGTGTCACCATTTGCATTGCTTGTTCCAGCACCTTCAGTGTTTGTGGATTTTACCTACATCTTGTTTCTCATTCTTTTGATGTCATCAATGGTATTTCCAATGGGATGTGTACTTGTGTCTATAAGTCGGTCTTTGAAATATTTTATCACATATCCAACCTTATGATAGTGCAAGCATGCCATTCCTAGATTGGTCCAACCTCTTAACCTTCTGGTCCATTTTCTCATACAGTTGGCAGCAATATGACCATACCTTCCACATGTTGTGCAATTTACCCATGTGTTATAGTCCCAAACATATGAGTTACCTACTCTTGCTGGATTGTAGCTTTTATCAGTTTCCTTTGGTGTCCATGCCTTGTTGTTCTTTTTCCAACATTCCTTATGAGTATGCCCATTCATCTTTCATGTAGGACAGTACTTGTCCATATAGGTTTTTCTCTTTGGATTTGTCACTTTAGATCTGCACTCATGTGCTTTGTGTCCTTTTTTTTGACATTTATAACAATTACCAATAAAAGTAGATTGTGCTTGAGAAATACCTTTCATTTTGCTTCTGCAAATGTTTGAGGTGTGGCATGGTTTTCCACAGTGATTGCATGACAGCTTCTTGGATCTTGGGTTTGTGAAAGCATTTCTCTGATCTGGTTGATTAGAAGATTCACCATTCTCATTGTACCCTAATCCTGTGTAGTTGTTGACTCTCCTTTGTCCATCAAGAAAATCATCAATCCTTTTGTTGTTGTCCTCAGCATTTTTAATTAATTCGTTGTGTTGATCCTGGACTTTGATTTCATGCTTCAATTTTTTGTTCTCTTCTCTTCTCTTAGTTCACCTATGATTTGTATTCTTTCAATGAGCTATGTATTTAATCTGTTTGCTTCTTGACTCATAAGAATAATCTGGTTGGTAACCTCATGGTGATGCTCAGTGAGTCTTAGAATCTCTGATTCTTTCTCTTGTAGTTGTTATACACTGAATTTGCACCTCTGATCTCAAGCTCTCTTAGTCTTGATAATCCAGTATAACATGGGAATCATCTCAAGGTTGTGGGACCTTATGCTAACCGAGATGAGACCTCCAGGTTCTAGG
>MU227946.1:2880368-2896446 GCA_018584345.1 Thuja plicata | reverse complement strand
AATGCCACAGATAACTCCAAGAGAGAACAATTCTCTTTACAAAATGCCAAAATCTGAGCACTAAGGCTCTCAAAAAACTTTTTATACTCCCATGCACGCAGGCAGGGTCTCAGAAAACCTAACTAGGGTTACAGATTTACAATATCATAATTGACCCTAGTACAAAATCTAATCTGGCCATAAATGTGCACCAAGAATGAATCGATCAGATCAGATCCCTATCTTGCGCCCATCCCTGTACTTGATTATGCATCATGAACAAGCAACCTGGATCCATGAGCAATACTCATCAACTAAGGCTCTGTCATGAATGCTCACCAACTGATCACAGTCCCCCAGGACGGGAAGTGACCCATGACGGCCGCTGCTCAAATTCATCAATGAGTCCTCGATCACGACCGTGGCCTTTGCCAACTGCACCCGAGAGCAATAACTTCCTGATGGGACTCTGTATCTCCCTCCACGTCTCTGAAACTGAGAGAACACCCTGGACCATGAAGACTTCAAACAAATCCATTCCAGGGATCAACAGACTGCTCTGTGCACGGCCTTCTATGATTGAAACCTCTCTGATTAATCCTGGAACACGAGCATAGAGAAATCATGGTGGACGAACGCTTTCCCCTGTCATCTTGCCGCCATTTTTTTCAAATTCGAAGTCCTGCGACCTAGCGACTAACGGCTAGTCTCCTTGTCGCGAGCACTCCCACTTAACCAGGGTAAAATCTCACGACCTGGCGACAATGGACTTTTAAACCTCTGTTTAACTTGAGCCAGATCCAGTGACATCCCAACTGTGTGAAATCGAAGTCGCGAGGCATTTTTCTTAACTCACCTTTCCTCTAGCAACCCAGCACCTAACTGTCACCTTTAACCATCACGGTCTGTCGCCTGATCGCCAGATGCTAACCCTTCGTCTCGAGACCATGCGACAAAAACAAGTCACCAAGTCAGGAGAACCAAGCACGAGCCCTTTGACCTTTCAAAACAGTTACACGTGTCCCCTTAATCCTTCCAGCGATATCCCGACTGACCCCTGTCGCTGAGTCGGGAGTACTTTCTCTGTAGGGAACTTTGATCACCCGACCACGCGTCCGCCATTGGATCATCTATTCTTTGCATCGGACGGCTGGAATTTAATCGCTATAAAACTGAGGGTACCCTTAAATTATCTAGCGATCCTGCGACTGAAGAGAAAGAACACTTAGTCTCGAAGTCGCGTGACCCATTAATTTCATCTAGCGATTACTCGACTGAGGACCCACATCCACCTGCCATATGCCACCTGTCACACAGCCACTGGTCCATCTATCTGCATTGGGGAAGCTGAGTCATCGTGCTGTTCTAGCGACAAGGCGACCAAAGGTAGCCGCGAAGTCGGGAGACACTTCATCCACTGTTAAATTCTTTACGTGATCAAGCGACTGAGGGTGGACCCTGCTTTTTCTTTTCATTAATCGCTCAGTCGCGAGCAGCATTCTCTTTTTTACTTTGCTTTCATTACTCAGTGAGTGCGCGACGAGCAGCTCTTTGCTCAATCGCTCAGTCGCGAGCAACATTTTCTTTCTCCCTTTCGATCGGCGAGTGCACAACAACATCCAGTCTTTCATCAATCACTCAGTCGCGAGCTGCATCCAGTCTACCTTTATTGCTCGACGACCGCGAGACTACTCTGCTCCTCCATCTCGTCGCACACCCGCAGCCTCTTTTCCTTTCATGTGACAACTGTAGCGATTGAGCGATGAGCATTCACATCCTTTGGTCGCTCGGTCGCGGACCCTTTTGGCCTGTTGAAACCATCAGCACGACTGCGCGATGCATTCCCATTCGAGCTCATCGCTCACTCACAGACAGAAAAGACCTTTGCAAAAATAGATCGCGATTGCGTGACGACTGCGATTGGCAGCTCGTCGCGCACTCGCGCAACTGAATGACTTGAACATAAAATCACCGTGACTGCACGATGAGACAAGGAAAAGAGCCTTTTGAGAGGAACTAGCCATTTTTGGGGCGGGAAACACAGAGGAAGGCCAAATTGCACAGGATGTAGAAATTTGGGTAACAGTAGTTTCTCTATAATTTTCCTCCTATCATCAATGGCTAGAGTTCTTTCATTTTCATCTTTTCTTGCATCAACCATTTTCACCATTTGAGTCTCTTGACCAATTTGCAGCATCTTGATTTGATCTGTCAGATGTAGATTGATCTCTTGTATACTTGTAATTTCTTCAACTAATGCGTCTGAAGCTTTGCTCATTGATGATTCTGATGTTTCAAATTAATCTTGTATTTCCACTTTTTTGTAATCTTTCTCATTCAGCCTGGTTACCATAATCTTTCTTTCATCAAGAAATTTTCTCATTTTTATTCTCGCCTCCTTATATTGCTCATATTTTATTTTCATGTGTAACTGCTCATTCTCAATAGTCATGTCCAATCTAAACTTGTCCATTGCTCCAATCTTTTCTCTCAAGTCTTTAAGCTTTTCAAGAGAGAGACTTAGCTCTGATACCAATTGTTGGAATTATATTGGAATGATGTCTTGAGAGGGGAGGGGTGAATCAGTACCTCTAAAACTTTTCTTGGTTGGCCCATTAACCCTTAATCATCAGTTTGTAAATTATCTTATCTAACTGTTCATCTTTCTTTATGTATATGAAATCATATCATAAGTTATTTTGTATGTAACCATAAAAGAAACATTCATGAAAATAGATAACACATAACACAAGATATGATATCGCAGTAAACTCCTGTTAGGAAGTAAAAACTATGGTGGGGATTGTTGCCCACAAGACTTCACTATCTGCAGATAAGAAGGGGTCGGTTAAGGCTTACAATTGGTCACTTCTGATGACCTACCCTATTAGGATTATTATAGTGGAGACCTATTAAGATCTGCTTCGTTTGAAGCTTTAGCAACACTGTTAAGTGTGCACTATGTTAAGAGATTTGTAAAGAACGGTTAAGTCTACCTTCTACAAAATTATTTTAGATGTGATGCACTTGCTAGAATGCAACTACATAATTCTTTGATCTGAGGATGTATGCAATATTTAATTGCTGATAACATATCCAATTAAGCTTCATACATATAAGTAATCATCCTTCCATGATTAATAATACCTTTATCTGCCCGTTGGTAGCCTCTTTGTGTTCTTGACAACTGATGTAGTCTGTTTCTGAACTTTGCATGAATTCTTCCTTTTGCTCCTTAGATGCTCTTCATGGCTATCAACAACAATGAATTCATAACTCACAATTGAATTGAATATCTATTTATACTAGTTTTTGGCTCAATTCTTGATTCATGCTTCGCAAGTTAACTCTAGATCCAAGGTTTACAACTTGACCTTGATCTTTTGTTAGATATGTTTTAGATCTATTAAGATGCTTTAAAACATTTACATAAAGCTTGCTTGACCCTCAAGTTATGATTTAAAACAAATTAAAACTCTATAAATAAAATTACATTGCTTTATCCATCGTGTAAAACTCAGATCCACTTTTTGCAGGTTCTCTAACTGACTATCGGTTCTGACGGTCAGTTTTCTTGGTCATTGGTGTTCCTTTCTTGAACTGGTCGTCGGGTATGCCTTTTCTGTTCCGTTGGTTTTGTTCTCAAAACTCTGTCGTCGGTGTTGATCTCCATGTTATGTTACTGACTTGTTGGTGATGTCTTGTTCACTTCGTCAGTGCAACACTTGTCAGTGTTCGTCGGTAAATTCCATACTTAGCATTTTCTTGTGACCTTTGTGTTCTGTCGGGTATGATCACTATTCACCGGTAATGCTTGTAGTCTGTCGGTGATCTCTGTCAATGTTTTTCACTAAGTGTACTAATGGAAAAATTAATGTCATCATTTGTTAGCTCTTTTTCTTGCACCACAACCTTAAGATGATAGTATACTGATTATACTTGAATGCAAAATCCCTTTGGACAAGAGAAAGGCTAATTGTTGAGGTATTTGATAACACTAGGGATACCTATTATCACCTCCTTCGTTTTTGAGTTCCACAGACTCAGGAAGGTATTACCTATTAAAGATTACTGATTCTTCAACCTATATATTTGGTGGACTAATTCATTCACTGGCTACTTACTTCAGACCTCATTTTAATAACTTGTAAAATAACTTGGAGATTGTAATAATTATTTTGAAACAGAGTACTACAAGCTAGGCTATGGTCTTAATAACATAAACCAATGAAACAAGGACTTTCATCCTTCTTCCTTTTACTTTAGGAGGGATAACCTATTTGATTTTCTCTTTAAGAAATCAACAATCTCCAACTGTAATCACTGTGAATACAATTGATTTTAAATATATGCTCTGAAAGTAATTGATTTTGAATAGTTTTGAATATTTGGATGATGATGGATTACCAAACAAGTTCCTAAACCAGTGCCTACTCTTGGGCTTATAGAATCAATAGATATAAATCCATAGAGATATATAAAACAAAATACTATAAGATGCCTTGAAACCTACATGCAACTCAGGTAAAGTGCCTTGCAAACTACCCTGTCACTCCCACAATGCAGTATCAAATCCTTAATTACTATTGTACTCTCTGAAATCATTCACAAAATTTAATTCCCCTCTTAGAAGAAACTTACAAATAATTAGATGGCTGCCTTATAGCCAATATGTTTAACATACCTTACAAATTGAACATAAAAGAGTACACATAATAAACAAAGAGACAACAATATTATGGAATAAAATTGTACTATATTTTATTTACTATATTTCTACTTCAGTACATAAAAAGGGCTAAAATCTCAAAAACACAAACTGAAATTTAGAAACTCTGGCTTGCCAATTATATTTCATCTCTCTTCAAAATTGTTACATTTGATCAATATATAGGTCTTAAACCATCTTGGAATCCTTAAAGTAAGGATGCAACAAGCTTCGGATGGTTTAAGAAAACTAACCCTAAAAGTACAAAAAAGACAAAAAACAAGAATGTTCAAGCCGTGGGAAGACAAGAATAGCGGATGAAATCTGATCTTCCTTTGTCTTCATATGCATTCTGGTGCCTTTTTTTGTCAGTGTTGAGGATAGTATTTGATATTTGTATTGAGACTAAGTGAGCGCCATTTCAGGCTAACCTACACTTGTCTTTCACAATTACTAACCTCCATGTGCTCAATGATCAGGCACCAAGTGTTCCTATTTACTCTTCATCCATGACCTCCTCTTCTATCTCAACAGGCTTCTTTTTCTTTGGTCTGGTCATTAAATCCCATGTTGTCACATCTTCCTCTGTAGGCCAATTGAAACTCTAAATACTCTGCAGTTGTCCTTTCTGCCTTTCCCATCTGACATCAGTTATGCTTTTGACATCAACTAAGAATTTATTTATGTCAATTTCTTCTTTAAAAGCCTCATCCAAAATTTTATTAAAACTTTCTAAATCAAGATCAGAATCTATAGTAAAGACCTTTTTACTAGGCATTCTACTGTGAAATTCATTTCTCGAGGCATCCAAGGCCTTAATTTGATCATCTTCTCCCTTAAGTGGAGGAATAAATCTATTAAAATTTGGTCCAAAAAGACTCATCTTTTCCTCTATCTGATTCAATTTACCTTTAAAGAAAGGTAAAGTGACATTAAATTTCTTGATCTCATCTTCTACTTCTGACACAATTTCTGGTAAATCTAGCCTATGTTGCTGTAAAGAGGCCAACTTTTCAAAAAGTTGTATTCTGGGAGACCATGTTACAAAGTAAGGGTTTAAAATAGAGATATACCCTGTTACCTCAATATGCAAAATGGGTAACTTATTATATGCATTTAGGATTATAACTATTTTATATTTCAACATATCAATCCTATATTGAAGTATATTCATCAATGCATTTATGGCAACTTCATTATCCTTTTTAGCCATCTCATCTATTTTTACCTCTTCCCCTACTTCAACTCTTCCTTCAATTTGTAGAGGCTTCTCTGAGGGTACATGCACCACCTCTGGCTTTTCTTGTAATTGCTTAGTTAATTCAGCAATTACCTTATCTTGCTGATGAATCTTGATATGGCACAATTCTCTATCTTTGGCCAAGGCACTACCTTCCTCTATCAGGACACCACATTTCTCAGACAACTATTTTGTCTTATCTTCATTTAAATGTGCCCAATGTGTCATTATTTGAGAAATCTCAAGATCTCCTGTGTTTTGCACTGTCCATACCATTTGGTTTCCAACCATGCTCTCTTGAATATTCACTAACTAAGGCTTCTGGTCTTTAGGACACAAATTCAACATGGAAAATGCTTGAGATTTTGGACTATATTCAAATCCTTTGATCATATCACCCATTTGGATCTCATTTTCCATTTTTAGATCTGGTTGCTTTCTGATTTGGTCTATTATGAATTTTGAGGCTAAATCCCAGCCCTCAGCAAGCAAGATTCCACTGTTCAAAACCATTTTTCTAGCCTCATCACGAGAAACATCCTCAATTTTAGGATCATATGTTTACAAAGCTAGAAGGGCCTCATTTGTTACTGCTTCTTCACCATCTAATTTCAACTACTCTCTGATCTATTCCTTTTTATGCCATCTTAGGAAATCCTTAAATTCATCAGTTTTTATGAAGTTATCATCACTTAAAAATTGTTATTGGTGAAGCAATCATTCATCAATACATGCTTTGAGAGGAAACTCTATTTTTTTCTCTACCTCTTGCTGCAGTTTATTTCCTTTTCCGATCTCTTTTCTCAAATTATGATCATATAATCTATTGCCAGGAACTAGAGCACTTACTCTATCCCCCTTTCTCTATTTTCTTATGTAAGTTTGATCATAAGAAGTCTGACCAAGATCAAGTTTTTGCCTCTTGGTAGCAGGCTCATCTACATCATCAGGTTGAGAAACCTCAGTCAAATCTATAATATGTCCATGTTCCCCCTGTATCTAAATTGCTTTTGTAACATTCTTTTATGGTTGATCTAGGTGAGGTGGACTGATATATTGTTCTTCACTCTCACTCTCATATTCAGATTCTGATTATTCAGGTTCTTTTCCCCCTTTCTTCACATCTAGCACTCTATCCAATTGTTCACAGAGTGTGTAAAAATTATCCACCATAGCTTTGATTTTGTCAAAATATGGCAAATCAGGGTAAAAACCTCCAAATGATAATTTATTTCTTTTTATCTATTTCTCTAAATTCAATAACTCTTGAATTCTTTCTCTTCTATTTCTCACTTCATCTTCATGAATTATGTTTCTAGTAGCATCCTCCTCCACACAAAGACCATGCACATATGTGTTCGGTATGGTAGGAGTTAGGAGTTTCTTAGCTCCTACAATAAATTCCTCTGGATCAATATACCTATATAATGATGCTCCCATCTTACAGCTTTCTAACCATCTGCTTACTAAATCAATAGCACTTTTCCCAATTATAAATTGAAAAATCTTGAACTGCCTAGGGGTTAATGTCCCCTTCCTGTGTGGTGCAAAGTGCTCATTATTAGTCAACAAAAGCTGCCAAATAAACTCCATTGGTGAAACTCTTGATGGCACATGATATGGTAGGACATGAGGAGGATGTGTGCATCCATATACTCTGATCATAGTGAAATTATCTTCTATAAAGAAGTCTCCCCAATTGTGATCACCTTCCCATTTATCAAAATATTCACATGGCCTTAACAACTATAGCACCTTCATTGGGAGTCTAGTCTTATTGACACCCAAACTCTGCATCAAAGGGTAGGCAATCCAGTTCTCAAATCCATAAAAATCATAGTCCTTGGAAGTGAAATTCCATATCTTAATCCAAAATTGGATAGGATTGGGCTGGTTATGAAAAATTCTCTGGGGGTTCAAATTGTTTACATCCATGATTCCATAATTGAAATGTAATAATAGATACATCAGGATAGAATAATGTAAAAATTTAGGATCTTTATCCTTCTTCTGTACAGCTACAAATCCCTCATGCATTCTATCAATGATGTACTATATGTAATCATAACTGGTGCTAGAATGCACATCTTGTAAATCTAATACCATCATTAAAATCCCAGCATTTATCTTCTCATCTCCTCCATCCCTACCCAGCACCTTACACAAAGCATATGCAATGTACTTGATGTAAAAATGTAAATCTTTGAAACAATAGGCTGCAGTTCCTAGTAGAGGGGCAATGTGGTTTCTAACCTCCTTAAGGATATGTTTTTTCAATTGGTTCCTAGCAACCCCAGGCTATAACCTATATCTCTCCTCTTTCTTTGTAATATCAATCTTAGTTGACATGGTACTATACAAACCGAAAGCTTGCATAAAAGAATTCCTATTTAGAATTAAAAGTGTAGTACCATCACTCTTTTTAAATTTTTTTTACAAAGGGTCATAATGTTTTGCTAGACCTATAAACAAGTCTCCATCTACAAAGACATCAGGAACAATTAACTTAGTCAAACCACTAGTCCAAGGAATTGATATAGGTATGGCCATATCAGCATTCTAATAAAAGTAATTATAAAGAGAAAAACCTAGAGAACCTATTGTATGGGCTTCTTTGATATCACAATATTCATCTATCATATGTTGGCATTTTCCCTCTTGTTCTGTGTAGACCCAGGTAAGAGCTTCAAAAATTCATCAGAGAAGTTCCTTTTTTCCCTTGGCATCTTCATCCACTTCATCACTCTTCCCACTGGTAGATGCCACGCTAATTGCTTTACACAATTTTCTCTGTTTCACTTCTCTTTCACCAATATTGACACAAATCTTCTCTCGGGACTCCTTAACCTTCTCTGTTCACTGAAGACAACTCAAGAACCTTGAAAAATGAATAATCACCTTGAAATTGATCAATTCTCACTTCTTGGACACAGAAAACTTAGCAAATTCTCTGCTCTAAAATTCTGAATGTATGATGAATGAAAGTAAACCTGAGATCATCCCTTTATGGTAACCTTACAAAGTACTTAGCTCATCATTGAAAAATCAATCAATTCTGCCTTCAAGTTTACATGTTGTGGTATTAATTGAATTCCTAGCCGTAGCTCATGAATGTGACAGGAAATCAAATTCATATGAGTGTGTTTTTAGAAAAACCTTATAAAATTTGAACAAAATCACATGTTTTAATATGATTGGCTCCTTATTAGGCATCTCAACTACCTTTTCACACTATCATTAATCCTCATTATTCTTATTGGACAATGAATTTTCATATTGTCATGTCAGCAACTGCCACTTATTATCACTTTTCATATTTGGGGACCAAGCGACTATGTATTATCTCCTTGTCGTTGATCAAACCTCTTAACTCTCAATTCTTCTAGAGATCTAATGAATTGCATGATTCTCTTTACCTCAACTTAACCATGATTAACTTATGGTGACCACGTGACCCAAAGAATCCAAGTCGCTAGAAGCATAGCCTAACTCAGAGTTTATTTGGAGACCCCGCAACTATGGTTACTTTTTATCTTTTAAGCTCTGACATGCGAGTCTCTGAATGATCTTTCACTTTACGAGACCCCACGACTACCCTTAGTCACCCAATCGCTAGATAAAACTTCTCTTTAATATTTCTTTTGGAGACCTCATAACATAACCCATGAAACTTTATCTTATCATTTTAATTTCAATACTGAGACAACGCGACTAAAGCTTTTCTCATTGTCGCGAGAACATTTTTACTCTGTGCAATTTTGATAGAGACTCAACAACTACCATTGATCTCATCTTCATCTGCATCCAACGGCCCCGCTAAGTCGCTGAATACAGTTTAAACCCCTAAACCATTTGGAGACCACGCGACTGATACATTTTGCTTTATTCATTGTCGACACATGTCTCACTTTTAGTTGTTTATCTCCAAATCACTGAAAAGATGTTGACTTACCATGTTTGACAAGAAACTACCCAACGACTGTATATTTCATTTAAATTTGCAATTTGTCGCCAAGTCTCTTAAACCTTTTACTTAACTGACCTTTTAACTGGAGACATGGCGACTAAAGCTTTTAAAATTATCACTAACTGTGTTCCGATCTAGAGACCTCGCGACTAAAGGAATTGCTAAGTCTCAATAACTTTACTAACTATAGGATACATTGCGCAACACTGTGACTTAACCACTTGTCTTCATGTCGCCAGGTCACACTTTCTTCATTGGGAGACTTCACGACTAAAGGACTTCGCTAAGTCTCATGACTTACAAAGAATATTCCTTTCCCCTTAGAGACATCCCGACCAAAGTGCATCGCTAAGTCTCGTTATGAAATGGAATATGCATTGCACATTAAGCGACTAAGAAACCACTTAAAAAGGCACATGTCTTTTTATAACTTAAGTTTTTCAAAAAGGTAATGCAAAAATAGAAACTCGATTGACATTTTTAGGGATTTTTTGTATTTTCACATAAAACACAGCTTAGGGCTTTGGGTTTTTCACTTTTCGCCTGGATTTTGACCTAAGACCACAAGGTTTTCATAAGGATAATTTAAATTAGGATAGATTCTTTGATTTTGGATAAAAATTGGTAGGGGGACAACAAAATTTAGGGCAAACCTACCAAAAAACCAGGAATACAACCAAGAAGGCCAAAAGGCATTCTCACATAAACATAAGTACCCCATGGTGTGGGGAAGGCAGTATTAAATTTTTTAGATTCCTTAACCATGATTTGGTTATATCTTGAGAACCCATCCATCATAGACATTAATTCAGACCCAGTAACTCTTTGTAACATGGCTTCCATATTTGGAAAACCATAATTATCTTTTAATGAATTTACATTCAAATTTCTAAAATCTACACAAAGTATGATATCACCATTTTTATTTCTCACTAGTACCAAGTTTGATACCCATGTTGAATGTCTTATGGTTTTGATAATCCTGACATCTCTCATCTTCTTTAATTTTCCTGCATTTTAGGTGCCAAGGTAGGATTAATAGGTCTCAATTTTTGTATGAAAGTCTTGGTGTCTTCCTTTAAAGAAATCTCATGTTGAAATAAATCTTCTCTATAGGCTTTCAAATCATCATAAGACCATGCAAATACATGCCTATATTTTGTGATAATATCAATCAATAACTTATGAATCTTAGAAGACAACATTCTACCAATATACACATTCTTAGGGCTTTCAATTGTTCCAATGTTTGTTTCTTCCAAATCTTCAAGTTTTCTTACATTATTTATAGGAAAAGACTTTTCTTTATTATCAAAAGCTTTTTCAAGAATAACTTGTAAGGATTAGGATCACTGAGAGGGGGGGGTGAATCAGTGATCTATCAATTAATACTTTTTCTGATTATCTGAATCTTTACTTAAATGCTTAGGTACTAAACTTGAATATCAATGCAAATAAGATAAATATAAAAAACACATAACACCACATATGATAATGGGGAAACCCAGTGCAGGTGAAAACCCCTGTGGGAATTAGTACCCACAAATTTTTTGTACTAGTGGCTTATGATCCTCGTTAGAAGATCCTTAACCATGTTAGGAGTTGTCTTTACAATACATGAAGTACATTGACCTTGTTAAGGGTCGGACCCTGTTAGGAGTCTTTTACAATAACCCTGTTAGGGGTGGTGGACTCACTATCCAAGGACTCACTATCCAAGAGCACACTGCTCAAATGGTGAAGGCTACAACCTTCTAGATCTTCGATACACACTATATCTGCAAGGTGAACTGTTGTTGTGACACTGCTTGTCTGATCAGTTCCTTTTGTGTGCTGATGCTTTAACCTCTTGTAAATCACTATAAAAATATTAACTACACTCTGAAATCTTCTACTTCAATATATATATCATCAACATATGACAGATATAGCTTTGTTGCTTTAACTCTCTGCTCTGCTTTTCTTATCTCTGGCTTTGGCAACTTCTCCGATCACAAATGACCTTCTATAAGTACTTCCTCAAAAGAAATGAACATGTCAGCTTTAGGAAACCTTTTACCATATATCTTGATCACTTAAATAAGCACACAAGCCTTCATTAAGTCAGCGCAACATTAATTATAACTGCTTTACTCAAACTGAACAGACGCGTCTCTTCACATAGTCCGCTCCGCCAAATTACCTCTAACTTCTTTCTCCAGATGAATCAAGTCATGTACCTTTAACCATAAATGATTATATCATTAATAATCACTAATCCAAAGATGCAATTCCTGAGGATATGTGCAACTTCTATACCAAAATAATCTCTATCGGCTCTTTCAATGATCTCTATCCTATTCTGGCATTCACTGGCTGTATCTTCTTCATACTTTCAGATCTGATCATGCTCTCTTATAATTAGCATGTACACATAATTATAAGCTTATCTTCCAAGGAAAATATCATTTGAATAACAAATGAACACACGCTAATCAAAACTATAACAGTTTGTTCCTTGCTCTGTCTTGTTCTACCCTTTATTGTCTCATTCACTTCATCTTGCTGTAACTTCTTCATACTTGTAGATCTGATCATGCTCTCTTATAATTAGCATGAATACATAATTAAAAGCTTATCTTTAAAGGAGAATGTCCTAACTCAGTCGTATGCACATGCACTGATGCTATGTTCTTCTGGTACTCTGCTAACTATCCAGTCTTCTGTACTTAGCCAATTTCTGATCTTCTGATAATGTGTGCTAACTCCAAAACTTCCTATGACTTTGTTTCCATAATGAAAACACTAAATAGATTCATATACACCAATATAGTCAACTTTCCAACAATCTCCCCTATGGCTACAAATAAATATGGTGAAGCTATTATCTGTACTCTTATACGAAAACTCTCTATCTTATATCTCCCTCTTAGACTCCATATTCTTCATACTCTACTCCCCCTTTGACATTAATGACAAAGTTGATCAAAAAAACTTCTATGTACTTACTCATCATACATATCTGGATATGCAATCTGCAACTTCTGGATCTCTTTCTCCCAAAATTCAATCAGTGAATTGACAATTTGTGGATGGGCGCATAATGCATATTGTAGCTTCTCCATTTTCTCCAAGTCTGTGCTAGGACCTTGATCATATGACATACTCCATATTCTATACATTACTTTACTCCCCCTTTTATAGTATCTTCTCTACCTTTTGCTGCAAACTCTTTCAAGGATGCTTGATGAGCCTTGAGTGAACTAAGATCAAGTGTAAATTTGCTAACCAATTCACTGAGCCTCTTCTTCATATACTTCTCTTCTGCAATAACTGATTTATTTTTCATGACTCCTTCAGATTATATACTCCCCCTTACTTATTTACTCCCCATGATTCTAAGTCTATTATGGGTGTCAAACTTGACAACAATGATGATGAACTATCCATCACTTTAGTCTTCTCTTTATCTGCCTCCTTTTCTATGATATCTTAAATCAATAGATCTTATTGCTAATATAAAGACTTTTCACAAATGTTTCTTCAAACTTGTCTAGATTAATATCCATTTCTGCCATTGATACTTCAACATTATCAACGATGAATGTATCCTTCATGTCCTTGGCCATGGGCGCAGAATTCTGTGGACCTGTCATAATTTTTTTATCTTCTTCTTCACATGATATTTCAAATTGTATCTTCAATCAATTCTGCTCTTACGTAAACACTCTTTTGTTTTATTCACACTTAGATGATCAATAATAAGTATGCACTTCCAAGGATAACATTAGGTCGGCTCCAAAAAAAATTTAATCTCCAATGGCTATACTGATACTCTCACATAGAACACTACTCAACAAGATTTTGACCAATTTCGCTTCATAAAATTTATGCACTGAAGCATACTGATAAATCACTTCTGAGATGTTTCAAAGAGTTTCTTGATATCAATCTCTACTAAAGAATGTAATTGTGATGCTTTTCTACTTGACTGCAAGTGCTCCTTTGATTATCCAACCACTTACTCGATTTCTAAGTAAGTTTTCAACTAATTTCAGAAATGACGTGTCTGTGCTTGGGCTTCGTTTCAAACTCGAATGACTTTTCTTAACAAATAACAATTATCAATCTCCTTTCTTTGCTGTTGAGAATAATTTAAATGCATTAACAATACAACTGCTAGGGCTTCCATGATCTCCAATCGCTTATTCTGACCGCAAGTGAGGACTTGGGGATTTCAAAGTAGATTTCCGCCATTAATACTTTCCGCATAGACATAGAAAGTAACGGTAACTTCCGTTCTTGTTCCTGATAAAAATTTAAACTGTGTTCTCTTGCATACTACATCATAATGTCACCAAACAATTGTAATCCAAGGTGCATACTCAGATGGTGAGTATACCATCCATGCAGGGGTTTAGAGCTAGATAGCTCCCCCTAAGACCATGAGGGTCAACTATTCAGAAGTAGAAGGTGCGTCTACTGAGGATGCATCTACTACCTTGTTCTCTTCATTATCCTTCTTTACTTCAACCTAGATCTTTCTTGTATCTTCTGTAGATTTCAAAAAATTTATTTCTCCTGCCTCATCCCATAATGAATCTTCTGACTTTTTAGGGCTTTCTTGTCTTTGCGCTCTAGATCTACAATGCTTAGAGATGTGTCTAGCTTTTCTACATGAGTGACAAATGATAGGAGGTCTACTGTTATTATTCATCATGCTGCACTGCTTGGCTATATGTCCATTGTAATTACATATCTGACATGTAATGTTCTGAGGGTTTCTAACATTTTGCTAAGGATAACTTCTTTGCTTTTGCTGATTCTGATTTCTTTGATTATTTTGATTCTTGTTCTTCTGACTTGTTTTACAATTCATAGCTCTATGACCAAATTTATTACATGAATAATAGTAACCATTGAAGGGTCTTACCTCCTTACAATTCCTTGCAATATGTCCATGCTTGTTACAGGCATAAAAAGTATGATCAACTAGCTTGCATTCATCCTTAGGTGGTTCAACATTGTCTTTAGTCTAATTTCCAATATCCTTAGTATTTGGGATGTCCTTTGGTGCTTTCATTCTTTCTCGCATGGCATCAATCTGAATTTGTGCTTCATTGTATCCTATACCACTGGTATCTCCTTTAACCTTTTGAGCATAGAACTGTGATTCTATCAGATCCTTGCTTGTGTGTAACTTGTCAATATGATTCTTTGCTGCAATTAATATATATTCCATCTTATCTTTGTTGTTTCTTAGCTCCAAGATTTCCATGTTTGCTTGTCTCAGTTCTTCATCTAACTACTTGTTCACTTTGACTTGATCATCATAGGCGTCTTGATTATTACATAGCTTTTCATCTAATTCTTCAATCTGATCCTTCAGAGATGAATTTTCTTCATTCAACTTTTTGACTACTTCTCCCAAATCATTTGAAGAATGATTCCTTAATTCTTTTTTCATTTTCTTGATAAGTATTTGCATGCCATTAACTTTTAGTTTAAGATCTTCATTTTCTTTTTCAGATGTGTCAAGTTCTTCAAGGGCTGCTTCAAGATTCTTTTTCGGGTGTTTCATTTCTACCTTGTCCATGATCTCCTCAAGTGATTAAACTTATTTGCTGAGGACCAGTGCTCTGATACCAATTGTTAGGATTAGTATTGTAGACACCTAAAATTGACCAGGTGTATCTCAAGCATCCTAAACTATAAATCTCAGCCAAATGCCTTAAAATGTCATCTCAATGCAAATCAAATGGATCAAATCAAATTAAAAGATCAAATAATCATGAAATAAAATAATTAAATTCAAGCTTAAAGGGATTAATCAAATTATGCAATTGATTTTTCAATTGTATAGTTCAAATCAAAAGGATCAAATCCAACCCAATCACCCTTCCATGGCTAATTTAATTAAATGATGGAGTTATTTAATTCATAATATCTTTGAGACAACCAACCAACTTTCCCTCCATTTGAGAGCACCTAAAAGATTTTGACTTAACCAAACTTTGATCATGATCAACTCACTCTACCCCCTACCCTTGGGAAAATGCTATAAATACAAGCCATTTTCTTTGTGTTTGGGATCCAAGAATTAAAGAGCAAAAGCATCCTTATTATAGGCACATTGAGAGCATATGAGGAGCATTTGAGAGATTTTTGAGAGAATTTTAGCATTTGCATTACATCTAGCATATCA